>JAPPVO010000029.1:31629989-32058590 GCA_030407325.1 Camellia japonica | reverse complement strand
TGCCAATATTCCCAGGACATCTGAATGCTGTCTTGTGGATATCCTCCTCTGCAATGCAGATTTGGTTATAACCAGAGTGCCCATCCATCATTGATAAAATCTGATGTCCTGCTGAACTGTCTACCAGCAGATCCACTATAGGCATAGGGTACTCATCTTTGGGAGTTGCTAGATTTAAGTTTCTAAAATCAATGCATACTCTCATTTTGCCATTCTTCTTAACTACAGGCACAATATTAGATAGCCATTCAACATACCTGGCTGTCCTAATAAAGCCTGCCTTGAGTAGTCTAAGAATCTCTTCCTTGACCTTCTGAATTACTTCTGGACTCATTCTTCTTGGTTTCTGCTTGTATGGATTGAAATTAGGCTTCATAGGGAGCCTATGTTCTACTAATGACCTATCCAATCCTGGTAGTTCATTATAGGACCATGCAAAGCAATCTTTGTATTTCTTCAGAATAACCAACAACTGGTCTCTGTCCAGAATATTCAAGCAAGCACTTATATAGGTGGGCTGTTGTATAAAACCTTCCCCTAAATTTACTTCTTCTAAGGGGTCTTGTGTCTGAGAACTTATTAAAGCTTCTTCCTTGGTTTTTGACCTTCGAAGCAACCTTCTTGCTTTGTTCTGCTCCCAGGTTCTTTAGTTCAACATCTTTTCCCTCCTCCTCATAGACAAAATCTGTCCATAAGGCATCCTCCTCCTGTATCTCCTGGACTTTTGTCTCAATGTCCAATGCACAGTATTTCCCAAGGGTCAAAATTCTGACCTGCTGCTGCTCCTGTTTACAGCCAATTATCATGGTTTCTCTTTTTTGCTCCTGTACTTTCTGGACTATAGCTTTTACATCCAATGTTGAGAATTTAATCAGAGCCAAAGACTTGGCTTTTTGTTCTTCATCTCTTTGCCTACAACCAGGCATCATTGTCATCTTTAACGACAATCTCTTCATCAGCACTCTCTTGGACTAAGTGCTTCAGGTGTGTCACTTCCTCATCAGCCGTCACTTCGGCTAAGCCATCAGCTTTCCTCAGTATACTGAGTGGTGTCACTCCCTCAATATACAGCTTGGCCTCTGCAAAGTCTGCACAGGCTATGAAGGGTTGAGGATCTGCATCTATTTCCTCCGTCTCTCCATTGCCTAAGGCCATCATGATTTTCTGATGCAAAGAGGAAGGCACACATTTGTTAGTGTGGATCCAATCTCTCCCAAGTAAAGCATTGTATTTAGCATTACTGTCGATCACGAAGAATGCTGTCATACAGTCCCTGGTTCCCACACTCAAGTTAATGGGTAAAATCCCCTGAGCCATCTGTTTATCTCCAGCAAAGCCAGCGATGGTTGTGCTGGTTGGGATCAACCTGGGATTCTTTTTCCCTAGTTTCTTCAAAGAATATTTCGGTAGTAAGTTCACTGCTGCCCCATTATCTATCAGGACCCGATTCAATTGTATCCCATCGAAGACAGCCTTGATATACAAAGGCTTGACATGTTGTGTCATAGAATTCGAGAGATATTCAAAAGGATATGAGAGGTTGATGCTCACCTCTTCCTCGCCTTCGCATTCAGTTTCCATCGGAGTAGCCATTTCAGACTCATCCTGTACCATACTCACTTGCGACTCCTCACTAGAGACTGGAATAGGATCCATGTCTTGGTCCTCATCCCCAGCCTGGAACTCATGAGGCAAAATGTGTACCATATTGACTGATACTGGAGGAAATGAGCCAAATTGGATTGCTGGCTGTTCCTGCTTCCTCCTTTGGCCACCTTGTTCGGTTATTTCAGCAGCATCCTCCATGCTGCATTTTGGCACTTCGTTGCTAACTGATTCCTTCGAAGGATCTTTCTGAACTGGTTTTTCAACCAAAAATGTTTGCTCAGCCATGAAGGCTTCGAACATTTCTTCCTCTACCATTTCCTTCTTTTGGCTTATGCCAATTCTTCTTCTGTCTCGCTATCACTTTCCATCAGAGCCTTCTCCAACCCTGCTAAGCTAGCCTTCTCCCTGGCCTTTAGTTCAGAATGAACTTTGGCCAACTGTTCTCTGCTGCCAACCACTTTGTTCTGTGGATTTGGCTTTGGAGCATGGTCTGACTTTGGATTCTTCTTTCCTTCTGTCTTGACCAGTGAAGAACTCTCTCCACTTTCTTTCAGATCTTGCTGGTACTGGGTGTACCTGCGTTGAATCTTCCTCCTTTGTGATCTTGAAATGACTGGAACCATATCTGGTTCCTTTGTCTTTGGGTGTTTAAGCAATACCCAATTGTTAGGAGCCACCAATGGAGGCTTGACCATCCTGCCTTGGTTTCCAACATCCCTTTGGGCAGGCACCTCCCTAGGCTTGTTCTGCATTACAAACCAATCTGGGACCCCAGGTACCCACGAACCTGCTGACTCTGATGTTGAACTGCTTTTTTCAACCTTCGAAGCCATCTTCGAAGCTGGCTGTGAAGGTAAGTGTTTGGCTCTGACCTCATGTTTTGAGCCTGATTCAGACCTTCGATGCAGATAGCCACTTTCTGTCCTACGTGAGGTTGGTCTAGGGGGCCAATCCCTGGCTTTGATCCCATGAAATGAGCCTCTCTCCAGTCTTCTTTCAGAATGACTGCTCTCCATTCTGTAATAGTTAGGTGGCTTGGATTCATGTAAGGGCCTCTTGCCTTTAGCATGCATTCTGTCCATTGCAGGCTCAACCACTGGTGGTCGCTGCCTATCACTAGCCGGATACGACCTTTTGTTGTAAGCGTTGGTTGATTTAGGGCGTCTCTGAACATCCCTGTAGTATTGCTTCCCATCAATTGGAAGCCCCTTCAACCATTTATAACTCAGTCTGCACTTGGGACACATCCTCTGCATTACAGCGGCTTCCAAGGAATCATCATCCAATGTTTCTTCATCAGAGTGTTCCTCCTGGTGCGAGAAACCTTGTCCAATGGCTGGTGGGTTTCCAGTGTCCTTCTTGGTAGTTGTCTGGTTGGCAATATGCATCTGCACATTGACCTCTTCCAACTCTTGCAGAGATAGATTCTGGAAGTTTGGTACAACCACATTAGCTGTGCTTTCTCCAACTTCTGGAAACGGGTTGCTGTCAATCCCCATGACCTTTTCTGTTTTGGCTGGAAATTTCAAACTCCCTTTCCGAATTTGTTCTTGGATCCTGTCTCGAAAAACAATGCAGTTTTTAGTCGAGTGAGACCAAGAGTTCTGCCATTTACAATATACTTTTCCCTTAAGTTCATCTGGAGATGGCAGTTTTACTCCTTTAGGTAACTTAAGGAAATTGGCCGCAAGCAAATGATCAAAGATGTCATCTGCTTTTGTTGAATCGAAATAGTATTTTCTGTGAAAGTCTTTCTTTTTAAACTGCTGGTCAATTGTTGTATCCTTATGAATTAATGCTTCACAGATTACAGGTTCTTTGCCCACAATCTCCGTTGCATCGATCTCATAATTAGGATCTCTATAATATGTCTTGTACGACGCATTATTTCGATCTTGTTCTTCCTCTAGTAATGCTTCGTATCTAGACACCTTATAGGTCAGTTCCACCAAATCTCTGAATTCAGTCGAGTCAAACTTCTTTCGAAGCCTGAACTCTAGGCCGTTTTGAGCCAATCTTACAAATTCTGATTCTGGCAGGATGACTCTACATTTATTTCGAGCCCTTTTAAATCTGGCAACAAACTGAGTAGCCTTTTCTTCAGGCCTTTGACTCAATCTAGCCAAGTCTGCCATAGAAACCTCTGGCTCCGATTGGAAGAATTGGGCATGAAATGCCTCTTCCATTTGTTGCCAATTTTGAATGGAGCCAGGTGTAAGGTTGATGTACCATACAAACGCTCCTCCAGTTAGAGAATTTGGGAATAATCTTAGTTTCATAAAGTCATGATTAGTAAATTCACCGCATTGAGCAGCAAATCTAGCAATATGCTCTATTGTTGACTGATTTCCAGTCCCATAGAAAAGGGTAAAATCTGGTATCCTGAACCCCCTTGGGTATTCATGTACCCTATCCACCCATTCTGGGTATGGTTTTCTGTATACAGGAGTCTGGACCCCCCGAGCCATCGGTCCACACATCTCCCTAACAATATCAACAATTTGGTCCCTAGGGACCATATTTTGTGCCTGCTGAACCACTACTGGAGGGATAAACACAGGATTTGGTGGACAAACTTGTGCTTGCGGCCCTCTTGGTCCATAAGGTGGTATATTTGGGACTGGTTGCCCTGTGGTGCAGGTTGCTGTTGGGGGTGTGGGTAACCCCTTTGAGCCTGTCCTGCGAAAGGTGCTGGGACAGGTGTTGTGTCCCTTCCATTTGCAGGCCAACCTTCCAACCCCCCGGGTATAAATTCGAATAAGGGATTATTATACCCCCTAGTGCCAGGTATGGCTTCGAACATGGGATTTGTAACCATTCTTACGCCAGTTTCTTGTACTTGACCAGATCCACCAACTTGTGTGGCTTCATTGTTAAGTACTGAGGCATTTTGGCCTGCTATAGGCCTCGAAATGGGTTCATACCAAGACTGAGGTGATGGTCTTTCATAGTTCTGGTTACTAGTTTGACCATTAGAATGTCCATTAATTGCATAGGCTGTTTATCTCTAGCCAATCTTTGCTGAGGGACATTTAAAACTTCCTCTGTGTGTCTTGTGTTTGTTGGTTGGTGGTTATTCATTCGATCCAAAAAGGATGTTGCCCACCTTTCCATTGTGTTCATTAATTGTTGTCCCATGGCATCTACTAAGCCATCCCATGGATTGGTTGGCTGAATAGATGGAACAGTGGATGGTCCAATTCCTTGGTTTCGTCCAATATTATGAACATATGGTTCTTGTCTCGAAGTACTAGTCTGTTCGACCATAGGTTCGGATAACATGGGAGTTTCCACAGGATGTGTTACCACATTATCCTCTGGATTAGGTATTTCTACCTCTCCTTCTACGCCTTCTTCCAAGCGTTCATTTTCTCCTTGTCATCTTCGTCTAGCCATTTTAACAGGTCCCACCGGGCGTGCCAAAAATATATGTTGGCTTTTTGGCTTTTCGAAGGGTATTTTTGTAAATGCGAGCGTGCCAGCAAGGATCAATCAGTCCTTACAGAAATTATAATTGCCAACCAATTATCAGACGATTGTGTTTTAGTTCTTTCAGCCTCAATGAAGAGGACTTTTACTGGTGGCTTGACTTCAGAGAAATTAAGAGAAAATAACAGTTAACATGAAGAACAATGGAAGTATTTCATTAAAATGAACACTTACAATTATCCAAACTCAGCCTCGAAGAGGTTTACAATGACGATCTACTTGAAACTATTCCTATGAATCGAAGTGCAGAACGGGTATTTAAAGTGCAAGAAAGGTAAAGACTGGAAATGTAAAAAAAACTGGAAAGTAAAATATGTAAAGTAAGACTGGTTTGTATGATCTGAGTCTGGGGGTTTTTTCTGGGGACCTCCTTGCTATTTATACTCCTCAAGGATGACCATCGAACTGCTCCTCCATGATTGCTTATCATGCTGCCTTAGAAGTAGTTCCACTACGCCTTTTCTTGTAGTTGAACTTCTCTCTTGAATTTGAATTTGAATTTGAATATGAGCAACCGTTGAAGCCACGTCATCTTGTATCTCTTTATTGATCCTGTGCTACTCAGATCTCGTGAGAACCAATTTTCACTGCCACGTGTACGATCGAGATCGAAGACTTGGGTAGTCTCCCCATACTATCCTTACTTTGCCACGTGTCGAACTGTAATTGGCTTTTACAAAATATGTAGCCAACATATACACACAGGACTTCATAACTTAAATAATTCAGATTATCAAAACTAAACTTGTGATGGGTCTCACAAGCCTAAAACCCTTTCTTGAAAAGGTATGTTAGATGGATATTTCAGTATTAAAAATGAAGTATTTGTGATGGTCACAAATTGTCGCAAAAGTGCAACAACCATTGCAAAAGACTTTTGTGACGACTTAGCAATGAAAATGTGGGTGTGGGAAAAAGTTTTTGTGAAGAAAAAGTTTTTGTGACGAAAACTAACCATCACAATTTACGTAGAAAATTTGTGCACATAAACTTTCACATGAGAGTGGGTCTCGCGTGGATCCTACATGTGTGTGACTCACCTCACCCTCGTGTGAGAGCTTTTATGCATATGGTATTGTTCTATTTTTAATGAGACTACTTAAGATTAAATTTAAAAAAAATATATTAAGAGATCAAGCAATTACATATTCATTATTTCTCTCACATTATAATGATTGAATTACTCATTATGTACTATTTCTTGTGGTAATTGTTGATCTATAATTGTCCAGTTTGATATAATTATTCTCATTATCTAATTAATCTCTTACTAACTGATTTTGTTTTAAATTTTTTTGTACAATTAGTAATGCTGTGTTTAGTTGGAGGATTTGGGAAAGGGAAAAGGTGTGTGAAACTATGTGAAATTTAGGCATATTTTATTCTTATTTCACCTACCTTTTCCATTTCCCTTTCCAAATCTCTCCTCAAATCCCCCAACTAAACACAGTATAAAAGTGAGTAACGAAAGGGAAGCAGCATCATCCTTCAATAAAACTTGAATCCAAACATCATTAGAGTTACAAATGAGTTGTGTTGAGTTAAGTACTAAATTGCTCAAACTTAATTTGATAATTTAATGAATATAAAATTGTGTTTAAAATTATCTTAATTATATAATAAGTCGATCTCAAATAAATTTTTAATAAGTTAAATATGAATCAACCTCAAATAACTCGCCTCATTTGATAATCCCAGACATCACGTCCGGTAAAGTAGCATCTCAACCCTTAATCTCAAAGAAGTGGATGTGATTTGCACCATTCTTGTACATTTATTTATTTATTTTAAACCCACTAAAGAAATAAAATAAAATAACCAAGCCGTCCACTGAATCGATTGGGCTAAAATTGAAAATTCAGCCCAGCCTGATTGACTAAATCTAGACCAATGCATGCTCTAATAGAGCCCAAGCCTTTCTAATTATAGTTTAACTTCATGAAATCAACTGGGAGATTCTTGGTTACCAGTTTTCCAAAATACTTTTAAGAAAATTCTATTTTCTTATTTTTGTGTTTTTATTTTTATTGAATTTTTTAAATATTTTAAGTAATTTTTTTACTTTTTAAACACACCTAACATAAATACACTTAAAAAGTAAAAAAAATTGTAAAAAAATCTTTTAAAAATTCACTAAATACCAAAAATATAAAAAAAAATACAAGAATTCAGTACATTTTTTGTATTTCTATGTATTTATTAATTTTTAAAAATATTTTTTGACAAATTTTTTACTTTTTAGATACCTCTAACTAAGGTGCATCTAAAAAAGTAAAAAAAAGTTTAAAATTCAAAAAATATTCACTAAAAACAAAAGAATACGAAAACCAAAAAACTCAGTTTTCAAAAAACTTAATTCAGAAAACTCAAACCAAACACACTGATTTGCATCCAAAAAAATCATTCAGTACGTTTAATTTCTTAATATTTTTTATTAAATTATTTATAATTATAATTTATTCTTAATATATTCTATATTTTTTTATAAATTACCTCTCAAACATATATCTAAATAATAAATAAATCAAAAATCCTGAATCATCAATTCTCAAGCATCTCTATAATGACTAATAATAGCTTATTACTTGTTAGAGCGCTTCAAGCGAATGAAGACACGAAATGGTCAACCACAGCAATGGTGGAAGATATTAAGCTTTTGGTTAATGACTTTAATTATGCATTTATTTCTAACGTTTCTTAGGATGTAATTAAACCCACCCATGAACGGGCTAGAATTGTAAATAGTTTTAATAGTTAATATATTTTATATTTTTCTCAAAAAAAAAAAAAAATTAAGTTCCACAATAGCAAGCAACAATCAATATGGTGATGATTTTCGGTAATGATCTAAAACTTCAAATGGAGAGAGACGAGAACTGGATTGCTTATTATTCCAGTAATGATCAAAAAAATATTTTTTGTTATTATTTGATTTTATTCAAAGTTTTTTTTTAATCATTTACAAGTAACAATACAATATGAACAATGTTTTTTTTTTTTTTTTTGACCAGAAATTCCCAAGGCCGGGCCTATTTATGACCCGATCCTACAAGTCAACCTGAGCAAGATGTCGAGGAACCCACCCGTCATCCCTCAATTTCAGTCAAGGACTATAAGAAAGTTGATATAGGTTTTGAACCCGGGACTTTTGGTCACGTAGGCCATTGCATTGCCAACTCATTCAATCCTTGGGGTTAATATGAAAAATGTTGTTATTGATAATAGTGAGTTTTTGTGAGGTGGATTGAAGTTTTGAAGTGAGAAGGAAGATAGAGAAAAAATAATTGAAATTTGGAAAAGAAGATGAAGAGACCATAAGGGGAAAAAAAATATATTTTAGAATTTAATGTGTATTATCCTTATTAAAATTTTACATTAGGTATAATAGGAATTAAAATTTAAAAAAAATTTAATTAGATGTACTAAATTACTATTTCGGTATAAATAGAATAACCCAATCAAATTGTACAAAATTCAATTGTAACGTGGGCTAGGCTTTTATAACAATGATTGCAGCCCAACCAAGTTCGACCCACAAAATATACATATGCAATCTATACATACATACATACATATACATACATATTCATACATATACATATACACACATACTATGGCCAAGTTTGGGAAGTGTAAAAAAAGTCAAAAAGTCAAAAAGTTACTCAAAAAGTTAAAAAGTTATCACTATTCACCAAAAGTCAAAAATTACGGCTGCACAACTCTTAATCTTAATTTTTCCCTACACACTAATTTATATAATTTTTTAATACACATTTTTCCATAAAAAGTCAAAAAGTTAACCAAAATATCCATATTTTTTCCCTCAACTTTTAGGTCTAAAAAGATAAAAAATACACTTATTTAGAATACCCCAAACAACCCCATATATTAAAGCAAATGTAGTAACTCATCAAAAACTTCTAAAGTTTTAAGAATAAAGCTTGGGAGCTCGAAACTTCTCCCCCCCGAATCCCCCGAAATTCAGGAGAGAGAGAGAGAGAGAGAAGAGAGGGGAAGAGGGCTCGCAGTCGCCGCCCGATCGTCGCCCGGTGTCCTCGCAACAGCTCGTCGCAGCGTCACCCGGCGTCGCCTCGCCCGATCGTCGTCTCCGGCAGCCCCCGCCTCTGCCTCGCCTCTGCCTCGTCCTCCCCCTGTAATTAGGGCCCCCTCCAGTCCTCCTCCCTCCTCCTCCTCCTCCTCCTCCTTCTTCCTTCTCTTCTCATTCTTCCTTCTTCATCTTCTTCGTTTCTGATTGAACTAGAAAAAAAAAAAAAAAAAAAAAATGCAAAAACGACATCGTTTTTGGAATTAGGGGGATTCGGGGAGCTCAAATTCGAGCTCCCTAGCACGACTTGTTCTACCTTCTCCTTCAAAGTTAGCTTTCTCTTTCCTACATGGCAAGCTCTCCAGCCTCATTTGTCTTTTTCTAATTTCTAATTATTTATTACATAAATAAATAAATAAAACTATTGAAGATAAATAAAAATATTTTTTATCAATCTATTTCAGTATTACAATCAAATAAGTATTAATATATATAAGATAATATTGATTTTTAATAATATCCTTTAAAAATCAAATAATTGATTAACTATTAAAATAAAAACAAACAAACAAATATTATCTTAAAGGATTGAATATTCAAATTTTAAATGATAAAATTTATTCTAGATAAAACAAAATCAGATAATTATCATTTTAATATATCAGATAAGTATTAGCTTCTTTATATATATATATGATGTATCATCTTAATTTATATCTTTCCACCACTACAAAAAAAATTAAGATTTTAGAGACTAAAATTTAAGAATCAAAATTTAAGGACAAAATTATCTTTTAAGGACCAAATAATTTTGTTGTGAAAAGTATCGTTATTATATTTTTAGTAATAAAAATTAGACATTGGTGATAAATTATTATCCTTTTGCGACCAAATTTTTTGTCTCAAAAAATAAACTATTTTGAGACCAAATTATTTTGTTCCTAAAAGTCTATTTATTAGTGACATTTTCAAAATTTTGTCTCTAAATGTCTTATTTTTTATTTTTCAGGATGACCTTTTAGCGACTATCCTCATGACGATAGAAATTAGTCCTTAAATGTCTTTTGCAACAAAATTTTCACTTTCACTTTCACTTTCACTTTCACTTTCAAAGACCAAAACATTTGTTTGGTTTGTGTTTGTAGAGTAGTTTTTGAGATAAAAAGTACGAAAACTTGTTTGGTTTACTTTTTTTCAGAAATGGTTTTGGAAAATTATTTTGGGGAGAGAGTTTTAAAAAAGTGATTGATTTGATGTGTAGGAGAGAGAGAGAGTGATTTTGAAAAATAGGTAACCAACAAAATTTTGAGATTTTTTTTGGAAAAATTTGTTTGGTTTGATTATTCTTGAAAATTTGTTTGGTTTGATTACTCTTAAAAATTTGTTTGTAGAGAATTTTTCCCAAAAAATTTTCTAGAAAACAAACCAAACAAGGCCTTGGTCTCTAAAACTCTTATATGTTGTAGTGCACCCTGAACTTTCCATAGATTTATCAACTCGAGAAAATATAAAAATTGTAAAATTTTCAGACTTTGGTGTATCTCTCAAACAAAACTTTCTTCTTCACCCAAACTTAAAATTTATATCAGGTATACAATTAATTTATAACTCTAATATATGTTTTCATTTATTGGAGTTAATATATTTACATTGATGCTCAATAAAATTCCATTAGAATATGTGATTTGTTTGTTAATTTAGAGTAATTTATTTTAATGTATTTACAGTGATGCTCAATCAAATGCTATTAGAGTATATGATTTGCTCAATAAAACTTTATTAGAGTGTATGATTTGTTCATAGGTGTGGAGTAATTTAATATTTTTACAGTGGTATTATTTTCACATTTTATTTTTATTTTGTTAGTTCATTGAAGGTGCACTCAAAGAAAGAAATGTTATTCATATACTTTTAAGGAAAAATTGTATTCATACAAAAGAGTATTACAAGTATGTAAAATTAATTTGGAACTAAGGGTTAAAATTTGGAATAGCATTAGTAATTAGTTTTGCAGAAATTGATATCTATATATTAGTACTTAGAATTTGATCCAGAGATAGTTCTTCACGTAACAATTTGAATCATATATATATATATATATTAAATAAAACTATGAGTACGTTTTTTGAACATTGAAAATTAGCCCCCCAAATATGAAATTAAGGCCTCCTGTGCTTAAGATTTTTAAAGCAATTTTTTTAGGTTTTTTTTTTAAAAAAAAAAAAAACCCATTTTGTCATTTTTCAAATATCAAAATGCAAAAAAAAATAAAATAAAATAAAATAAAAAACTTATTTCATAAAACAAGCTAAAAAGTGAGAATTTTAAAAATTATCACAGTTTAGTCCCACCCAAAAAGAAAATCTTTGCTCCCTAACTTAATTCATCATGTTGAATTTTTTTCAAAATCTATCTTTAAAAAAGAAAAAGAAAAAGAAAAATGGTTACTCTAAGTTACACAAAATCAAAATTAAAAATAAAAATTTCATTCAGTTTCTTTCTTTTTTAAAGAAAAATTCATTAAAAATAAAAAATAGTAAAAGAAAAAAAAAGTCTTCCTAAATGAGAGTTATAAAAAAATAAAAAAAATAATAAATAAAAGGTTAGGAAAACTAACAAAATTACTAAACAAAATGACTTATTTCACTATTAAAAAAAAAAAAAATGCAATATGCTATAACTTTAAAAAAAGAAAAATAAAATAAAATAAGATTATCCAATCCTTTTAATATATAGTATTGTAAATGATTTATTTATTTATTTTTATTTATTTATTTATTTTTTGTAACGCCCCAGCTTCCAGGCCGTTAAATATGTACAATAATACAACACAAGTAAGATAGATAACCAAAATATCTTAATATACATATATAACCAGAGTTAATATCACAGATAATTCATTTATGTTCCACTACAGGATTACTAAAACATTGCCAAATCAAAAGTCAAAAGGAAAAAAAACTACTAGTCTAAGTCTTCATATGAACCACAGCTCCAACACTTCATCTTATTTGCTTTCGAAATAACCTTCACCATTATAAACTGCTTTATCACCTGGCATGACACGCCATGAGTTTGGAATGCCCAGTAACAACACACACACCCCCATTTCTTCTATCAACCAATCAACCATACACAGAACAAATTGGGTAACATAACATACAATATTACAACAAGGTTCTATGAATTAGTAGTTAGACTAGACATCTAGAATCTCCCAAAGAGATCCTTCTACCCAACCACAAGGATTGAATACCAGACTATTCAGAACTCCCCCTTTTACTGCTTTGCAGACCTTACCACCTATGCCCACCTCCCGATTATTTACCGGTCAGTGGCATTGATGGACCTCAAAAGGAATAGCCAAACAAGTGGGCTTGCTTACACCCAAATCGTGCCTAAGGCTCGCTTACACCCTACACATATCATACCAAATCGTGCCTAGGGCTCGCTTACACCCTGTACATACCATACCAAAGGGCTCGCTTACACCCTGAAACCACCGCATAAAGTCTGAATACATCCTTGTCAACCTAGGGGCTCACTTAGACCGCTTGCACAAGACTTAGCTCATTTGGTATTAATCCCATCATAATTCATGTCATTCATATGTATATTACATAAATCATTCTAAAACACAAGGGTGAATGTCACCCATTACCATCCTCTTTCTATTTCCCGTTTATTAGATCTTTTGCTGAACAAGTTAGTCACATTTAGCAATTTTGTAATATAAAAGAGCATGAGACAAACATACAAGAGGAAATATAACCCATGATAAGCATACATACATATAGTAAAGCAAGCAAACAACATTAGGAATTTTTTGAAACACTTAGAGACAAATAACACAATAAAACATAATTTCCAACACTATGCAGTTCTGCAGGGCTAACAATAATGTTTTGGTAAAAATACTTCCAAGTCAAATTAGGGGCTGAAATTGCACAGAAACAATAATCAACCTGTCTAGTTTCAGTTCCAATTCTCAGAATTTGCACAGCACCTCCAAAAATTCGTCTACAAGCTATATTCGAAAACCTGTCTAGATTTGTCATTCTTTGGGAAAACTAGCTTTCCTCTCAATCTACCCGGTGATTTTCACCCAAATAAATTCCATTGGAAAGGGAACTTAGAGTTCTAAATTTTGATAGAAGAACCAACATGAGATGATATTTCTGAAATTTTATAAAATTGCAAGAAGTGGACTGTTTTTCAGAGACTTAGGACTAGATTTTTAAACAAAATATCCAAGCCCTGAAAACACATAATTAGGGGTTAATAAAATTATCACAAGCTTTAAACACACCAAATAGCCTATACTAAATTCAGATTTGAGAAATAAATAAATTTCATATTTCTTTTAAATTAGAGAAGTTACAGCAGTGCCTAATTTGACAAATTTGCAAGACAATGTCACTAACTCATACCCACACTTTCATACACACCAAAAATCCTATTTAATATTAATATGCAACACAAGAGGGCATCTAAACAATAGGACGAGATGGGTGAAAGAATTGGAGAAGAGAATAGACATGTATTCTTACCTTCTTGAGTCACCTATTCTTCCTTTTCTTTTTTCTTTTTTTGCTTCTTCTCTACTTCCCCTAATCACACTCCCCCTCTCTCACCCTCTCCCTGGGTTGCTGAAACGTGAGAGTGGAAATTGAGACAATGACCTCAATTTATAGACCATGAATTTGGGTTAAAAAGACCATTTTACCCTTCTAGCTTAATGATTAAAAAAACTTATAAATACCTAGATATTTTTCCACTAATTTGCTACTAATTTGCTCAAGTAAATATTAAAATAAATAATAAAACTATTTATTTAAAGATATTTATGGATATTTATTTGCTCAAATAAATAATAAAGATTCAAAGAATTAGTAAATATGCAACTAGGCTAAAAAATAAATAAATAAATAAAATGTATGAATTAATTTAGAAACTAGGAGGTAAAATAAATAAAAGCCAAGTGTTAGGGTATTTCTAATTATAAAGTGGTGTTCTAGGATTTAAAATTATTCTTTATTGGGCCATTATGCAAACTTTTATGGAGGGTTAAAATGCTATTAACCTAAGGCGTAGGGTTTCAAGTGTAGTTACCAAACATTAGGGTCTCTACAATTTTTATTATAACAAAGACTATTTTTAGAGTTTTAAGGTCACGGACTATAAAAAAAAAATTAAAAAAAATCTATTGTTTATGCCGTTCAATCCTAAATATTTGTAACTTAAAATTTTCATAATAGAAATCCTTACAAATAATTTTAAAAAAAAATGTCTTACAAAATTATTTTGTTATTTATAAAGTTCTTAGATTCTATTAATTTTAAAATTTCCTCTAATTGAGCTCTCTTTTAAATAATATTTTTAATTTTTAAATAGCATGAACACATTTCATAAAATTCTTTGTACTTTTTACTTTATTTTGAGTAAATTGCACATATTATTTATACATTTTAAAGGAAAAAATATTGAACGTATGGGTTAGGAGAGAGAAAACTAATAAACCAAATTATTTATTATTATATTTTTAATATATATATATATAGAATAAAGGTTGGGAGCTCGAATGAGCTCCCCCCCGAATCCCCCGAGAGAGAGAGAGAGAGAGAGAGAGAGAGAGAGGAGGCCGGCGTCGCCTCTCGTCGCCCGGCGTCGTCCGCAGCTCGAAGCTCGTCGTCCGGCGTCGCCTCGCCTCCGCCCCGCCTCCGGCAGCTCCTCCTCCGCTTCCAGCCCTAGTTTGTTGGGCCCTCCCCTTCTCTTCCTCCCTCCCCCTCCCCCCCCCTCCCCCTCCCCTTCTCTTCTTCTTCTTCTCTTCTCTTCTTCCTCCCCTGTTTCTCTGCGTCTGAAATGGAAAAAAAAAAATATATATACGAAACGACGTCGTTTCGGGGGATTCGGGGGAAGGGGATTCGAGCTACCAATCAAAACTGATATATATATATGATTAACGACTAAATTTGTTTGCGTGGGGAGAGGAAGTAATTAATATACAACTCATAAATTTATATTTAATTTTTTACTTATGAGCAGTAAAATGAAAAAAATATTGAATGTAAATAATATGTATCTTATTAAAAAAATAATATATTATTTTATTTCATACATAACACAAGTCATTTGCTAGTACATTCATATGTATATGTACTAGTGTTATATATATGCAAATTGTGATTTTTAAATATTTTTTTTTTTGGCATATAGAAAAAAGAATATAACAAATATAGTATATCTTTAATCAATTATTTTATGTTTGCTTTTGTTCAAAATTTAAAAATAATATACGGACAAAATTTATAACTAAATTAAGAAAAATTTATTCCTAACGATATTTTTTTTTACTTCTATATAAATACTTAAAAAAATAAACCTAAAAAAGATAGTCAATATGAATATTATACATTAAGTAAAAAATGTGGTTAGCAATTATGTTTACATAAATTTACTATAGTTTTAATTTCAAAATTAAAAAAAAAAATTAAAAGCATTTTATTTAGCTAATACCAAATAGAATTTTTTTAGCGAAAAGAAAAGTTATAAAATTTTGTTGCAAATTTCAAATGTCTATTATTAAACATTCTATTCTACTTGCTTGTTTGTTTACTTGCTTGCTTGCTTTAGGAGTTTTGATATTTGATCTTTGCTCCACGTTCATCTTATTGTTTTATTTATTTTTCTTCTTCTTGTTTGATTTTCGCATGATTCTTCTTTCATAGTGCATCTTCGAGTGTATTTGTGAAAATATCATACACTTAAAATGAACAAAATTACAATATATAGAAAAAAAAAGTAATTAATTACCCAAAAATAAACTACTCTAAGAAAAAATGAAAAATAAAAACAAAAATGAAATTGTTTGAAATAGAAAATGATTTATTTATTTATTAATTAATTTTTTAAAATAAACTTTTAAAGAAAACAAAGAAAACTATATAATAAAAAAAAATATAGAAACTAAACATAAAATATAATACAATAAATAAATAAATTATTAGATTTTTAAGAAATGAGACTCACAAACAAATTTTGTAAAATCTTCTCTATTCATATACTTTTAGTGTATGTTTTTCTGTACTTCTAATTTTGAGAATAACATTGAAATAATTTGCACTTCTTGCATTAAGTTCATCTAATAACTTTAGTAAACACAGATATAATAAATTTCATAACACAAAACATAAACAATTGTGAGACAAAGTATCTAAAAAAATGAATGCAACGTTCAATGATGATATAGAAGCACACCTGACGTTTTAATTAGAGGTATAACTAGATAAATCGCCATAGAGGAGGAGGACAACATTTATTTTTCATCATAACAATTACATAACTCAATATATAATTTTGATGTCTCTCATCCTTCCACACATTCAATTCTCTATCAATATTAGAATGAATGCATGAACCAAAAAAAAAAAAATATTTGAGAAGACAAAGAGATGTGGTCTGAGACCTTTCAATTACTAAATTCTATTAATTAATAATTATTAGGCGACAATGGTCAAATTTCTAAAATTTGTTAGCCATTAAAGTAGAGTTCTTTGGTTTCATCTATATTTACTTAATAATTTGAGAGCGGACAGGTATCAAGCCTTTACACAAATATTTAATACATTTTTTGAGCATTATTAATGAAATGCACAGTGTAATTTTTTTTCTCTTTTTTTTTTGGTAATTGAAACCTGTTATTTTTTAATAAGAATATATATTTGTTTTAGATATTTTTTAATATGCAAATTATTTTTTAGAGTGTACTTTTTTTTTCCTCTTTTTTTTTTCCGCAATTGAAACCTGTTATTTTTTAATTAGAATTTATATTTGTTTTAGATATCTTCTTAATATAGAAATTAATTTTTTTTTTAGATTTTAATGAAATGCACAGTGTAATTATTTATTTATTTATTGAATTGCAACCTGTTATTTTTTAATAAGAATTTATATTTTTTTAGATATTTTTTTAATATAGAAATTATTTTTTTTAAAGATTTTAATGAAATGTACAGTGTAATTTTTTTTCTCTTTTTTTTTCGCAATTGCAACCTATTATTTTTTTTAATAAAAACTTATATTTATTTTAGATATTTTTTTAATATATAAATTATTTTTTACAGTGCAATTTTTTCTCTTTTTTTTTTTACAATTGCAACCTGTTATTTTTTATTAAGAATTTATATTTATTTTAGATATTTTTTTAATATATAAATTATTTTTTAAATTTTTTTTATAAAAATAATTAATAATCCCATCACTAACCATAGTGTATGGGAGAATTTGAAAATGGTGCGGTAGTAGGTATGGGAGAAGTAAAAAAGACTTGTGGGTTGGGAGAAATCAATAAATATTGAAGTTTTTTTATACAAATTATTTTTTTAAAATTTTTTATAAAAATAATTTAACAATCTCATCACTAACCATAGTGTATGGGAGAAATTTAAAATAGTGCGGTAGTAAGTATGAGAGAAGTAAAAAAGGCTTGTGGGTTAAGAAAAGTCAATAAATGTTGAGATTTTTTTTTAAATCAAAAAATTAAAAAAATTAAGACTGGGATATTGAAGCTCTCACAAAACTTGTGGGTTAGAAATCTCATTTTCCTTATACAATACTAACCTATCACCCGTGCTATGCACGGGATAAGTATAGATATTTATATTTGTTTTAAATTTTTTTTAATATATAAATTATGTTTTTAAGATTTTTTATAAAAATAATTTAACAATCTTATCACTAATCATAGTGTATGAGAGAAGTCGAAAAGGGTACTGCAGTAACTATACACAGATTGTATCTATAATTATTTGTATGAGGGGATTTTAAATGCTGATCAGGGGATTTTGACTAAATCAATAAATGTAGGCATGTGAATTGAAAAAAGTTAATAAATGCTAATCAGGGGATTTTGACCAAATCAATAAATGCTGAGTTTTTTTTTTTTAAATAAAAAATTTAGAAAATTCAGATTGGGATATTGAAGCTCCCACAGGCCTTGGGGTTAAAAACCCCATTTTGCTTAAAAACCTCATTGAGTGTTTATGTTTATCTAATTTCAATCATATTAAAAAATCAAATTATAAACAAAATGAGATAACTGCAATCATACAAATCACATTTTTTTTTAATGCTATCTAACTACAATAACATTTTTCTCATAATAAAAAAAAATAATTGAAAAAAGAACCATTAAAATAGTAAATAAAAATATTATTTAGAGCCATTAAACAAACTACAATCACAATTTTCTTTTTGTAAGTTAACTTCAATCATATTAAAAAATCAAATTATAAACAAAAGGAGATAACTTCAATCATACAAATCACAATTTTTTTAATGTTATCCAACTATAATGACATTTTTCTCATAATAAAATAAATAATTGAAAAAAATAACCATTAAAATGGTAAATAAAAAAGATTATTTAGAACCATTGAACAAACTACAATAACATTTTTCTTTTTTTGAGTGTTTATGTTTATCTAACTTCAATCATATTAAAAACTAAAATTATAAACAAAAGGAGATAACTTCAATCATACAAATCACAAGTTTTTTTTAATGCTATCCAATCATCATCAATAATTAAAAAAATCAATCACAAATTAAGGGGTTGTTTGGGATGTCCTAAATAAGTGCACTTCTTGACTTTTTAGACTAAAAAGTTGAGGAAAAAAATATGTTTGGGTTAACTTTTTGACTTTTTATGGAAAAATGTGTATTAAAAAATTATATAAATTAGTGTGTAGGAAAAAATTAGGATTGAGAGTTGTGCATCCGTAATTTTTTACTTTTGGTGAATAGTGATAACTTTTTAACTTTTTGAGTAACTTTTTGACTTTTTGACTTTTTTTCAACTTGCCAAACTTGGCCTAAGTCAATTGATAATTAAAAAACACAATAATTTATTTTTCAAAAAATATAGTGAGTTAAAAAGATCAATTACAATTTTTTTTAGTCAAAATACAATCTAATCATCATCAATAATTGGTACATTATGTGACCCTAATGAGTACAATCCATTTTGTTTTTCAAAAAACACAGTGAGTTAAAAATCAAATCACAAATTAAGTGAATTGATAGTTAAAAAAACACAACAATTTTTTTTCAAAAAACACAGTGAGTTAAAAAAATCAATTACAATTTTTTTTTCAAAATATAATCTAATCATTATCAATAATTGATACTTTAAAAATCAAATAAAAAAAATCAAATCAAATCACAAATATTTTTATACTATCTAACTACAATCATATTTTTTTCATAAATAATTAAAAAGAAAAACCATTAAAACAGTAAATAAAAGAATCACGTTAAAAAAAAGAACCATTGAACAAACTACAATCACATCACATTTTTTCCATAATAAAATAAATAAATAAATAAATAAAGAACCATTAACTAACTACAATTACATTAAAAAAAAAAAGAACCATTGAACTAACTACAATCACATTTTTTTCTTTGTGAGTGTTTATGTTTATCTAACTTCAATCATATTAAAAATAAAATTAAAATAGTAAATAAAAAGATTAAATAACATTAAAAAAAAAAATCCATTGAACTAATTACAACAATCATATTAAAAAAAAAAAGCCATTGAACAAAGTACAATCACATCACATTACAATCACATTTTTTTCTTTGTGAGTATTTATGTTTACTTAACTTCAATTATATTAAAAATAAAATTAAAATAGTAAATAAAAAGATTAAATAACATTAAAAAAAAAACCATTGAACTAACTACAACAATCATATTAAAAAAAGAGCCATTGAATAAACTATAATCACATTACATTTTTCCCATAATAAAATAAATAAATGAAGAAAAAGAACTATTAAACTAACTACAATCGCATTAAAAAAAAGAATCATTCAACTAATTATAATCACATTTTTCTCTTTGTGAGGGTTTATATTTATCTAACTTCAATCATATTAAAAAATCAAATTATAATTTTTTATTCGCTAGACAAATCACAAATATTTTTATGCGCTATCTAACTATAATATTAAAACAGTAAATAAAAGGAAAAGTCAAGAAGGAGAAAACAAAAAGAAGACTTACTGTTTGCATACATGGTCTCTGAAGTTGAAAGTGTAGAAGTGAGAAGTCAAGAAGGAGAAAACAAAAATGAGACTCACTGTTTGCAATATGTATGTGAATTTAATAAGTGCTAAGTTTTTTTTTTTTAAAAAAAATCAAAAAAATTAAGAAATTAAGGTTCAGATATTGGAACTCTCATAAAACTTGTGGGTTAGAGATAGACATAAATAAATAAATAGATATAGATATGGATATTTATATTTGTTTTAAATTTTTTTTAATATACAAATTATTTGTTTTGGAAAAGGTACTGCAGTAATTATGAGAGAAGTCAAAAAGTTTTGTGGGTTGAGAGAAATTAATAAATGTTGAGGTTAATTTTTTTTTTTTAAAAAAAACAAAAAATTAAAAAATTAGGATTGACATATTGGAGCTCTCACAGGCCTTGGGGGTTAGAAACCCCCTTTTACTTAATATATAGTATAGATATATAGATATAGATATGTATTTTAAGTATTATGTTTTATATTGTTTAATTTTATTTTTCATGAAACGAAATTGGTTCTCTTTTGGAATTATGATTCCAGCCAAAAATTTTGAAAACTCTTTTCAAAACTTATAATCAAACACATAACTCAAACACATATCAAACTCAATTCAAAAACTATTTTCAAAACTTATAACCAAATACACAATTCAAAACTCAATTCAAAATTATTTTCAAAACTTAAAACCAAACTCTTTTCAAAACTCTATTTTAAAAATAAAATAAATTTATTTTATTTTATTTTTTAAAATCATGATTTGAGTGTGGAGTCGTATTTTGAGTTATGAGTTTTGAGTTGAATTTTAAAAAAAGAAAATTTATTTGGTTATAAGGTTTAAAAAGAATTTTGAGTTGTATTTTGTAATTTTTTAGATTTATTTTTTTCGGATAAATATTTTTAAAAAAATATTTATTTATTTATTTTAATGTGCACTGTATTTCATATATTTATGTGGGGTATTTTTTTTAAAATATTTAAAATTTATAATATTTTATTTTAATTATATAATATTAATTTGATTTTTATTTTAAAATATTTTATTTTATTTTATTTTATAAATATATTTTTAAATATTTTATTTTTTTTAGTTATGTGTTTGGTTATGATTTGAGTGTAGAGTTTTGAGTTATGTATTTGGTTATGAGTTCTAAAAAGGAAAAATTACTCATAAGTCCTATATTGAAAAATGTTACTCTATTTAGTCCTGAGTGTTTTTTTATAAACCATTTAGTCCTTTTTTTACATTACAACATTATCATCGAAACAATATCAAACATCATCATCAAACAACATCATCAAAACAACATTAGGATCATCATCAGCCCACCTCGACTCCCTTTTCTTCGCCTCCCCATTCTGAACCTCGCCGTCAGCCGGAGGGTCCCACTGACTCAGGCGGCGGCGGCGGCGATTCGTCTCATCCTCGCCTTTTGAACCGTCCCTGTCCGTACTACTACTATTCTCAGACAACAATTGCCTCTGAAGCTCTTGCTTCTGGCTTTGGTCTTCGGGCAATGGATTCGGAATCGGCAAATCTGGTTCGGAGGGGGGAATCGGGATCGGATCGTCTGAAGATGCTAGGGTTTGAAAATTCCGGGGAGCTAAGGTTTCGGGAGGGGGTTGAGGAGGACCAAACCCCTATGAGGCCCTCGGCTCTCCCAAGCTCGTTCTGGGTTTCCAAGCTCTTGGCCGTCATTCTGAAAAGGGTCCTAGGGTTTGAAGCTGAAGGTGAATTTTTTGGGCCTTTGAAGCTTCCATGATTTCAGACATGGTGGGTGTGCTGTTGGAATCGATCTTCTTATTGGTAGTGGTGATTTTGGAGAGGGAATTCAAATGGGGATTTGGAAGAGTGATTTGGGGATTTTGAAGGATCTCATGTTGGAGAATAATGTTGAAGAATAATGTTTGATGAATAATAATGGTTGATGAATAATGTTTGATGTTGAAGAATAATGTTTGATGAATAATGTTTAATGTTGAAGAATAATGTTTTATTTTGATGTTTAATCGTTATTTAAAAAATTGTTTAATCGTTATTTTGATGTTGTTTTGATGATGACGTTTAATGTTGTTTCGATGACGTTACTCATAAATCTGATGTTTGATGTTTGATGTTTGATGGATAATGTTTGATGTTGGATGAATAATCCTAATGTTTAATGTTTTAGAATCTGTGTTTGATGTTTGATGAATAATCCTAATGTTTAGTGGTTGATGCTTGATGAATAATCCTAACGTTGCTAATGTTTGATGTTGGATGAATAATGTTTAATGTTTGAAAAGAAGGGAAATTATAAAAAGGCCTATAGTAAGCTTATTGGGAAATAGGACCTATTAGTCCAACAAAAAACTTTCGGGACTAAATGGGTTAACATTCCCAAATTTGGGATTTATTGGTGCTTTCCCCTTTTAAAAATAGTTTTTAAATAGAGTTTTGAATTTTGTGTTTGGTTACGATTTAAATGTGGAGTTGTGTTTTGAGTTAAAAATATTAAAATATTTACAAAATAAAATAAAATGTTTAAAATAAAAATTATGTCTATAAGATAAAAAAATAAAATTTTCTTAAACATTTTTAAATATTAAAAAAAATAAATTTCAAAAATTTCAAAATACAACTCAAAATTCAAAAACTCAAAACTCAAAACTCAAAATATAACTCAAAACTCTTTTTAAAATTTAAAATTTAAAAACTATTTTCAAAACTCATAACAAAACAAAGTTTTTTTTTTTCAAAACTCAACTCACAACTCTATACTTAAATCACAACTCCACACTTAAATCATAATTTTAAAACTAAATCAAACAGAACCTTATTAAATTTGAACTCAAACCATTGATTTTTTATATTTTTATATTTTTTATTTTAAAAAAATCTGAAAAGTATTTGAGCTATATGAGTGGGCTCAAGAATGTAAGTGGAGTAGAGCCTTAATTAAAGGCCAGGTTGGAGTTTAGGCAATTACTCATTTTGTTGTTATATTAAGTTCGACTTGTGTTCACCTTTATTTATTACCATCCTAATCAGGGATTAATTTAGTGGGCTCTCCAATTCTAGAACTAAAAAAGAAAAATTAATGAATGAAACACTTCTTCATTACGCGTGATATTTGAATTTGAGGTGCAAGGATTCTTTGTTTTCAAATAATCATGTCTTTCTGTCTTAATTCACTCACAATTATTGAATCATATGAAAATTTCAAGACATATTCAATGATTGTGAGTAAATTAGGACAGGGAGACGGGATTATTTGGAAACAGAGGATCCTTACACAAATTTGAGATTTATTGCTATAAATGTAACTTTCTGTGTGAGTGATTTTCTGACCACACTACCAACTCAGTATTCAGCTGGAGAGTACTGGCAGAATAGATGACACCTGGCTGACCTGTAACAGAAAGAGAAGATTTCGGCGGTGGTTCGTCCACCCAGGGGCACTCCGACGATCAAGTCAGTATATCTCTCAAAGATAATCAACTGTTAAACTCACTGTTCTGAATATAAATTGCGTACCTTAAACCCATCGGGGGTGCCTTTCTTTTATAATTAACTCAATCCTTGTCCCAACAAAAGCCTGGCTTCAATAGACTTTAGCTCAATGCTTATCCAGGACTCTTCAATAGATAGAGACAAACTCTCTAAGAGCTTTATCTTTATCTAGGCTGAGTCCCTTCATCATCTAGGACTCTTGTGCCTTATTCGCTTATCTCGGATTTCGATATCTTCGGAGATAACCTCGGCCTTTGCCGAGATAACCTCGGCGTCATGACCAAGACACGTGGCACCTTGGCTGACACGTCGGCGTCACCTTGCCACGTGTTGGTACTCAGAAAATATATGCCCACAACTGTCCTCTAGGTTTTATTACCTCGGTATTCTGAGGTGATGGAACCTATATTGGAACTTTCTGCCAATACATCGGTTTAAAGTCTCTCAGTTGAGATCATCATATAAGCCGACATGTCTCTTTAAAGATTAAAGATCCCAAGATCTCCTTCACGCGTATGAGCTGTCATGCAAAATAACTCAACCGTTTCAGCCACGCGTCTTCCCTTTACCGGATCGTACACTGTACGTGCTTGTAAGTCGTCTCGCGCCTGTATGCGCCGTCTGACGTATTCGTCGTTCCAGGCGCATTAATTGCCCTTTTGCCGCCGTTTCAAGTTTTTGACAAAACTCGTTCCTTTCCCCCGTCTTTTCACTTTTCACTTTCGCGTCTGAAGCTCTTTTCTCTTTCTAACTTTTCCCTTCAAGATCCTCCATTGTTCAAGCTTCTAAAACTCTGCAACTTGCTCCGTCTATCTCTTCCGGCGAGGTTCTTGCTAATCCTTTCTGTAGCTGCCGTTTGTCTGACTTCGGCGATCTCAACACCGGCTTCTTTTTTTCGGTGAGTTACTATTTCTTCCCAATTTAACATCTTGTTTCAGTTTTTGACGGTATCTTGAGTTCCTGTCATTTTTGCGAACTTGCTTATGACCTTAATTAGTTTAATCTGTTCATGTATCTGAGTATGATTGCCTCGCGATTCTGTTTTTGCTCAATCTCTTCTTTGAGTATTCACAACCTGCACACACATTTGTCCACTTTTGCCATTGTTTTTGGCCTTGTACCATTTCACACACTCTGTCACAGTGTTCTTGGTAGTTCACCCTTGTTCTTGATTCTGAAACACATTCTTGTTTTCTGTTTTCTGTGTCTTTTCCAGATTCCTGCCTTCACTCTTTGTTCCCACAGACTTAGGTTTTGGATTTGTTTGTAGAACCCACAATTTTTAGGAAAAACTGAAACGAATTCCTTCTAGATCCGTACAAACCCTTACCATAGTACATTTTTAGGTTTTTAGCCGAGGTCCTTTAAACCCTCCAAAAATACTTCTTCCTGAAATCCGATACCTCCATTTAAGCCGACGTTATGGGTATGTGGAAGCATAGGGTAGACACCCCATCCAAATTAGAGTACTTTAGGCGAGAGTTTGACATCCCGGCCGACGTCCATCTGAGGTTGGCTGGGGAGGATGACTCCATCATGCCTACAACTGACTCTATGCCCTTCCCTGTGGTAGCCTTCATTGAGTGCGGACTTCGGCTCCCACTCAACACCCTTTTTCGCGAGATACTTCACTACTATAAGTTGAACCCGATGCAACTCGCCATCAATTCCTATCGAGTTATTCATGGTATCATAGCCTTAGCCAAACAAGAAAACGCTAGGATTACCTTAGCCGACATCCAATATTGCTATACCATGTGTGGCCTCAAAAAAGATACGGGCTATGTTTACTACCTTAAGCCGAGGTCCACAGAGTATAAAATCGTAGCCGACCTCCCAGACTCCAACAAGGGAGCTGGAGACGATTACTTCATTACCTCGGGAACTGGGAGTTTGCTCCAGACGAGGACCTCCATCTCTACCCTCTTCCTCGTTCAGTTTTTGTAGAGGGCAATGGTAAGAGCCCTGTGTTCATACTAACTTGTTTTTAAAGTCTTCAATACTTTGTTCGTTTCTAATGTCTGTTTTTTCTTGCAGCTCTTCCTCAGCCACCAAAGGGCTTCCGTCAGTCTTTCTTTCCCAGCAAAGACTTGAGGAAACTCTTGGATCTACCAGTCCACAAACGGAAGGCCCCTCTTCTACTTAATTTCATTCCTACGTACAAGTCAGCTCTTCCCGACGTCCCCAAGAAGAAGAAGAAGAAGAGTCTGTCTCCTCCTTCCGCCACAACTCCTCAGGCTGCCTCCACATCTCGGCAAGATCAAGGATCAACTTCTGATCCAGCCGAGCAGCCGTCAACCTCGGCTCCTTATCTGATCCCAATATCCCAGCGCCAACGCCGGCGACGAACTGTTTTTTCTGCCGAGATGGGTCGCCAGAAAGCAGTTGCCAAAGATCTCTTGGCCAGCATCCCATCCTCTGTTGAGGCTCAACCAGCTCCAACCCAACCTCCAAAGCAGAAGCAAAAAGGATAAAAAAGGCTCAGCCAAAGGCAAAGGTGACTCAGGTTGACACTGAGGACACCTTGCCGATCTCAAAACTGGCTGAGAGCGATAAGACCACATCTGCTGCCGAGAAGAGGCCTGCCGAGGCCCAACCGTCCGAGTCCATCCGATCAAAGAGGCCGAGGTCTTCTTCTGCAACCACCTCGGGGTCTCGAAAGCATGATTCCCCCTGGGCCCCCCAAATCACTCTGGAAGATAAGCCAGTTATGGCCAGCGATAGTGCCGATGACATTAATGTCGGCGTTGCCCTCAGTACCGCTCTGCTTCTCCCCGGCGATCTCGACCGAAACGCCGAGTTAAGTGAATATGAGAACTATGCTCTGATGCTTCAGCGCTCTGTTCAAGTAAGTGTCTTTTATTTGGTCGCTTTTCTTTCTTTCTTTCTTTCTATACTTTAGAAGATTTTGTAATAACCTCTGCTCTGATTTATTCTTTCTCAGGCCATCCAGCATGCCCATTCTTTCTCAGTACAATCTTTCGAGAACCGGGAGAAGCTGGCCGAGAAGAAGAGGGAGGTCTCCACTCTTCAGAAGACTAATAAAAACTTACAATCAAAGATGAAAATCCTAGAGGATTAGGCCGAGGATGCTATCAAGGCTCAACATGACGCCGAAGAAAAAACAGGTGCTGCTGAGGCCATTAATAAGGTTCTTGAGGCCCAGAGGAAAGAGTTTGAGGAAAAGATGGCCCAAGCCCAAAAAGAGCTCCAGGATGCCTTGGCCACCAAAGATGCTGAGCTGAAGGAGGCCGACTAGAAGGGGTACAACGAGGGGGTGGCCGATGTCACGGCAGACTATGAAAGGCAAGTATTGGATGACTTTGCTAAAAAAACTTGAAGTCCCCGAGGACTCTCCCCTCAGGAATGCCGACGTCCTTCCCCTTCCATTCCTTCCAACTCCAAGCCAATCCGATGATGATTCTGAGTCTGAGGAGGAGGTTCTGGTGAGGAAGTCCAAGGAAGCCGCAGGGGCCAAGTCCCCTACTCAAAATGAGCAAGTCCTGGACTTGACTCAAGATGAGGAGGGTGAGGAGGTTCCCAAAGATGCTACTCCTGAGAAAGCATCATCCGAGGTGATCCTTGCCGACAAGAGCCTTGATGAAACCCTTCAAGAAATTGACGCTGAGCTTGCGGCTGAGAAAGCCGCCGAGATTGCTTCTCAGCAGTCCTCCGAGGTCCAAACCCAGCCTGCTAATGCTGCTGAAGACTCTTAATTTTCATGTTTTTCTCTTCCTTCTGTGCTTTGTACTTTTGTTTTCCTCTTGAAACAATGTAAACTTTTCATATTGCCGAAGTGCCTTTTTATAAATACAACTTCTTTGTTTTGAACGTTTGTATGCTTGCCTTCTCTTTACTATTCTTGTATGATTCCATACTTAGAATTTTTTGCATATCTTTAATATACACTTCAATCTATGTGCAACCTTTTCGGGGTGA
Organism: Camellia japonica; assembly: GCA_030407325.1. NCBI lineage: Eukaryota > Viridiplantae > Streptophyta > Magnoliopsida > Ericales > Theaceae > Camellia > Camellia japonica. The sequence continues at coordinate 32,030,922 of JAPPVO010000029.1, read as the reverse complement.
CACACCTCGGTTATACAAACTTGATTTAACTTTAACTTGTAAACTTTTCTCAAGTTTCAACAAGTGTTAAACGTGATCTCGGTTTAACTTGAACTTGTAAACTTTTCTCAAGTTTCAACAAGTGTTAAACGTCATCTCGGTTTAACTTGAACTTGTAAACTTTTCTCAAGTTTCAACAAGTGTTAAACATCATCTTGGTTTAACTTTAACTTGTAAACTTTTCTCAAGTTTCAACAAGTGTTAAACATCATCTCGGTTTAACTTTAACTTGTAAACTTTTCTCAAGTTTCAACAAGTGTTAAACCTATTTTTCTTTTTCTTCTCTCTGCCCCCTGATGTGACCCTAAGTTCCACTTGGGTTCTCATTATACATGTATTCTAGAAACAACGTTATGTATCTTTATCAGTCACAAGTGTATAAACATATATAAACAAGCTAAAAACTTTATTTATTTACTTCGGAAAAATGACAAAAAATTCTAATGATAGAAAAATTTCAAATTGCAAGTGTTCCAAGGCCTTGGCAACTCTTTGCCCTCATTATCTTCAAGCTGATATGCCCCATTGACCAGTACCGAGATGATTTTGTAGGGTCCTTCCCAATTTGGGCCAAGCTTCCCCTCTCTGGGATCCTTCTTGTTGCCGACGACTTTCCTCAAGACGAGGTCACCGATTTGAAACTCCCTTGGGTTGACCCTTCTATTATAAGCTCTGGCAAGCTGCTGTTGGTATAGTGCCAGCTGAATTGCAGCTCTCTTCCTTCTTTCTTCTAGTAGGTCCAGATCTCGGGCTAGGAGTACATCATTAGTCCCGTTCTCTACTCCCTGGGTTCTGATCCCAGGGATGCCGACTCCAGCGGAATGACTGCTTTTGTGCCATAAGCCATGGCAAAGGGGGATTCCCCGTTGATTTTCTCGTAGTCCGATATGCCCAGAGCACACTTGGTAGTTCATCCACCCATTTTCCTTTTGCTGCCTGCAGCCTCTTCTTTATCCCATCCAAGATAACTTTGTTGGATGCTTCTGCTTGTCCATTGCTTTGAGGAAAGCTTGGGGTTGAAAAGTAGTTCTTGATCTTGAACTTTGCGCAGAAGCTCTTGATTAGCTTACTGTCAAATTGTGTTCCGTTGTCTGCGACTATTGCTCTTGGGATCCCAAATCTTGTGATTATGTTCTTCCATATGAAGCTCTTTACGTCCACATCTCGGATCTTGGCTAAGGGCTCAGCTTCTATCCACTTGGTGAAGTAATCTGTTGCTACCAGCAGGTACTTCCTTTGCCCAGTTGCTTGGGGCAGTTGTCCGACAAGATCCATTCCCCATTGGGCAAACGGCCAAGGACTGGATACTGGGTTCAGGTCTGCTGCTGGTTGGTGTATCAGAGGTGCAAACCTTTGGCACTTTTCACATTTCTTGACATAGGCCTCTGCATCTTTCTGCATGTAGGGCCACCAATACCCCTGGGTAATGGCCCTATGAGCTAGTGATCTGCCCCCAGCGTGGCTTCCGCAAATTCCTTCATGTATTTCATATAAAAAATCTTCAACTTGTGAAGGATGTACGCACATCAACAGGGGTCCAGTGAAGGATCTTCTGTAGAGATGTCCTTCTGCTGTCAGACTGAATCTTGCCGACTTCAATCTGATCTTGTGTGCCTCCTTGTGGTCATCTGGCAGCTTTCCTTTTTTTAGGTATGCAATAATTGCATCCATCCAGCTTGGTCCCATGTCCACACACATTGCTTCATGCTCTGTGGTCAGTGGTTCGATGCTCGGGCTCGACAAGTAGTCAACCATTATTGTCCTCACTTTTCTAGGTTATACTGCGCTAGCTAGGTTGGCCAATGCATCGGCGTGACTGTTATCATCTCGGCTAACTTGGAGTAGTCAGCAGTTCTGAAACAAGGCTGCCAACTTGATGACCTCATTTGCGTAGGCCGACATCCTTTCATCTCGGGCTGCAAACTCGCCTGTTGTCTGGTTAATTATAAGTTGTGAGTCACAAAAGACTATTACCTCATCTGCTTGTACTGCTACTGCCAGCTTCAATCCTGCAATGAGTGCTTCATATTCTGCTTCATTGTTTGAGGCATTGAACCCCAAACGAATCGATTGTTCTAGTATCTGCCCATCTGGAGATACCAGTACTACTCCTGCCCCCTCCCTGTCGGTTTGAACTCCCATCAACAACAGTCGAAAGGAGTCGCCGATGTAAATGCTGCAGGGTCTGAGTTTTTCCTCTTTCCTTTGTTCTTTCGCCTTCGACTGGGTTCCTCCTTGTTTGTTTGGACATCGTTCACTTTGGCTCAACGGAGCCCGATGTTTGATGGATTCTGGCGTGAACTCCGCCACGAAGTCAGTCAAAACTTGGCCTTTGATTGTTGTTCTGGGTCTGTACTCCAGGTCATACTGGCCCAAGGCGACTGCCCATCTGGCTATTCTTCCTGTCAAGTCTCCTTGTTGCAGCAAGGACTTCAAGGGGTGTTCAGTTAGCACCACAATTTTATGGGCCTGGAAGTAATGGTTCAGCTTCTTTGAAGCCATTACTAAAGCCAGTGCCAATTTCTCTAAGGGTAGATACCTTGTTTCTGCATCGGCCAGGGTTTTGCTTACATAGTAAACAGCCTTTTGCTCCCCTTTTTCTTCTCGGATTACCACTGCGCTTACTGCGTGTTCTGAAACTGCTAAGTACAGGAACAGCTCCTCTCCAGGTTCTGGATTTGAAAGAACTGGGGCTGTGGTCAGATACTTCTTTAGGTCAGCCAAGGCGGCTTCGCATTCTTTGGTCCATAGGAAGTCTGTGGTTTTCTTTACTAGGTTGAAGAAAGGTTTGCACTTGTCTGAGCTTCTGCTGATGAACCTATTCAGGGCTGCGGCCCTTCTGGTTAGCATTTGTACCTGTTTTGCCGACGTCGGGCTCCTCAACTTCAGGATGGCCTTGATCTGATCTGGGCTGGCCTCAATGCCCCTTCTGGTCACTAGGTATCCTAAGAACTTACCAGATCCAACTCCAAACGCGCACTTTGATGCATTGAGTCGGAGCCGGTATGCTTTCAGGATTTCAAAGACTGCTTTGAGGTCGGCCAGATGACCTTCTGGTTCCTTGGTCTTCACGACCATGTCGTCGATGTAAACTTCCACCGTTCGGCCAATCAGGTGTCTGAACATTTTGGTTACCAACCTTTGGTAAGTTGCTCCTGCATTTTTCAACCCAAAAGGCATCACCTTGTAGCAGTACAGCCCTTTTGGGGTGATAAATCCAGTCTTCTCTGCATCCGCAGGGTACATGGCTATCTGGTGATACCCCATGTAGGCATCTAGGAAGCTCATCATTCCATGCCCTGAAATGGCATCCACTAGCTGGTCAATCTTGGGTAGAGGGAAGCTGTCTTTGGGACAGGCCTTGTTTAGGCTGGTAAAGTCCACACAGACCCTCCATTTACCGTTCTTCTTTTTCACCACTACTGTGTTCGATAGCCATGTCGGGTAATTTACTTCTCAGATGGCCCTGGCCTCCAGAAGTCTGTCTACTTCTTCCTCCACTGCTTCGGCGTGCAACAACGTCGGTCTTCTTGCTCGTTGGATTACGGGTTTGGCCGACCTGTCAACGTTCAACTTATGGCAAGTGACCTCGGGGTCAATGCCAGGCATTTCGTAGGGCGTCCACGCGAACACCTCGATATTTGCTCTCAAAAAAGCTTCCAACTCTTTTTCCTCTTCTTCGGCTAAGCCCAAGCCGAGAAGAAAGAAGCGTTCTTCATCCCCCTCCTGGATGAGGATTTTCTTCAGTGCTTCTTCACTCTTCTTGGCTGGCTCCTTGCCGACATCCTCTAGGACCTCCACGTCCTCGTCTTCGATCTTTGCCTTCTCTGGTTCTCGAATGCTGCAGGTGGATTTTATTGCTGCCATGGAGCAATTCTTTGCCTATAGCTGATCTCCTCTGACCTCCTCAATCCCATGCTCTGTTGGGAACAACAATAGTTGATGCAATGTTGAGGGAACACCCCCCATTGCATGCAACCATGGCCTTCCCAAAATGATGTTGTAAGGAGATGGTGTGTCGATTACGGTGAATTCTGTTGTTACCTTCTTCGTGCCAGCCTGCACATCTAAGCTTACTGCGCCCAGTGGCCATGTCGGCGTTCCATTGAACCCGACCATTGGGCCGTTAGATTGTTCCATATCGTCTGGGTGAAGGCCCAGCTCCTTGTAACATCTAACATACATGATGTCACAAGAGCTGCCTTGTCAATCAAGATGCGCTTCACTTGGCATTCCCCAACCTGGAGGGATACTACCAAGGCATCGTTATGTGGATGCTGCACCATCTCAAGGTCGGCTTCTGTAAAGGACACTACTGGTCCCTGGCACTCCTTTGCCTGATGTCTCTTCTTCCCCACTTGGTAGACATTCTGCAGGTGTTTTACCCTCTGAGTTTCTCCCCTTATTTCGTTCTCTTTGACCTTCGAGTGAATTACATTGATTACCCGAGGTTCTCCTACTTGAGGTTGCTATGCTGGGAGAGGCGGGGCCGCTGGTGCCTAAGGCAGCCTTGCCTGTTCTTCTCTTGTCCTGGCTTCATCGACAAGGTCTCTCAGATGGCCTTGCCTCACCAAGTCTTCTAAGTGTGCTTTCAGGGCTCTGCAGCCCTGAGTCATATGTCCATCTTCATTGTGGTAGGCACAATGCCTGCCAAGGTTTCTTCCCATAAATTCTCTTGGTGCCCTTGTTGGTGTTCTGAAATAGGATTGATTCCGAATTCGATCTAGGACTTTGTGAATTGGGATTCGGAACACAGTCGTCACTGCCTGTGTAGCCCTCAATTCTGTCTCTTACTTGCTCGATCCATTGTTACCTCGGCCTCGCTTCAACGAGCTGTTTCCTTTCTCTTGCTTTGTTTCCTTAGTTCCTAACGTGTCTTCCTCGGCTCTAGTATACTTCTCGATTCTCGTCATGAGCTCTTCCATGCTTTTTGGCAATGTCTTTGCCAAAGACTTTCGTAGTGGATAGTCGTCTTTTAGGCCGTTTTTGAAAGATATGACCGCCACCTCTTGATTACACTCTGGTCTTCGGTTGAACACCTTATAGTATCTTTTTGCATAGGCCCTAAGGCCTTCATCCTTACTGATCTTCAGAGCCATCAATTCGTCCACCCTCAATGGCGGCAGTTTGTTTGTCACGAACCTGGCTACAAATATCTCGGCCAGGCCTTCCCAAGTCTTCACGCTTCCTTTTGGTAGTTTGTGGAACCAATCTAATGCAATCTCCCCGAAGGATGAGGGGAACACTTTGCAAAGCAACGGCTCGTTCCCAGTGTACAACGCCATCGCGTTCAGGTATAATCCGACGTGAAAATTGGGGTCCGACTTCCCATCGTATATCTGGAACCTCGGTATACTGAATCTCTTCGGGACCTCAACCTTGTCTAGCTCTACCGAGAATGGTGTTCTCGGGTTAATAGTTGAGGTTACCTCGGCATGATCTTGCTTCCTCTTGAGGTATCTCTTAAGTCCTCTTTGCTCCGCCCAGGAGCTCGGCTATCTCCCGATTTCAGTCTCTTAGGTGCATTGCTTTCAGCTTCGTTGTGAGCCCTTTTTGATCTTTCTCCGTTGGTCGCGTCGAAGCACACACTCCTGCCTCTGAACATACCAATGTCTCTGGGGTCTGCCTCCTTGGTGCGATGTGTCCTTCGAGACTCTTCCTTCTTCCTCCTGGGTCTCCATGCTAACCTCCCTGAAGGTCGGGGTGAGAATGTCTTTCGCTTCTGGGGGGCTATGGGATAGTTTTCTGTCCTTCTTTCTGGGCATTGGCCGCTGGAAACGGCGTGTCATGCAGCGGGAATGGTGGTGCATGACATTGTTTTGCATCATGAAGTTGACGACCAATTGCAGGTCCGCTAACTTATTCACCATCTCTTTAACCTCTTCGTCCCTCCGTAGGCATCTATCCTTCCATACCTGGAGGTCATCCTCTTTGTAGTACCCACTTCGATCTGGCTTCTTTGTGTGCGTCGCCATCCTGGCCAACGTCTTTGTTGCTGTGATTCTGGTCACGAGATTTCTGTGTTGCGGTTTGTCTCCTTCGACGTAAGGTCGATAGGTCTGCCACTCCCAGCAAGAGTGTCGTCCCCAATCTTTTCCTTCTGTCCGTTGCTGGCCATCTATTCTCCTTTCTTTCCCACAAACGGCGCCAAATTGTGTGAGTAATTTTCCGACCACACTGCCAACTCAGTATTCAGCTGGAGAGTACTGGCAGAATAGATGACATCTGGCTGACCTGTAACAGAAAGAGAAGATTTCTGGCGGTGTTCGTCCACCGGGGGCACTCCGACGATCAAGTCAGTATATCTCTCAAAGATAATCAACTGTTAAACTCACTGTTCTGAATATAAATTGCGTACCTTAGACCCATCGGGGGTGCCTTCTTTATAGTTAACTCAATCCTTGTTCAAACAGAAGCCTGGCTTCAATGGACTTTAGCTCAATACTTATCCAGGACTCTTCAATAGATAGAGACAAACTCCCTAAGAGCTTTATCTTTATCCAGGCTGAGTCCCTTCATCATCTAGGACTCTTGTGCCTTATCCGCTTATCTCGGATTCCGATATCTTCGGAGATAACCTCGGCCTTTGCCGAGATAACCCTCGGCGTCATGACCAAGACACGTGGCACCTCGGCTGACACGTCGGCGTTACCTTGCCACATGTTGGTACTCAGAAAATATATCCCCACACTTTCCTTCCCCAAAATCAATCACTTTGCCTGTTTTTGGTTTTCCAAAAACACTTTTAAGAAAATTCTACTTTCTTGTACTTCTGTGTTTTTTTTTTTTTTGTTTTTACTAAATTTTTTTAATATTTTAAGCATTTTTTTAATTTTTAGACACACCTAACCTAAATACACATAAAAAGTATAATTTTTGTAAAAACATTCTTTTAAAAATTGACTAAATATCAAAAATACAAAAAAAAAAAAAAGAAAAAAAAAAAAAGAGAATTCAGTATATTTTTCATATTTTTATGTATTTATTAATTTTTTAAAATATTTTTTACAAATTTTTTACTTTTTAGATACATCTAAGTAAGGTACATCTAAAAAAGTTAAAAAAAAAATGCTTAAGTTTTTAAAAATATTCACTAAAAACAAAAAAAAAATAAAAAATAAAAAACTCAGTTTTCAAAAAATTTAATCTAAAAAACTCAAACCAAACACACACACAATAACTTTGATCTCAAAATATTGAACACCTTTTAATAATATAGGGTATCGTAAAAATTTTACAATTTATAAACAATAAGGGGTGTAAATTTGGCCCGGCTTATCCAAGCCTGAGCTTGGGTAGGCCCATGTCGGGCGTCGCAGGCTCTCGCCAAAATTTAGGCCTGTTCGGGCCAGCCCATGTGTCGGAAAATTAGACCTGGGTGCAGAGGGTATTCGGGCCTCGGGCCGATGGGCAAGGCTTGAACATTTTTTATATTTTGTTTACCAAAATTTTATTTTTTCCACAAAAAATGATACTGGGTTTCGGGTCAAGTTTTGAGTGGGCCAATGAGCCGGGTCAGGCTTCAAAATGATGACCCAGGCCCAAATCGAGGGTCTGGAGTTGGGCTCGGCCCTAATTGGGTCTACTTAGGCCGAGTCGATAGGAGTGTAAAAATGGCCTGTGTCTTGTGGGCGGCCCAAAGCTCGCCTGCGGCTCAAGGTGGGCTCGACTCATTTACCCCCGTTTGGGCTCAGCTTGAAACCCTAAGCCAGGCCTTGGGCCATCATTTTGAAACCTGACCCATTGGCCCGCTTAAGGCCCATTCAAGGCCTACCCTACCTGAGGCCCAGTGGTTTTTTTAGTGGAAAATAATAAAATTTTGGTAGAAAAAATAAAAAAACAAAAAAAATTAGTTCAGGCTTGCCCAAAGCCCGAGCCCACTGGTGCGTCCAAGGCCCGAATACCCCCTGGGCTTGGGCTTAATTTTTTGACCCGTGGCTCAGCTCCACCTGAATTTTGGCAAGAGCCCGCGAGGCTCGACATGGGCTGGGTCGGGCTTGGGCTCGGGCCTGGGTGGGCTAGGCCAAATTTACATCCCTAGCCTACACGCCGCGGATCATTTTTACACTATACATTTTTGCAAAAGAAGATACATTTTTAAGAAAAAACCATGAATAAGCAATTACAAGAGAGTAGTAGCTTCATCTGGGAAGAATTTTATAGCTTAATTTTTTTAATTTGGTTAAAAAGTTTTATTTGTGATGAATTTTTGATTTTTGATTTTTTTTTGGTTGTAATTTTGTGAGAGAAAAAGTGACATTGGGTACTCCTAGAAGGTCTGTTAAAAAACTCCATAATGTACTTTTTAAAAAAAAATGTAAGACTCTAATGTAACACTCCAATAAACAAAAATTTCTTAGTATACTTTTATCAAATATAACACTTCAATATGACTGGTATAATGTAACATTGGGTACATTTAGAAAGTCAACTAAAAAACTCTTTAATATATTTTTTATATTTTTTCTAAATGTAATACTCTAACAAACAAAATTTTTTTAATGTACTTTTCACAAATATAATATTTAAAAAAAAATTCTTAATATATATTTTTTTTCAAATATAAAACAATAACAATTAAAGAAATTAGAAGGACAAATAATAAGTATTACACCTCTAAAATGATTAAATAAATCATAAAAAGATTATGAAATATACGGATGATAAGTCTAACATATGAAATTTATTGTTCAATCTCCCAAAATAAAAAAGAAGGGCTCCTATTTTCCATTAAAATGAGCATTTGGTTCATTCGATTCAACTGCAAATAACAGAAGCAAAATAAAGCAGTCCCATTCACATACATACAGAGAACAAAGAAGGACACGCACACACACACACACGAAGAAGGAGTAGAAAGAGGGTCCGGTCCCAACCTGAGATCGAATGACGGATCCGAATATGGAGCTTTTGCAGGAATCGGGTTGGGAGGAATTGAGGAAGGAGGCTCGCAAGGTCGAGGGTGATCTCGATGTCAAGCTCTCCTCTTACGCCAAGCTCGGCGCTAGGTTTACCCAAGGCGGTCAGCTCTCTCTCTCTCTCTATATATATATACACGCACGCATATGAATCGATACATGTATGTATGCAGTCTTAGATCTAGCTCTGTTACACAATTTAAGTTAGTAAACCTATAATTGAAATAGCAATTGTCAATTTTCCATTAGCATTATTTTGATGCGTACAGATCATAGTGAATTGTGGAATCCGAATTCCTGTTCTTACAGTTTTATGATTGAATTTCTTGTGTTTATGTTTCTATTTTGTATTGTAAGATTGCACTTGTTATAAAATGCTACATTATTTCCCCCCAGTTTTTTGTGTTCTTTTAAAGTAATTTGCATTAAAATTCAGTTACTATGAAAGAGTATTTTTTTTTCCCTTCTAATTTGCGTTATATGGGTCATCAGAGAGGTATTTTGCCTAACAAAAGTATATATAAATACATTCTGTATTTGGTCTAACCACTTTTGTCATGTCAACAACACTCTCTGCTCCGCTAAATAAGTTTATCTAGCCTCCAAGGCTATCCAAATGCAGCTAGCTAGCCAAGAAGAGGATGAGGCAAAATGGGTACTCTGTTGCCTATTGTGTTAGACCTCCATTATGTAACCAGGCTAGACAAAATGCTTAAAATGTTCTAAATGCTTAAAATGTTCTATTTGGAGATGCTTTCAAAGGTTCATTGGAGAGTGACAAAGCATGTTACTTTTCAAAGAATGACAAAACATGTCAAAGTACATAACTTGGAAAGTCCTCCATATCAGATGAATTATTCTAATGATATATTGGAGGTGAGCATGTGGCCATAACTAACTCTCTGAGGGCCGAGATTATTGCCGTTTTTAGAAAAGTCGTTAGGTTTTGTTAAAATCTAGTTAACCCATTGAATAGTCTTTTGATTCTAGTAAGTTCAATCGACACCATCATGTGAGGTGAGTAATTAGGTGTGGGGGTGGTCTCGGATCCGGTTGAGTCAGGTGGAATTTCATCTGTCATCCGTCCAAAATTAGGCGGATTGAAAAAAATCAATCCGCATCCGTCCACTGGTTTGGTGGATGCGGATTGAACGGGCCGTGCGGGTTAGCGGATGGATATGATTGGTTTGACGGTTTGGACATTACAAATTTTGGACATTTTTTTGAATTATAATTTATAACTTTTACAATATCCAATAACTCTGAAATAAAAAAATTATTTGTCTATAACGCATGCATATTTTTAAGGTGGTGTTTTTCATTTTCACAAAAATATATATTTTATTATTTCTACTCTATGTTGTTACTTGTTAGTAGTTTTTTCTTTTTTTCTTTTTTTGAACTTCATCTACGGGTGTATTGGGTTCATGCGGATGCGAGATGGTTGATCTGCCATCCGAACCATATCCGCAAATTTTGAAATATTTCATCCACATCCGTTTGCCAAAAGACACGCACCCGCCCAAAATTAATCAAGTTGGATCGGTTAAGTCGGATTGGACGGATCCATGATCATCCCTACTTAGGTGGGAGTCATTCACCATTGAGTGATTTGGGTGCCAGAGTACTTGCTTGGTGTCGTCAAAATGGGTGATTTGCCATTTGGTGAATACTTATTAGGCTAATTTGTTTGGTACTGATGAGAGTTATTCAAGGCATGTGGTAGTTATGTTGGAACTTTCAGTGATCGGCAAAACACTTCTTGAGTTGCACACCACACCATAATATTATGGATCACAGTTCACCAAATCCCAGCAAGGTAAAGAAATTCTGTTCTAGGCTTTTAGCCACTTTTAAAGGAGAAAATAAAATTATTTTGTCCTTAATCTTATGGACCACACCAGATAAGATCTCATTCAAAAGGGGTTCAAGTGGTGCAATTATCTTCCCGAGTTGAGTGGTTCGGTGAGATCTATCACTTGTCATTCAATGGGCTACATCATCGAACACATGATTGACCAAATTAGATTGGAGTAAGGGAGATGTTTCAAACAAACTCAACCACAACGTCGAGGTGATCAGATCAGGCAATCATTCTTTGCCGACAAAAGGAAGAACAAGTTCAAAACGTTTGCAATGATTACAAAAGTAATTGTAAATTGCATAATTGTCTATAGCATAAGAATCTTCAACAAGTTTGGGTTGAGCACAGAATGAAGTCCTACATTTAAGAATCAGAGATTACGAATCTTGATGCAAGACCCTTCTGCATCGTCTGCCTTTTCCACATTCTATAAACCCATGGGACTCTTCTTTCCATAGTGATGGACAATTGCTTGGTGGTTTGATCTCAACCATTTATAGCATGGCTTAGCCAAACCATGTCATAGATAGTAATATGAATTTGATAACCAGTTTACTTATAAAAATCGCAAAAAAGAAAAAGGGATTTGATAACCAGTTTTTAAAGTGAGTTTTGTTCATAGATGTAAGCATAATTTTCTTCTTTTTTGAGAAGTTACTAAATTTAAGTGTATGCTTTTTTTATTCAACTCATGGGATCACCTGCTAGAGGGTGATTAGATTTAAATTTGATTTCTGTATTTAACTACTATCAAATTCATATATTCGCTGGAGTAGTTATATTATTATCCAAAGATAAAGTTTATGGTTTATTACCGGGTTTTACAGTTCCTAGGTTTGGATACTGAGTAGTTTTCTTGGTTGTTTGCCTTTTTGATGATCATATATACATGGGTTCAGGTTATGTGGATGGTGGGTCGCCCACTTTCGGGTCCAGCAGGTCATGGAAGTCCACGGAAATGGAAATCCAATCCTTGCTGGAGAAGTTACTAGATATAAATGATGCTATGAGTCGATGTGCTGTATCAGCTGCTCCTACTACTTCAGTCACCCAAAAGCTTGCACGGCACAGAGACATATTTCATGAGTTCACCCAGGTTTCTTCTTATTCTACATAGTAGTAGTATTTTTCTTTTTACTGATGTTTTCTCAGTTTTAAAATTCCTCCCACTGCATTTTCTACTAAGGAATTCTATAAAGCTCTATCTACATGTGGTTCAAGTTGTAAAGTGCCATTTCTGCAGTTATTTATTCAACTTCTTATTCAAATTTTCACTAATAGCTACTTACTCTTAATATGAGATTATCTCACAATACAAGTGCAATTTTTGCATCTATTTGTGTTGCTTTGCTGAAGCAATTAGGAGTGCTTAAGTAGTTTACAAACTTTCATTCATTTCTTTGTCTCTGTTATTACGGTGACCATCCCTCATGATTTATAGAATTCTTATCTGAACTAATATCTCTGCTAAATTGCTTGGTGTTGGAGATACAGATGTCACAGCCAAATTTCTGAAGAGTTTGATTTCCGTGGAACTAAGAAAAAAAAACTAAAGAATCATGATGTGTTGTGTTGTAATCACATTTAATTCCTGAAGAGTTTTTGGATGCAGTTTTTTTTTCTGAATATAGAACACCATAAATGCTAATACTACAATACTACAAATCCTCATATTTAGCGGGCACCAAAAAAAAAAAAAAAAAAAAAAAAAACTACAAATCCTTATAATCGGAAAGAATCATGTTTGTCTCCTGTGGTGCTGGATTGGTTTGTTGGACTGGAAACTTAAACCTCTAATTAGTTTGGGATTTATATTAAACAAACCTCAAGGAGAAAGGAAAGAATGTCGAAACTTGTCTGAACTGTGTAGACCTTGCCTAAATTGCAGACAAGTTGGTTAAAAAACTTGATCCTTTATCACACTAGTCCAAAAGCTGTAGCATAGCAGTTGGGCAGTTTGGCTGATTGACCTGCTTTCCGCCATTTACGCTATGTTTAGTTGGGGGATTTGGGGAAGTATTTGGAAAGGAAAGGGAAAATATATGTGAAATTCGGTGAAATATAAGTATATTTTATTTTACATTTCACCTACCTTTTTCCTTTCCCTTTCCTAATCCCTTCCCAAATCCCCCAACCAAACACAGCGTTAGAGTTTGGCTTTAGGTGAGTAATAGTTGGACAGTGTTGCAGTCTTGATGTGTGTTGTAATTATGTTTCAGCAGACATTTTAACATTTTCACATATTTGCATTTGCTTTCCAATTTCTTGCAGGGAAGTCTGGTCTAGAAAGTGTGTAAGTTATCTTTTGATGAATTTTGGTGTCAATACGAGCCATTTTCAATTGGTGTTAGTTGTGTTGCCAGTCAGATGCTTCAAGCAGTAAAGACTTTATACAGTAGCATCAGTAATACTCTTGCATTTCCTGCAATACTCAAAATTGCCATTGTTTGTATTTATTGTTTCACTAAGGAGAACTTATTTGTTTCTTGTTATTTGCTGAACTTGTGCAAGCATGTTGAGCTATAAAAATAATTTTGATCTCGCAAGCTAACCTGCTATATTACTTTCTGGATTTGGAGAGCATAAATCTCTTGTATTATATCTATAATATGCCAGGGGATCAGATGTGTCTTATCTTCCTCATTGTTTAAATTTAACCTCCTTCAACAACTGGAGAGTACATAAAGCATTCAGATTTACACGGGGCTAGTATATTGTGTTGAGAGGAGAAATGAATAATCTAAAGTTCATGCTTGACTCTCTGTTAGCATGAACTATGATGTTTAATGGCCTTTACTTTTGCAAGACCAAAATAGGAGGAGACCCTTCATGGTTAAAAAGGCTACTTTTGTATCTGGTTTGATACATTTTAGTATTTCACGTTCATGTTCATACCCAGCCTACTACGATCTTGTATTGCATTTTTAATTTTGGCTATATTAGTATTTTTCAGGGTAAATTACACTTTGCCTCCTTTTTGTTTGATTATTTTTTCACTTTGGCCCTTAAAATTTATTTTTTCCCACTTTGGCCCTTCAATTTTGAAGTTTTTCTCAGTTTACTCCTAAATTTAATTTATGTTAAAAATTAAATAGAAAATGACACATTGATAGTCACATGACATAAAAATATTTTATTACATATAACTTATATCTTTGACATAAACTCATCTCAATATAATAATATATATTTTATGTTATATGACAGCTATTATGACATTTTTTTGTCTAATTTTGAACAAAAGTTAGTTTTAGGAGTAAATTGGGAAAAATTTGAAACATAAAGGGCCAAAGTGGAAAAGTAGCCGAACATAAAGGGGGCAAAGTTTAATTTACCCAAATTTCCAAAGATTATTTAGCATATCATGAAAGATTATATCTGGTTGTTTTTAGTGTGTTACCTGGCTAGTTCTATATCATTGCATTTTCTTAAAAGGATTGCTAATTGTGCTTATTGGACAACCCTCTTCTACCGAAGAATTGTAGTTGGCTCCTAAAGCACGGTCATGTGGTGCTCCAAGAGCCTCCACAACCAGTCACAAATGCCCACCCCTGTTAGTGAGCAGGGGTGGCCATATTTGATTGGAGGGTGCTCTTGGATCATCATGAGGCCTTGCTCCAAGAGCACCCAATGATTACACGTGCTTCTGGTTTCTTAGATATGAACCTTCTATTACTTCTATACTAGGCACTGTATCCTCTTTAAAGAGTTGCTTAAGGCCTTGTGACCATTGACTGAATGTCATGTGCTTCTTTTAGGAATTTAGGCGAATAAAAGGAAACATAAACTCAATGAGAGAACATGCGGAGCTTCTAAGTTCTGTCAGAGATGATATCAGTGAGTACAAGGTGAGAAAGATTGAAGTAATAACTTTCTATTTTAGCTTCTTGTCAAAATGAAAATAAAAAATCTATTTTTACTTCTGTTTATTTGTTTCTTAAAGCTAAGATCTATGGTAATGCAGGCCTCTGGAAGTATGTCACCAAGAGTGCAAATACTACGGGAGAGAGCTGCCATACATGGGAGCATATCTCACGTAAGACATCAATGCTTTTTGATAGTACTATCATATGTCACCTATACTAATTACTATATATTAAGCTAGAGTTAAGTTTGGTCTCCACTTGGTTTCCACATTTTTAAGTTTTCCTATTATCCTTCTTTGAAAAAAGAATTCAACAAAAGTTAGTAATGTTTGGGATACTACTTAGGGCTAAAATAGCCATATAGGACAAAATTGACTATTTTAGCCAAATAGGACAAAATGTCACATCCACCTCATGATCATTTTATTTTTTCTTTCACAAAAGTCAAAAAAAGCCAAAAAGCCTATCCCAAACGAGGCTTTTTAGCCCCAGGCTAAAATTGCCAAAAAGCTAAAATGCCAAAAAGCCAACCCACTTCCCAAACGAAGGCTTTAGCCTTGAAGGACATAATTGCAACTTTACTCCTTCCTATATCTCTCTTCATCACTCTTTGCTACCTCTCTCATGTTTCTCCCTCTCCACCCCAATGTCCATGTTTCCTTTTAACGAAGAATTCAACAGAGATTAGTTAAAGGATGTAATTGCACATCACACCTGCAGACCTACTGCACTTCAACAACAAAAAACAAAAAAGAAGGCAAACATATATTCATTACTATAGGTTCTAACTCAATATACCATTTTAAATAAAGAGTCAATTATGATGTAGTTTTATTACATATTCTGTGCTGGAACCACTGGATCCTTAAACCATTTTTAGATTGTTTATTTATTTATTCTAGTTGCCATATAAATCCAGGCTAGCCAGCCATGTTTGGTTTCAGACAGGGTGCCTAAATCAAATTTGAGTTTAGATTTGTGATGAAACTTTTTGACTAAATTCAAAAACTTGGTTGAACAACAGGAGCGACCAAAATATATTAAGGGCTCATTATTCATCAATATATATATATATATTAAGGGCTCATTAATGGCTGGGAAAATGCAAAGATTTGATATATTCAAGTTGCCAAACTTGTCAATTTCAACTAATTTGGATTTGGCTAAACAATAAAACAATACACTCTTTATTCAGGAGATAATAAACATGTTTTGACATTAACAATCATACTCTATACCCACCCTCATGTAATGTGGGTTTTGAAGGTATGATATTTTTCCTTGATGGTAATAAAGGTATTTACGCTCACAGAAGCTAAGCAATCTTGGTTAATTTTAGGCATGCATATATATGCCTATTCATTTTTAATAGTCTCCCCTATTCATTATTAATAACTATGATTTGGTTGCATAGCATGTCTGCTTGTTCCTACTGTCATCGAAGCAGTAAATATAAACTGGCATTAAATGTTCTATTATGTAGGCCCCTTCTAAGGATGCCTAACGGAACTATCTTATGCAACTAATCTACTTTGATGGAAACTATCTTATTTGCTAACTCCTCGACTGTAAGATCTTTTGCTATCTTGCTAGAAGTTTCTTTTGATCTCTATTCCATGGCATTGTTTGGTTAACTGTTATTGCAGATAGATGATGTTATTAGTCAGGCTCAATCAACAAGGGCAGCTTTAGGATCCCAAAGGGCTTTCTTCGGTGATGTTCAGGGGAAAGTGAAGCTATTGAGTGACAAGTTCCCTATAATTCGTGGCCTACTTGGTACTTTCTTGAAGCCATCCGCCCTAATGAGTTTTAGCCGCCTCCGAAATTTCTTTTCACTTATCTTGTTGCTGATCATTGCAGGTTCCATTAGGAGAAAGAAATCGAGAGACACTCTCATCCTCTCTGCTGTTATCGCTGCTTGTACGCTGTTTCTTATTATTTACTGGCTTTCAAAGTAACTAATGATGTGATTTATAGATATAACCAAAAAAAAAAAAAAAAAAAAAGATGGCGCCTCTTCTTTTAAGTGATTTTGCATCTGTAATTTGTTAGAACAAATCGAAGCTGGCTGTGTTTTAAAGCTCGTGGCACGTTTTTGTGGTGCCATTATGCAACAATTTTCTCATTCTGCTAAAATGTAGTCTCTCTCTCTCTCTCTCTCACTTGTTGCAACTATTGGTATTGAAATTAGGGAAAACTACACTCGTTACCACTTTAATTATGAGCCGTTGTCACTTTACCCACTTCAACAAAAAATTGTTACGTTTTACCCCCTAATCTTCTGACTAGTTTCAATCTCAACTCTCTTTTTTTTTTTTTTTTTTTTTTGGGGGGGGGGGGGGGGGGGATGACATGTAAGCTACTAGTACATGCCAATTTTATGACAAAAATGTTTATATAAGAGTTGGCTTATATACATATATGTAATATATATATATATATATTCTGATCTGATCATAAAATTGGCAGCATGTGTATGTCTTTTTTCTCACACATTTCTTCATAAGAAAGTGGAACATATATACATATTTCTCACATATATGTAAATAAATAAGCTCTTGAGTGACCAATTTGGCATAGAAATGATATGAGCAAGCTCATATTGCCATTTTTTCGTCCTCTTTTATATATATAAAAAACATTAATAGAAAGTTGAGATTGAAAACCAATCAAACGATTAAGAGGGTAAAATATTGCAAATTTTAGTTGAGAGAGGCAAAGTGTATATGTTTATGTGGTGCCATTATGCCAAATGGTTTTTCTCTGTCTCTCTCTCAAACTTGTTTGCAATTGGTATTGAAACTATGGGTGCAATGGTAGTGCATAATTTATCCTGGTGATACATGTGGTTGCTTAAGAGTACTGTTTTTCTTTTTGTTGGGATGTCACATGTTAGGCCTCTGGCACTCTCTATTCAATGTCATGCTGGATGTGGTCCATAGAAGCTTTGCTCTGTGAGGTTGGCCAACATTGTTTTCTTGAAGCTTTGGCACAGTCTCTAGTATGTCTTATCTCCATTTCCAGAAACACAATCTGGACGATAGGATCCAAGATTTCGAGTTGGAGTTTTGCTTCTTCTTAACTGTAGGATTTCTAAGGATTAATTCTCGGTTGTTCAGATACGTGGTAACTGAGGTCCAATGGGACTAGGTTGGGCAGGAGATACTTGGGTTATCAAAGGCTAATTATTTTATTTTGTTTTGTTTGGTGATATTAAGAAAAGGGGGAGGAAGTAATTAAGAAAAATAAAACGCATCGTTTTGTTAATAAGAAAAAAAATTTGAAACAATTTTCTATCTTTTATCCTTCCTCACATTCGAGAAACAAACAAGAGAGTAAATTCTCTCAATGTGTAGAAGTATCATCAAAGAAAAAGAAAGGAAGAAATAATGAAAAATTAAGCACATTATGATAGTCTAGTTTTTTATTTTATTTTTCAGAATAGTTCGTACAAGAAGTGGGATCAAAGAAAAGAAAAGAAAACAAGAATATATTGATCTGCAAAACTTATTTGTAGCTTATGTTCTTTAAAATCTAAAATTTTATGCTTAAACATTTATTTTAATTTAATGAAAAGTTAATGGAGCAAGGAATGTAGAATGTCACTATCAAAACCGATTGCCAAAGTTTTGGTTCGTATGCTCCAGCCTAACAAGGTTGGTTCATACTGGAGTGTAATATCTACTATTGATAATATTAGATATTTTAGTCAAATTTTCTCTTTTCTTAATATAATTAATGTAAACATATTTCATATCTAATGTTATGTTTTCCTTACTAGTTCTCAAAAAAATAATTGGGGGGGGGGGGGATAAATTACAAATACAACATTGAGATTTGTTTAAAATACGAATTATTCTCGATAATTTAAAACTTACAAGTAACCCATTGTCATAATTTTTTATTTAATAGAATTAACTGAAAAATAAAATTTCCTATTGCTCCGCTATACAATAATAAAATTAATTAAATTTTAAATTGAATTTTTTTTGACATTATTAAAAATTGTTAATTATCTTGATGATTTATTAATAAAAGGGACTATTTGTTATAAAATTACAAATTTTAGGAGGATAAAATATAATTTCTAAAACTATATAGATTAATTCATATTTTAAATAAATCCCATAAAGTGTATTTATAATTTATTCTTAAACTTGATGGCAACTTATCTCCAGACTGCAGTTCACAACGACGGATCGGCGTGTGCAATTTGAGCCCGTGGCTCATCATGAGCCCCATTTTAAATTGTTTCATCATATAGATCTATGCGCATGGGTCATGCATTTAAAAAAAAAAAAAAAAGAATAATCTAAAAATTATTTATCACATTTACCTTTAAAAAATAAATGATTTATTGTTTATATTTTAAACACATATTTGTATATATATTTTTGCATACAAATGTGACGAAATAATTGTATTAACAATTATAGAATCATATATTTTTTTTTTAATGTATGATCCATGCATAGAGGCCTATAAAATGAAATGTTTGAATTATTAAGACGAGGCCAAACTACACAGTCTAATCCATAAGACATCTTTATTGAAGTAGTCAAATTTTAACTAAAAAGTCATTTTTCTATTTTCGTTAATCACTTTTTTTAAATATATCCTCTCACAAACTCTCTACTCTTTTTCTATTTTATTTTATTATTTTTTTAATTTTTTTATTATTATTATTATTATTTTTTTTGTAAGAATCATATTTTTAAACTAACATTTTCAATAGTTGAACCTTTGATCATATATTTTTAAACCGATACTTTTCTAAAGTGTTTTTTTTTAACGGTCATATTTTCTAATATAATAACACTTCATCTCTATTTTTTATTCACTTCAATATAAATTTTTTTGTTCAACTCATTCTTATTTTATTTTTATTTTTTCAATATGACTTACAATCTTGTATGTATTGTCAAAGAGAAACTATTTTGTTCATACATATGACCATTTAAAATATCCCATTAGTTTTAAGTCTCATTTGGCAAGTAACATTTTTAGCCTAAAAGTTAAAAAGTTATTAAAAAAATTAAAAAGCCTATAACTTATATAAAAAAGTCAAAGATTTCATTTTCTCTCTACTTTTTGCATATCTTTTCGTAGAAAATTAAAAAGTTATTCCAAACATACTAATTTTTTTACCTCATATTTTAGTCAAAAAGTTACTAAAATAGTCTGTTCCCAAACGAGGCTAGGTAATAAAAAAGTTTTTGGTTTATACACTTATCAAATATGTGAACAAAATTAAATCTCAAAAAAATAGTTGTGTAATGCTTGTCTAATAATTTATTATTTAAATATATTTGTGAAGGCCTTGATGGCTAGCTACTTATGGCGAGGATTTGAGGCTCAAACAGATTTGACAACTGAAAAGGCTAATTTGATAGAGTATTTATTTAGTGAATTTTCTTGGTAGCATAGTTAAGAGAAGGATTTGATGTGTTTGATATTAGAGGTAAGACTTTTAGCTTATTTACTTTTTGAGCTCAAAAAAAATTTAAAATAAATTCAAAAAGTTAACTTTTTAAAAAATGAATTGGAGGATTTTTATTTTTTTAAATTGCAAATAAAGTGTTGCATAAAAAAGGAAACAAAATAATTTAGAGAAACTACAAAAAAGTATAGGTAGAGGAACAGTTCCTGGCAAACCCAAAAAAAAAAAAAAGAACAGCTCCAAAACAAGGTTGATAGGGTAGAGCTAGGTTTATGTTCACAAGTCCTATATTTGAATTGGTTGGACCATGGTTCGGTGTGGTCCACTCAGACAATGAACCTATCTCTTAGGGGCTCCATTTGCTGACCCTGGTTTGATTAAAAAAGTTGGGTATGAGAGTCTCGATCCCTTATAGTTATTTTTTGAATAAATTATAAATATACTTTTTGAGATTTGATAAAAATATAAATTATTTAAAAATTATATTTCGCCTGTTCAAATTTATAATTGCATAATAATTTATTTATTTTATTAATAAATTATCAAGTAATTAATAGTTTTTAAAGATGTCAAAAATATATTTCAATTAACAATTTATGTAATTTTATTTTTGTATAGTTAGAAATTTTATTTTTTCTGGTAATTTTATTAAATAAAAAATTCTTATAAGAAAATATTTATAATTTTCAATTACAAAGTAATCCATATTTTGAATAAACTTCAAGGGGTATAATTTACCCTTACTTTTTTAAGGTGATATTTTTGTATGAAAATTTTTATTTACACGTCACTAATTTAGGGGTTGTTTGGGATAAGTGCACTTTTTGACTTTTTATGAAATATAGGTTGAATATGGGTTGGGTTTGAAGTGATGTGGTAGAGAGATGATGTAACTTAAATAGGATAGTGACTTTTTGACTTTTTGATTTTTTTTTATTATGCCAAACCAAGCCTTAGTACACATTGCACACAATTTCACTTCTTTTTTTTCCCCTCAATTTACATAATATTTTTTTTGAATAATACAAAAATGTCACTCTATCTTCTCCAAACTCAAACACTAACCCTAATTATGTGGCCCACTGTTGCTGCCATCAAGGATCACCCCTTTCTAGTCCCTTTGCTGCCAGCCACCCCTCTTCTGTCACCTCCACTCTTCGTCGCAATCCCTCTCCATCCCCAACCCTTTCAAAATATAATTTGGCATAATATAATATCAAATAATAATATTAAATTTTGATAATATTGGTTCATTGATGCAAATGTTATTATGGTACATTCATGTCATTGCTTGATTCTATGAATAATTCTACACATACTAACAATCTTACTAAAAATACAAGAGGACAAAAATAATAACATTTAAATATCTAATAATATTTAGACATGTACTTTTTAATAATATTGTTAGTAAATTTTTAAATAGATGTAATATTGCTCTATTTCTAATCATTGGATGTCTTACATCCTCATTTTCCATTTATCTAATATTTTTTCTAAATTTTTTAAGTCGATGTCCTTTAAGTCAGGATAATAGTGTAAATAGGACAACATTTGTTATAAAGAACAAACATGTGCTTCTGTTTGGTTTAGTTTTAAAATCATGATTTGAGTGTGAAATTGTGTTTTGAATTATGAGTTTTGAGTTGAATTTTAAAAAGAGAAAATTTGTTTGGTTATAAGTTTTGAAAATAATTTTAAAAAGAGTTTTGAATTTTGAAAAGAGTTTTAAGTTGTATATTGAAATTTTTTGGATTTATTTTTTTTAAATATTTAAAAAAATTTATTAATTTTATTTTTTTAGGGTAAATATTTTTTATTGTAAATATTTTTTCAATGTGTGCTGTATTTACTATATGTGTGCGTTGTATTTTTTAAAAATATTTTAAATATTTTTAAATTTAAAATGAGTTGTATTTTTTATTTTAAATATATAATTTTTTAAAATATTTTTTTAATTTTTATTTTAAATATTTTATTTTATTTTTTTTAACATTTTAAATATTTTTTAAAAATATTTTTTACTTTTTTTCAATATATATATATATATATATATATTTTAATTTTATAAAATTTTGGATCACCCATATATATCTAAATCATAACAAATTATTTGGTCAATATTTCAAAAAATAACAAAATATTAAAAAAATTAAAATAAAAATATTTTTCTTCAAAAAATAAATATTTTTTGAAATTTTATATTTTTTCAAAAAAATATAAAATAAAAAAATTTTAAAGAACAAAATAAAAAAATTTTGATCTTTTTTTTTTTTATAAAAAAAATAGAGTTTTGAAAAAAGTTTGATTATGAGTTTTGAATTGTATATTTGATTATGAGTTTTGATAATAGTTTTTGAATTGAATTTTAAATTGTGTGTTTGGTTATGAATTTTGAAAAAAAATTTGAAATTTTTTAATTGAAATCACGATTCCAAAACGAAACTAAATACTACCGTGTTTTTTTTTAAGATGGATGCAATTTTTCTCCGATTGAAAACTAGATTGATTTGATGTTAGTAAAGAACATTTACAAATGTAATTAAAAAAATATATATAATAAAATTATGTACTGACGATTGGCGATAAACAACTGAAAAATGAAACTCATAATAGAGTCTATTTGGAATGTTCTCAAAATGCTAGTTTTCTGGCTAAATAAATAAAAAAAATAAATTTTTTTTTTTATCATCAACTAAAAAAGTTATAACTTTTTAACTTAAAATAAAAAAATAGCTTTACTTCTTAAACACATAATTAACATTTTAAAATTTTACCTCAAAAAAATCAAAAAAATAAAAACAAAATCACTAAAACAAACCATCCTCAAACCGCCTTCCAAATGAACTCGAGTCAAACTCGACTTCGCTACAATTAGAGGAAAGACGAATCCTTTGAAAGAAGAGAAAATTGGAAGCATTAAAGGTTATAAAATAGGATAAGGTTTCTTTTTTCAGTTTATTTTGTAGATTGGACAGTGTTGTTAGCTCATAGGGCTCACCACCGGTTTCATTTTGATAATTTGAACCATTCAATGTGCAGAGCTTATCCAGTGCTTCATCACTGCGAAAAATCACGTTGATCGAATATTGATAGTCCTTTAATTATATTATATTTTTGTCAATGATAAATATGATTTTAAAAATAAATTATTAAGAAAAATGTGTTATGATCAAGTGTTTATCGATATTCGATCAATGTGATTTTTTACAAGGAAAAAATACTAAACGAGCTCTACACATTAAATTGTTCAGATAATTGAAATAGAACCTAGTATGGACCCCACGGGCCTAACAGTAGACTGGAAAGAATCTACCCCTATAAAATAAAGGATATTGGGTCATAAATTCAATTTTAAATTTTTTGGACAATAGTCTCAAATTTTAATTTTTTGAAGGTATAAAAATAATAATAATAATAATAATAATTTAAAAGGTCATATTATCCCCTAACTATTTCATCTATCACCACCATCACCAACCACCACCTGCCACTACTAGCTATTGCAGGCCACCTCGGGTGACTTTTCTAGTCACCGGCAACAATGAATAAAAATTATATTTCAAAACATTAATTTATCTTTTTCACTTTCATTAATTATATCCTTACCTCCAAAACAAAATAATTATTGGATCTAATGCCATAGCTCTAAAAATAACTTGTCACCAATATTTAAAAAAAAAAAAAAAAAACCTTTAAAACGCCTCATATAATTGTTTCTCATAGTTCAATCAATACGTATATACGGAGTTGGGATCAGCATGTACTTTGGGCATGAATGCTTGCATATCATATACCCAACACTTTGCCACCCCTCCTTAGGCTCCGTTTGGCTGCATCTAAAATCATCTTGTTCGTTTGGATTCAATTTAATTGGTGAAAAACTAGAAAAAGTCATGGTGGCACCATATACATAGCAGCAGGGTATTCACTTGAATATCCTGATTTTTATTTTTATTTTTATAAGACATATAAGAAATTTGTATTTCAATTATCATTTTCACTTAAAAAAATTATTTTCTTAAAATATTTTAGACTGATTGGATTATCATTTGTCACTCTTAATTTTTTTTTCCACTCTCATTCAACTATTTTGAATTTCAACTTATGGTCAAATTAAAAAAAGGCTAATATTAATTATAAACTAAAGTGATAAGTTTTTATGTCTTTTTTTTAAATTTAATAAAAATTAATGCGTTTGGTAATTTCTAAAAAAATTATTTTTAGTGAAAAATAACCACATTATCCTTAAACTTACTCATAAAAATATTAATAGTAAAATCATTTTTCATAAATTTGTTAAAAAAATAATTTTTAATGAAGAAATCATCTCAAATAAATTTATTTACTTTTGGCAAAAAATTGCTTATTTATATTCGAGTTGATTGAATATAGAACTTAAAGCATGGTAAAATATTATTACATGCCCATTGATGATTTTAATTGCATTCACTTTTTGTGGTTTGTGAGAGGTGGTCTGCATTGCTGTTTGTTGGACCCTTGGCTTCGGACAGTGTACAAACAAACAGGAGATAGGTTTTATTTATTTATTTTTTCCCTCTAAATCTCTTTACTTTATTATCTACTTTTTATTTTATTTTTTTTATAATAATTATTATCAATTAATAGAATAATATTTACAAATATGAGACGACTTTCATCAACCTGAACAATTATAATTCAACAATGGAAAATGTTTGAGGGTCATAATTTTTGTGGCTATAATGGCTCAAAACTGTCAAAACGACGTCGTTTTGGGTGCAAAACATGCCAAAACGACGTCGTTTTTCTAATTTTGAGTCATTGTGGTCACAAAAATTGTAGCCCTCTAGCATTGTTGTTCAACAATACATATAAACGCTCAGCCAAAAAATAAATAAATAAATAACTCAAGTACAATAAATAGCCCCAATAATGGAGGATTAATCTTCACTTTTGACAGGAATTGACTTTCTAAGGTACAGGAGCGAGCAACCAACTGACTAGTCAAATTTGTTAGGCGAAGTTTGGCAACTAAAAAATAATTAATCTTTTTATTTTTTTATTATTTTTTTATCACATTATCTCTCTATTTTTTTATACATCTTTTCGCAAAAAGATAAAAAGTACACTTATTTAGGTCATCCCAAACAACCCCTTAGTTTAGAAAAATTCAAAATGTTAGTTTTAGAAGCAAATTATGAAAGTGTTTGGTAGAGTTTTAAAATTATAATTTGATAATAGAATTGTATTTTGAGTTTGTGAGTTTTGGAATTATGATTTGAAAAGAGAAAATTTGTTTGGTTATTAGTTTTGAAAAGAGTTTTGAATTGAATTTTGGAAGGAGTTTTGAATTTTTGAAATTAGAAAAGTTATTTGATTAAAAAACTTATAACTCATAATCAAACACACAATCCAAAATTCCATTCAAAACTCATAAATTTTTTTTAAAAATTCAGAAAATATTTTTTTATAAACATCTATAAAAAAATAACAGGTGCCAATTGTCTTAAAAAAAACACGAATATTGTTCTGGTTAACCAGCTGTAAATCGACTGAACGTCTGAGAGGATAACTGAATAAACGTGTTATCAAAAGTAATTGTAAAATTAATTTTTAAAAATTCTAACCAAACACCATACTCAGATCAAAGAATGGAATTGAATTTTCAAATTTCTACCAAAATAAGTGGTTATACTCATTTCTTATTTCACTCTATTTCTCTCCTCATTAATTATTAAAATAAGTGGTAATACTCAATCAATCAGAGATAAAAGTGTAATTTAATCATTAAATTCTGTGACGATCATGCTAAACAATAATATATGCACAAATGAAGCGAGAATGAATAACAGAATGGGTTGAATTGAAAGAAGGATCATTTAATTAGAAGGTCAATGACCCGCCGACCCGCCCGATTCAATAGGTTTTTACCCATCACAAGCCCTTCCCTCCCAAAAAAGCCCACAGGGCGGGTTGGGCACCAATATCATGGGCTGACCCGGCCCACCCAATGGCAAACATTATCAGAAATGGTCTTAAGTTGTGGAAATAATTTGAAAATAAACCAAAATATATATATATGTTATTTGCAAAAATTGCAAATTTACATAGATTTGAATTGCTTTTGCGTATCTGAACCTGCAGGCTTTAAGATTAGAAAAATTTTAACAAAAATGTTTTGGATATCTAATTTGTGAACTTTAATAGCTCAAATGTGTATGTGGAATCCATCTTATGCGATATTTTGACTTTTTTTTTTTTGACTTTCTACCTCACTACAGCTTAATTAGTGCTCTAATTTTAGAAGAATGTATCATTGTTGAAATTTTAATGGTTCCAAATTGTTGATCCAGAAAATCTCAGCAAAGCAATAGAGTGCCGTTTTGGGAAAAAAAGTAAAAAGCCACGTTTTTTTATTCACGGGAAAAAAACGCAAGTGGTCAAAAACGTAACAAAATTCATTTGAAAAGTAATAAAAATGCAAGTGTGAAATTACAAATTGGGGCCTATGATAAAAAAGTAAAAAAGTAAATTTCTTATGTTGGGTAAAGATATTTTGGTCATTTTAATTTGATTTGACACCATAAACAAATATTAAATCAAAAAGTCAAAAGTCAGCTTTTTATCAACTTTCCAAATCATTTTCAAAAAAGCTAAAAAATTTGGTAAAAAATCAAAAGCTAACTTTTTACTAACTTCTCAAAACACGAGAGAGAGAGAGAGAGAGAGAGAGAGAGAGAGAGAGAGAGAAATGTTTAGATTCTATATAGGGTACATGACTGTCTCAACAGTAAAAACATTTAGGGCTAACTCACTAGTCACTATCATGTAAGCTCTAAGGACACTTCCATGTTCATGCAATCCTTGTGTATATTAGTCTGACACTGTACCAGACGAGAGAGAGAGAGAGAGAGAGAGAGAGAGAAATTATAATAAGAAAGACAGTTGAATAGACCTATAGTTTTTGTTAGGTCTTCTCTAATATTAATTGACACATTCCTATGGTTGTATAACACATTCTTATGGTTGTATACATTTTGTAGATACTCATGCATTTATGTTATATTGGAAAATTTGGGCAATTGCTATTGAAATTGTATGCACTCAAAATATAGTTTATGTATTTTATCAAATTTTTGAGTAAATTACACTATTAGTCTCAGTTTTATTTTGATTAATGTAATTTTAATTTTGTCAATTTTTTTATTGTTGAACGTCAGTTGCGTTTGAATGTGATCTCTCCTAATTGCATTTGAATGTGGTTCCTCCTTCAACTGAGTTAACTCAGTTAGTTATTTCTTATTGGTGTAATAAGAAATTTATATTTTAAATAAAATAATAATAAATTATTAATAAAATTTTAATGAGAGTTTCTCTTATTTTTATGCTTTATATATTTCTTGTATTCTTAGACTAAACAAAACTATAACACTCCGTTTGGATGAAGAGTTTTGGTGAGAAAAGAAAAAGAAATGATGAGAAGAAGAAATTCCTTCACTTATTTGAATGGCTAAATAGGCGAAAAATGATAAGAGATGGTGAGAATCATTTTCTTATCAAACCAGTATTTTATTTCTCACCAAAAGTGCTGAGATTTGGTAAGAAAGGAATTGAGTTTAATGAAAGTTTTCTAAAATACCAAAATTACCCTTATAGAAAACATAACTTATTAATATAGAAGGTTATTTTGGTAAAATGAAATACAATGCTTTATTTTCTTTTCTCTTATTTGCTCTATCCAAAGAAGATATGTGAGAAATCACATTCTCTTTTCTTTTATTCATCCAAACATAATAGTGAGAAATCATAATTATTTCTTTTCTTTTCTCTACCTAAGTGAGAAATCACAATTTTTTATTTTTTATTTTTTTATTTTTTTTTTCTCACCTTGTGTTGATCTCATTGCGTAATTTCTATTTGTGTAACTTTTACCTGAATATGTACAACAATTAAATCCTTAAATTTCAACTTGGGTTTCATTGTAATTCTCTTGTCGTCCCACTGTTTACAATTTGAGTAAAAGTTAAAGCATAAATGACTAAAATAAAATTTGAATAAAAATTAAAGTGTAATTTTTCTATAATTTTTTCTCCTTCTAATGCTCTCGCAAACGTATTCACGTGGCCATTTTCAGCCCAATTTTAAAAGGTGAGATGACAGTAGGATTACATTGAGACAACAGTTGAAATCCATGAACTTATTGTTTTAATTAGAAAATAAGATACTAAAATAAAAGTAGAGTTTTGCCCTTTTTATTTTTTACAATTTTGCCCCATTTCGATGGCTTAAGAACTTCAATTAAAAAATTCCCTAAAGTGCCCCAATTGGTAATAGTAGGTGGCTTTCAAGCACTACCACAATTCCCTACAGCTGCATTTTCATACAATCAAGACTACATGTTGGTGATACGACAGCTGGATTTGTCGGCAATTCTAGAGAGCTGCTGGAGGATTAGCCAAAGGCGTAATTCGAGCGGGTTCAATCAAGTTAAGATTTGTTTAAATTTAATTTGAATTGTAGAGGGATTTATTCAAGCCCGAGTCTAATCCCACCATGAATTTATATGTCTGAACCCGAGCTTAAGTGTAATTCAAAAAATTCAGGTTAGGGTCCAGTTGCCCAAAAAAAAAAAAAAAAAAAATCTTTCCATGGTCCTAACCTTAATGTATTGTATTTTTGGAATATATATATATATATATATATATATATAAAATAAGAAAATTAATTTGAGTTATGTATATGAAGTAGTAAAATATATTATTTAATCTAAAGAATGAGAAAATAATCAATAAAATTTGAGTTGATCAGGATGTGAGATTCCATATTCAAGTCTTGCTCAAATTTAATATAGACTGACAAATTTTAGTCTAGGATCTGACCAAATTTAAAATTATAATGTCCAAGTTTTAAATGTTTTTAATTAGACTCTAATTGTTCAAGTTGGGCCCAAATTGCACCATTAGGATTATAATAAGCTGGCAAAGGCACCTAATGTGCTGTACCACCAATTGGCTTGAGCTCGCTTAGCAACTTTCAATTTTAGTTTTTAAAAAAAGTTACTGAAAAAAATTAAAAAGCTAACAAATTATACAAAAAAATTCAAAATTTGTATTTTCTCTTTATTTTTTGCACGGTTTTTCATAAAAAATTAAAAAGTCATCTTACATATTATTTTTTTTTTAATCTCATATTAAAAGTAAAAAATTTATTAAAATAACATATTTTCAAACAGGCAGTCTCACAACATATCAATTCACAGCCAAACTCAAAATTTCAAGTAAAATTCTAGTTAGTTTATCTGCATAACTAGGGGGAAATTTTTCAATGCTTTTGGAGCAAGTCCGGGTAATATTTCAATTAAGTAGTTATTAGTTTAAATCATAAAATCTATTACTTTTGTATTAAAATTTTAAATAACAAAGTAATAATTATTAGCATACAAATAGTAGGGGCGAGCATGGTCCGGATTGGGATAAAATCAGAACCAATCCGTTATCTACGGTTCCTGAAAACTTAGAACCAATCCAATTCGTTTAAATCATGGAACTAATCCGAACCAATCCATTTAAATACGGATTGGATCGGTTTAGGACCACGGATTCACATAATTAAATAACAAAAATATATATAACACTTTAATTTCATAAAAATATAAACATAGCGCTATATTAGTTCCACAATAGCAATATGTTTTTCTATAATAATGACATACTGTTCTAGAATTTAAACAACCATAAGAAAACTGGTTTCACCATAAGTATTTAAACCATTACAAATTAAAACTAAAAACTAACAAGCAAAAGTAATAAAAGAAGATATTATACGGTTTTAGGTTTGAGTTTAGATTTTATATAGAATAAGAGAAGATACTATGGGCGATGATGTATAATAAAAATATAGATTATTTATATACGGTTCGGATCGGTTCCAATCCAGAACCGTGGGGTTCAATCCGGAACCAATCCGTGGACTACGGATTTTTAATTCTTCAATCCGGAACCGAACCACGGATTCAAAAAATCAATCCAAACCTATCGGATTGGACTGGACTGGATTGAATTACGGATTTCACGGATTCCTTGCTCAGCCCTAACAAATAGAATGAAGCATTACTCTAAAACATTGAATAATTTCTCATAAATAAGGCTTACAAGTTCACCAAGTCTTTAGGGTGCCCCTCTATTACGTGTCATGGCATGGTAAAAAGATAGGGAATTGGAGGAAATTATTATCACCATAAAATTAAGGGGATTGACCAATATAAATCCCATATTCTTGACTTATGATTCATATAATTTCGTATATATATATTTTTTAAATTTATTTAGTCTTTTTAGATGTGGAATAATTCATTTATCATTATTTGATGATACGGATAACTATATTAAATCCGAAAATGTTTGGTGGCCCGAAGGCTCGAATGTGTCAAAACGACGCCGTTTTACACAAAAAACGACATCGTTTTAGGTGTTTTGAGCCATTCGAGCCATGATTTTTTAGGCCATCTAGCATTGTTTAATTGTTGTTGTTTATTAGAGTGTTATATTTGAAAAAAATACATTCAAGGGTTTTTTAGTAGGCCTTCTAGATGTACATAATGTCACATCATAAAATGTGACAATGAGGCATTTGTGATATCATTTTAATGTGTGAAAATATGACACTATTCTAATGTGTGACAATGTGACATCATTCTTAAAATTTGACAATGTGACATTTGGGAACTATTATCTTATTAAACTTTTATCAAATATGTCATTTCTAAAATGTGACATCAATCTTTTGTGTGCACGTGTCATTTTTCTTAAAGAATAATACTTGGGGGCTCGAAAATCATTGCCCCAAATTGGCTCAAATATTCAAAACGACGTCGTTTTTGGTATTCCTCCTATTTTTTTTTTCTTTGCTTTTCGTTCCCTTCCCTTTTTGAAACAGAGAAGAAAGAGAAAAAGCCAGAAAGAGAGAGGAGGAGAAAAGATTAGAGAAAGGGGGAGGAAGAGAAGAAGGAGACGGTGATGGTGGTAATGGCGGCGCCGGTTGGCCGGTTGGTGGCTCTCTTTCTCTATGCTGGTGGGTGCCCCCTCTCTTTCTCTCTCTCTCTCTCTCTCTCTCTCTCTCTCATATATATATATATAGATGTGTGTGTATAGATCTGTGTAGTGTGTGTATAGATCTGGTGGCTCTCTCTCTCTCTCTCTCTCACATGTATATATATAGATATGTGTGTACAGATTTGTGTGAGATCTGGTGTTGATGATGATGTGTTAATGTGATGAGAGGGGAGAAGATGAAGAAGATGATCTGGTGTTGATGATGATGCTCTCTCGGTTTTTTTTGATGATCTATGTATAAAATTTGATGATTTGTGTATATAATTTTTTATTTTATTTTATTTTATTTTTTATGATTGTTGGTTGTTGATGTTGATGATATGTTGTTGTTGATGTTGATGCTCTCTTTCTCTCTCTCTCTCTCTCTCTGAGTCCCCAGCTCCCTCTTCTCTCCTCTTCTTCTTCTTCTTCTTCTTCCTTTTTGTTTTAGAACAAAGAAAAGAAAGAAAAAGAGAAAAAAATAAAATTCAAAATTCAAAATGACGTTGTTTTGAATTTGAGCCATTTCGAGCCAAACCTTTTTCGGGCTATGTAGCAGCTTTGTTTCTTAAAATGTGACAATAGAACATTATATACTATTATCTTATTAAACTTTTTCCAAATATATTATTTTTAAAATATAATAATGTAACTATCATTTTAATGTGCGCACTATAATCTCATAAATAAGGCTTACAAGTCTCATAAATAAGGCTTACAAGTTCACCAAGTCTTAGGTGCCCCTCTATTACGTGTCATTCATGGTAAAAAGACAGGGAATTGGAGGAAATTATTAACACCATAAAATTACAAGGATGATTCTCAAAATAAAAAAATAAAATTAAGGGGATTGACCAATATAAATCCCATATTCTTGACTTATCATTCATATAATTTCATATGTATATATATATATTTTAATTTATTTAGTCCTTTTAGATGTGAAATAATTCATTTATCATTATTTGATGATACGGATAACTCTATTAAATCTCCTTAATTGTTGTTTATTAGAGTGATATATTTGAAAAAAAATACATTAAATGATTTTTTAGTAGAACTTTTAGATGTACCTAATGTCACATCATAAAATGTGACAATGAGGCATTTGTGATATCATTTTAATGCGTGAAAATATGATACTATTCTAATGTGTGATAATGTGACATCATTCTTAAAATTTGACAATGCGACATTTGGGAACTATTATCTTATTAAACTTTTATCAAATGTGTCATTTCTAAAATGTGACATCAATCTTATGTGTGCACGTGTCATTTTTCTTGAAATGTGACAATGGGATATTGTGCACTATTGTCTTATTAAATTTTTACCAAATGTGTCATTTTTAAAATGTGACAATGGACTATTTTGGAAAGATGGTTATAATCAGTTTTTTAGTTAAAAGCTGATTATAATCAGCTTTTTGTGAGAGAGGGAAGTGAGTTACAATCTGGGAAGTGGATTATAACCCACTTCCCAAAAGACCCCAATGTGACATCATTTTAATGTGGGAACTATAGTTTTATTAAACTTTTGTTAAATATGTCATTTTTCTTAAAATGTGATAATTGAACATTCGTGCGCTATTATCTTATTAAACTTTATCAAATATATTATTTTTAAAATGTGACAATGAGATATTATTATCATTTAAGAATCTTGAGTAGTCCAATGTTGATGATCAACCAAAATTTTAAAGAGAAAGAAGAGTGTTGTAGTAGTAAGGAACTAGTATAATACTTGTGCTATATATGGGATAACATGAATATAAATAAATAATTAAAAATTAAATTTTAAATTAAATAAAAATATAAAATTTATCTAAAATATATAGTAAAAATAATTTAGAATCAATTAAATTTTATTCATTTTTATTAGAGTTACACATAAGTGAATTTTTTTTATATTAATATTCTTGTGTTATTAATTTTTTGATATAAGTTCTTAATAAAAAATACATGTCATAATCTTTCATATGATAGTAGTAAATCACATTTGTCCATATACTAATTTTTCAATATTTTGTAAAACCTAAAAAAAATTGTCTACTCATGCATTAAATTCATAATTTGTCTTATGTCATAACTTTTTTGTAAGAATGGATTACGATTGATTTGTGATGTTAGAGTTGGGCTAAAATATAGGTGACTTAGAAGCCAGTCGACTTAATACTTAGCCAAT
This sequence comes from Camellia japonica, assembly GCA_030407325.1. Classification (NCBI taxonomy): domain Eukaryota; kingdom Viridiplantae; phylum Streptophyta; class Magnoliopsida; order Ericales; family Theaceae; genus Camellia; species Camellia japonica. The sequence continues at coordinate 31,997,539 of JAPPVO010000029.1, read as the reverse complement.
TTGACATTCACATTGTTTTGTCCTATGCTCAACTTATAAATTATTTGACCTATTTATTTTTTAAATTGGTAAATATTTTTAAGTATTTTTTATAATAAAAATAATAAATATGAACCTATTTTATGCATACTTATTAAAAAATTTGAACTTAGTTAAGTTTTTTTTTTTTTTTTTTTATATATTTATGTTTAAAATTATTAAATGAATAGTTTACATATTAAAAAACTATCTAAGATAAGATAGAGCGGTCTTAAATTATAAGTCATATTTATTGACTTAATCCTACACTTAATCAAAAAAATTGATTGGTTAATTAATAAAAATATTTGATAATAATTAATTAAAACTTTATATTTAAATTATATTATAGTTTATCAATTCGTAACTGGTATGAGTTAGTTTGGCGATTTCAATATTGGATTAAACACTAAAGGCCCTGTTTGTTTTGAGGGTTAGAGGGGGGATTGTAATTGGTAGTGAGGTGAGACCCACTAATATTGTGTTTGTTTTGAGAGATGGGGAGGGTATTGATAGTGAGCTTCGGATTAGGATGGGCCTCCCCAAGGGGATTTGGATGGGCCTCCAAGACTTGGTATTAGAAAAATAATCCTGTGGACTAGAAATTTTTTATTTTTATTTATTTTTTACATGTCGGACATTTTTTTTGAACATTAATGTTTAATTTTTTGTTAAGTAAAAATAATTATTTTATTTGTTTTATTTTTTTCTGGAAATTTTTTTTTACATGTTGGGCATTTTTTTTAAATATTAAATTTTAATGTTTTTGTATTTTTTGTATTTGTTTTATTATTTTATATAAAAATAATTTAACAATTCCTATACTAAAAACTATCATCAAAACAAACACAATTTTACTTAATCCCCTCACTATCAATCTCTTTACTATCAATCCCCTTCATTTTACCTCTGAAAATAAACGGTGCCAAAAGGTAACCTAAAAAATCTAGTTCGAGTCGATAGTTTTGCAAAAAATTATTGGCTCATCCTTGGAGAATTGTTTTAATGGTAATCTTTAGCTTTCGAGTTTATATGGTTGGACTTTATTAAATAGTTGATTATTTAATTTGATATAATTGTTTTAATATTTGTAAAAGTGTAAATATTCTCTTATTGATTGATTTTTAAAAAAAATAAAAAAAATTATTTGGTGTCCATAAATATCATACCAATCAACAAATATCATGGCCTCTTCCCGGGCAACGATAGTACTAAAGCCTTTGCCCTTTATTTATTTATTGATAAGCAAAAGAAATAATTCAATAATGTATCGATTAAACACACAGAAGGTACAAAAGTTATTAGAGCAACGAAGGTCCATAGAGATCACTTCATTATGGCTAAACCGTGATTTTAATTAGGCTTTTGTTTTTTGATGTAAAATATTTTACATAAATTTTTTTTTTTATAAATTGATTTTACAAAAAAATATTTTTGTTTTTGTCTTGCGGTGTTTGGTTAATACTTGAAATAAAAATATTTTATTACCTAAAAGAAAAATTTTGATTTAATAAAGTGTTATTTATGACTTTTTAATGAGCTAAAATATTTAGGCTTGGTTTGGGGTAACTTATATAATCCATCTTTTTATCTTTTTATCTTTTTTTCATCACATCACCTCTCTACTTTTCTGCACATCTTTTCGTAAAAAGACAAAAAGTACACTTTTTTAGGATACCCCAAACCAACTTTAATTTAAAAAGGTTAAATATGTTGAAAAGGTAGTGAGTGAGAATCAATTTTATAAAAATTGATTTATAGAATTTTTAAAAGTAAGTCATTTAGAAAATTATGCAAAAATATATTTTTTAAGAAATATTTTGTTACTAATGGAAAATGAGTATAACAAAAATATTTTACGTTAAAAAAAAGGGTACCCTAGTAAAAGTCTTTTTCCTTAGAAGTTCCCATCAGCAATTATAATAATTAATGCAAAAAATTCCATCTGATTAGCAAAAGTTTATTTTTATTTTGTTTTATTTTATTTCTCTTGAAGGTTTCATTAGTAATTACAATAATTATTGCGAAAATGACAGTTCATGCTCATTTCTTTGTCGCCCCGTAAGCCAAACAACCTTATTAGGAGGGGAAAGACCGTAGAATTTTAAATAGTCGTACTATGATAGTTGTCCAATTAATTCAGATTTAGGGCCGGTTTGGCAACTCCAATATAATTTAAAAAGTCAAAAAATTATATAAAAAGTAAAAAAAGTATTATTATTTACAAATAAAAAATATTAAAAAAATATTTTATATATATTTATAATACAAATCCACTGAGCAACGTGACAGCCATTGACCAGGCCATTATACATTTTTTTTGGGGCAAAAAAAAATTTCATATGTAAAGTTTATTAGTTTGATGGTAATATTGAGCCCTTGGGGGTCCACTAAGGGTTCCGTTTTGATAATCTGAATCGTTCAATATGTAGAACTCGTCGAGTAATATATGCTTATAAAAAATCACGTTGATCGGATATCGTTAACTATATGATCAAATCAGTTTTGTATAAACAAAACGGATGGTGTGATAGTTAACTGTTGGAAAAAACTAATCCGATCATATAGTTATCGATATCCGATCAATGTGATTTTTTACAGGCATATAATAATCGACGAGTTGTACATATTCAACGGTTCAAATTATTAAAATGAGACCCATGGTGGCCCCCACGGACCGACCATCACTGTCCAAAAGTTATTTGCCCCAAAGGAGTTGATTATTTTTCTGTGTAGACATGCTGGGGCAACCACAGGCAGCCGTACGATCAATTACCTTTCTTCCACTGTACACTTTACACATTTTTTCATAAAAAGACAAAAAGTTAACCCAAACATCCATATTTTTTTTTCTCAACTTTTTAGTTCAAAAAGACAAGAAGTACACTTATTTAGGACACCCCAAACAATCCCGTAACATACTTTTCATATTTGTGACGTTTATATGATGGCATGGTAATATATATATATATATATATATATATATATTTGTTAAAGAATAATTATAAATTTGAGAAATATTTATATCATTATACAGACTACTTGTCCCACAATATTTAAAAAGTCAACAAAGTTTAACAATCAATAAACTAAGCCTACCAAACCCAAGCCTAAACCCAACAATTACTAATAATTGGATAATTTTATTTACACACCATTATTATTCTCAGTATACGCCATTGTCCATTTTTTTTTTCATTACCATTGTGTCCTTGAATGAAATTACCATTTTGGACAAAAACCTTAAAATCAAATCTACCACCACACCCCTCCAGTCACTACTATCAACTAGTCACCGTTAACACCTTGCCCAGCCCCGTTACGCCCTGCTTCTTATTTTTTTCTTCCTTCGCTACTACCGTCATCATCTCCGGCGACTCTCCTAGCCCGTACCCAACCGATCATCATCACAATCTCTTCTCCTTCCATATCAAGTCTCGCTTTCTCGCTCTCTTCTTTTCTCTCTCTCTCTCTCTTTCCATCTCTCTCACGCTCAATCTAGGGCTTTTAGAGAGCAGTGGTAGTGGGTCGCGATCTGGTGGCAATAGTATAAGAGCTGATGATAGCAGTAGTGGGTTGTGATTTGGCAGTGGTAGTGGATCTAAATCTAGGGTTTGAGAAGAAGAAGAAGAAGAAGAAGAAAGATGAAGATGAGAAGAGAAATGAGTGGTAAACGGTGATGGTAGCGGCAGTGGGTGGTAAGCGGTGACATGGGTTTGTAGCGGTGGTAGATCTAGATCTAGGGTTAGGGTTTCGGGAGAAGAAGAAGATGAGGATGAAAGGAGGAGAGCGACGGTGGGTGGTGATTACATCGGTGGTAGGTGGTGGGTGATGTCGTAATCTGGGTTGTTGGTGATGGAGATGATGGCTTTGGCTTCAGCGTCAACTTCGACTACAATGTGGGTTAAGAAAGGGACAACAGTGGTTTTAGAGGGTAAAGGAAGGCGGATAAATGGATGACGGATGAACAATGGGGCTGGGTTATGGTCGAAGGGCCTGGGAGTAAAGGGTGTGCGCGGTGCGGTTTGGGCAGTTTGAGAGTAAAATTACAAACCAAATAGCGGATTGACAGATTAACAAATTGCGATTTGGGCGGTTTTTGACGGTTTGGTGGATTGAAGAATATTCTAACTAATTATCATATATTTGCATAGTATATAACACTAATTTGTATAATATTATATATATATATATATATATATCTATAAAACAAAGTAATTTGACATAATATGTTTCATATATATAACTACTAATTTGTAATCAATTTCATATCTTAAATAATTCTCTCACTCATTTTTACTTTGATATTTCATTAAAGGTTAAAAAATATATATGTATTAACTATAGCGGAGTGGAGCGGTTTGAAAGGCAGATTATAAATTTTAAAGTTTAAACCGCAGTTAACGGTTAGAGCGGTACAGATTGATGTGAATCAGTGTGGTTTTAGCGAATTGAGCGGTATTTTGCACAACACTAGTTGGGAGTGGCAGAAAGCGACAGAGGCTGTGACTACATTAGGGTTAGGGTTAGACATTTTGAGAAGAATAGGGCATTTTGGGATTATTGGAAAATAAATGGTGTGATTTGAGAAAAAATAAAGAATTTCAAAGTTGGTATGGTGTGAACTGAAAGTATTAATGGTGTACAAATAGAATTTTCCATAATAATTACATACAAACCCCATAAATGGTGGAGATATAAATATCATCGTAAAGGTTATTAAACTCCTCTTCATAAAATCTAAACTTGAAACCTCATTGTTACAAAGGGTGCTATAGAATTAGGGTTGCAAATGAGTCGAACTTTGCTGAACTTGAGCTCGGCTCATTTGCTTATTAAGTTCGGTGTAGACAACTTATTTTGACCGGCTCGTGGCTGACTATTTTGCTCGAAACAGGATTTTTTGATAGAATTCTCGTCATTTTCTCTTATTTCCACATTGTTCTTTGCTCTATTTCCTCAGAAAAGTTTCATTTTGAAGTTTAAAAGTGAGCCTCGAAACACTACTAAAATATTCGGAACAAAGCGCGGAAGGAAAGTTTTGAAAGATAGTTTTGAATAGGATTTGAACACTTGGCCAAAATAGGCTTAGGTTTGGAAATGAAACACAAATTCAATCTTTCTTACTGAGAATTATGTGAGAAATACATTCTGATTTTTATCATCGGGTAGTCAAAAGAAAGTGCCCAAGTCTTAGGGCCGGTTAAAATGAGGTGTTTACACTCGGCTTGATAACTAACTGGGCTTGAGTTCTGCTTAGCTCGGCTTATTAATATTAATGAAACTCGAACTTAGCTCAACTCGGGTCGTTAATATTTTTTTATTATTTAAATAAAGATTTTTTAAATAAAAATTATTATTTATATATATTTTAAATAAAGATAAATGAGTTAAGCTTATTCGAGTTCAAACTTAGCTCGTTTATCAAGTGAGTTGAGCTGAGCTGAGCTGAGCCGAGTCGAGTTGAGTCACAAACAGCTCTAAAAAATTTGCAACCCTATATATAGGGGTGTAAATTCGAACCGACTCGACCCACTAGACCCGGGCTTGGGTTGGCCCATGTCGAGCAACGTGGCCTCCCGTCAAAATTTGAGTTGGGTCGGGCTGGGCCATGGGCTAGAAAATTAGGCCTAAGCCTAGAGAGTATTCAAGCCTCGGGCAGACAAGTGGGCTAGGCCAACAGACTCGGGCCTGGGCTTAGGCTAAGGCTTGGGCTTGGGCCACACTTGGGCCTGGACCACACTTGGGCCAGGCTTGATCATTTTTTAGTATATATTTTTTTATTTTTACCAAAATTTTATTTTTTCCACCAAAACTGACACCGGGTCTCGGACTGAGCCTTGAGTGGGTCTAGAGTAGACCGGTCGGCTAAGCCAAGTCCAAAACACACATCTCAAGCCTAGGGTCTCGCGCTAGGCTTAAGCCCAGGTCTGGTAGGGCTTAATTGGGTCGGGCCCATCTGGGCCGCTGACAGGCTTTGGGTAGACCGCAGGCTCGTGGGCCAGATTTACACCCCTACTTATATACAACCATTAGGTCACAAAGGATGACATGGTAATTGGGTAGGTGTAATTGTTTTTTTTGGAAGGGCGTGGGGGTAAATTACATTTTATTCTTTTTATTATATTTTCGCTTTCTAAAATTTATTTTGTTCCACTTTGGTCTTTTATTTTAAAGTTTTTTTTCAATCTCATTTTCTTTAGCATCGGAAACCTGTCGGACTGGTTAAGATCAACAATCCAGGTCTCAGGATTACCCTCACCAACTTTAATAAATATCTTGTTAGGTGTGGGAACGGAATCTGACAGACTATTATCATTTATGATGAAAAACAAAACGTGGTGGATTACAACTTCCTCTTTAGCCTCTTATCCCAATTGAACATTCCTAATTAGTTTTTTTTCCCTTAACCACGATCTTGTCTGATTGACGGTCGTATCTTTTATTACCAAACTCAATACCATTTAGCAATCTCGCCACACCTTTATTATCAAATTTAATGTCCATTAATTGTTCATCGTACTGTTGTAACTTCCTTACACCCCTCTTAATTTTCTTAATATATCGGGGAATATTCTGAATGTACCGTCTGCAAACGTACGCTGCCTTAAAAGGTGCATGATCACGGTAACTTCGCTTATATCCACTAGCCTCCTGTGTCCTTGATCTCCGGTACGCAAGGGGAGTCCAATACTGGCTGCTTACGACTCCTTCTATTTTTGATAAAACACTCAAAATCTTTTATCATACAAATTCTGCAGATTCTCTTACATTTGCTAACCATTCTGTTCAGACACCTTAGCTTTGATATTTTTTCCCTCTGCTCCTCGTACACCGGAACAAACTTTGCCGGAGCTGACCGACGGCTCTCTTTCCACAGTTCTATTTGCCACGTCAAAAAACGATCTACACACATTTGAGTGAACTGCCCGTAATTCTCAGGATACTCTTCTAAGAAGTACAATATTGTATATCAATACAATCAACAAAAAATAAAGACAGAAAATGAGGGACGAAACAAGGTACCAGAAAACGACGTCACCACAATAACTATCCCACTGCAAAAGCATATTTCTCTCTGCCATCAAATGTTTTTTGGTACCAAATAAATAGCAAAAGTGGTTTGCGTGTAAGGATGACGATTCCCTATTCAAAATAATTCAAAAGCATAATCATTTTCCCGCCTTTGCTTTATGTTAATTATTCTGAAAATGTCGTTACTTTACAACCATGCAAACCACCAGAAACGTGACACGTGTATAGCATTATCCGGCAAATGAATCAAAAGTACTCACACCACTGACACTTGAACTCGGATGTGACTTTCTTTTAACCCCATCTATATACGTGTCCACAAATATAACAATAGACGACTCAGATCAGTGTGGGCGTAAAGTTAAAATTAAAATATAACAGAGCAAAGTAAATTTTAAAGCCCAAGTAAAAAAAAATGGCCATAGAAAGGGAAAATTACAATTTATCTTCTTTTTTTGTTCAATTGATATATAAGAGGAAGATTGGGAATGAACATTACAGTTACAATAATAAAACTCAAACTCGGGTTAGGTCAACCCATAGGTCACTACAACAAAATGCAGAATTGGCGACTAAAGTTGGTGTTTTGGTCGCTGAAAGTAGTGCAAATGGCGACTAAAATGCAATTAGTCGCCAAAATTGATGATCTTTGCCGACTAATGTAGTTTAGTCGCCGAATATAGGGCCTTTAGCGACTAAAAGTCAGTTTAGTCACCGAATATAGGGGTTTTACCGACTACAATAATTTTAGTAGCTAAAAGGCACAGTTTTTGGCGACTAAAAGCATTTAGTAGCCAAAAGTATAGCCTTTGGCGACTAAAAAATACTTTAGTCGGCGAATATGGGTGTTTTACCGACAAACCAATTTTTAGTAGCTAAAAGTGGACAATTTGGCGACTAAAACTGAGTTTAGTCGGCAAAAGTTGAGGTTTTGGCGACGAAAAATAAATTTAGTCGCCGAAAGTAGTTTTTTGGGGCTGAAATTACAGTTTTTAGCGACAAACCAGCATTTAGTAGCCAAAAAATGTAAAATTGGCGACTAAAATTAAGGTTTAGTCGCCAAAAGTGGCCCAAATATTTTTGTACTAAATAATTTATTTTTTGACATAAATTATATTCAATTAAAAAAATTATATTTATAAATATTATTTTGTATTCATAGCGGTAAATTACTATATAAATAATATATATTGTATATATATTCATGAGATGATGTGTGGCATGGTGGAGGGACTGTTTGTGCGCAAGGTCTGGGCTGTGGTGGTTAGCTGTCTTAGGATCGAAACTTGGCAGCAGCAACAAGTTCAAATTTTTTTTTTTTAAACTTGCTTTTGGCGACAAAAACAGTTGGTCGCCAAAAGATTTTTTTCAAATTTTTTTTTTTTTAAAATTCACTATTAGCAACTAAATATTTAGTCGCCAAATGTATAATTAAAAAAATGAAAATTGAGCTTTGGCGACGAAAACTTTAGTCGCTAAACACCTGCCTTTTGCCGACTAAAATCTTTTTAGTCGCCAAAACCTTCTGCGACCGCTTATTTGCGACAAAACTGGCGACCAAAAAAATTGGTCGGGGAAGGTTAAAACGCCACTTTTGGCGACGAAAAATGGACCTTTGGCGACTAAAAATTTAGTCGCCAAAGGTGACTTTTCTTGTAGTGGGTCTTGGTCTCTATCTATTGTGATGTAATAGTTTAGGGTCCTGTTATGGTGTGCAACTTACGCCTTACACTTACGTCTTTTTTGTTTGCAGTCCTGCTTTTGTTTCCACCTTTCACTTACACTTTTTGTGTAAGTGGCACATGGTGTGCAACCTTGAGGGTTGCACACTTAAGAAAACTCCAATAGTTTAATATTCTTTTTGGAGAGGTAGATAGAGAAAGGAACTAACAGGATTTGAGTTCCGGTGCTCAGGTTAGATGATCTCTATTACGCCATTTTTAATGTAAATCCAAATTTTTTATCAAATTTAAATTTAATAAAAATTGTGGTGCAATTATTTAATCAAATTGATATCAAATAAAAAGAGATACATTTTTCATCAAATCAAGAGATCGTTTAGCCTTTCATCAAATTTTGTAGGTAATCATTGGTGGACGACTAGCCATATTTGATGAAACCATTAAAATACATCATATTATATCAAATTTTATGAAATTTTTTAATGAACAATTGGAGATACTCTTAAGACTTTATGTTTTTTCACTGCATCAATGATTCTTACTCATGAACTAATAGTTCATGGTAACAAAAGATTTAAATTCATAGAAAAAATTCCAAATCACAACCCTTGTAATCATAATATTAATGCAAATATAGTGGATCTTTGGATCATATAATTCTTGGAGTGTAAAAGCAAGTTTAGCCACAACTTAAAATAGTTAAAAAGTGATTACCAAAAAATTAACTATTCTCTTTACTTTTTACATATCTTTTTGTAAAATGTTAAAAAATTAACTAAAATAACTAATTTCTAAAATAATCCTAATTTAGAAATATATATGTGCATGTTGGGCATTGCAGGCTCCTGCTAAAATTCGAACCGGGGCACGAGTCAAAAAATTAGGCCTAGGGGATATTCGGGCCTTGGGCGGACAGGGCCTGGGTTCAGGCTTGGACAGAGCTTGAATATTTTTTATTTATTTTTTTTACCAAAATTTTATTTTTTTTCACAAAAACTGACGTGGGGCCTCAGGACAGGTTTTGAGTGGGCCTTGAGCGGGCCGATGGGTCGAACTTCAAAAGGCTAGGCCTAGGGTCTTGGGGAAGTTTCGGGCTACAAGCTATTTTTACACTCTTAACAGTATTCAAAGGACACCCAGTGACTCAAAAAATTTTCCGAGTCCACTTGGGTCAAACTTCTCTACAATTAGGTTAGAGTTTGGATAAACTCTCAATCTAATTGAACTTGCTGAGCAATGTTTTGAAAATTGGACCAGTGAGTGAACCGGAAAAATGATTGGGTGGACGGGTCACTGGTTCAACCATCGGGTCAAAGCGGTTGAACCACGTCATAATTAATATTATATAATTTAAAAATATAATTATAAATTATAAATAAATAAAAAAATATATAAATACTCAAATAAAAATAAAAATTGTTGCATAGCATTTATTAATGATATTTAATAAAATCATAACTGATAAGAAAACGCCACTTGTTTTAAAGAAATTAAATTTTTTTAACATTTCCTCCAATCAAATTGATTGAATGCTAGATTTAATTTTGGAAGGAAATAAAATTTTCAACTCTTCCTCCAATCAATATGATTCAAATAATTTGATTGAATTCCATATAGAATTTTGTAAGTTCTCTTTGAAAAATCTTTTCCTATAAATAGTAATAGACTTTCATAATCTCCTCAAGCTTTCAATGAAAGGAGACTCTTGAAGTAAGAATCTTTAGTCAAAATTTAAAAATATATATATATATATATATATGAAAATGCTAAGTGATTCGTGATTAGTTCAAGATTTAAAATATTCCAAATCCCAATTATTCAAAACACACAATCTAAATCAACAAGCACTTACGAAAGTGATTTAGACTGTTTGTTTTTCGGAATAAACAATAAATCGACACAAACGATTTGTACGTGGAAAAAATCACAATTAAAGAACCTTCAATTGTAATAAAAAACCATGGGCGAAACGCCACTAACCAATCCACTACTGAAGAAAGAAAGATTACAAAGATAATACACAAATTACCCAACTTAGTCAATTTACCTTTGAATCTTCTGTAACTCTTTCACCAAGCCTTCGTCTCGGAACTGATTGATCTGAAGTTGAATCCACAACTTCGTTTGTTGAATAAACGACTACGTACAGAATCAAACTCCTTTGAAACTCCACGTTTGAATCTCCGGAATCCACCGAAGAGAACTCTCTTGAATTTTAAAGTAACAAACTCCTTGATGTATGTATTTTAGATCATGAGTGAAGAACTCTCTCAAAACATCAAGGAAAAACTCTCAAAAAACTCAGAAGAAAACTTCAAACAAAACCCTAGGACTCTTGAATAAGATCTAAGAAAAGTTAAATCCTAAAAACATCCTAAACAGATATAAATAGGCAACTGAGTCCGCGATCTTCGCTTGAGCGCCCAACATCCCGCTCGAGCGGCCTCAGCAAAATATGCGTGTGACAAAACAGTGGTCCGCTCGAGCGCGAAATCACACACTCCAGTACTTTTACAGACCTGACAAAATACTGAGAGATCCAAAACTTCGCTCGAGCGCCAATGATCCCGCTCGAGCGGGAAAGACAAAAATACAGAAAAAATTACAACTTTAACAACTCAAAGGTTTGTACCCGGATTTGACAATAAAAGGACCTAACAATATATATAAGAAAGAAAGAAAGAAAGAAAAGAAGAAAAAAAAGTTTAAAAAAAAAAGGAGCGACTCTCAAAACTCGGTTCGGGTCGCTGATTCAACCGCTGGGTCTGCCGATTTTTCAATTTTACCCCAATTTTGTCCTTAATCCAAATTTAAAAGATTTTTCAAATCGAAATAAGATCCGATTCCCGGTCAGACCGATTGGTCCGTCCAGGTTTCTAAATAATGTTGCTGGCTTATTAGGCTGGTACAATCATGATTTAATTGTTGGTACAAATTCTGTGCAGATGACCATGTTGATTATGTCATTTCAAGATGAAATAGTATTTACTTTACATTTTGAGTCTCATTACCAATGTCGGTTTCCCTACCAAATGGTGTGTATCAATCAGGCTACTAGCAAATCAAACAAATTTCCTATCAAATCAAACATATCAAAAAACTCGTATAAAAACAAGGAAATACGTGTACCCCTATGACCACCAAATGATTGTGATTGATTTTTGTTTTGTTTTGTTTTATTTATTTATTTATTTATTTTCTTTCTATCTCTCTGACACGTGTGTGTGGAGTCATGGGGTGAAGTGTTTGTGGGGGTCTGTATCATTTCTGTAAAAACAAAATCTAATAATTGTAGTCTCATTTATTTACAGAAATAGAAAAGCGCTCGCCACACAACTCACGCCGTGCATGCATGTGCGGATGGTTGCAATGTATGAACATACAATTTAATACCCTTTCCACAATTTCTTATTTTTAATGTACGACAACCCACAAAGTTCAAAGATTTTTTCAAAAGAAACAAGGAAGATTATGAAAACAATAAAAAAGTAAATGTATTTTATTTTAAAAAATTCACAACATTAATTTAAGATGGTGGAATCAATTCACCGAACAGATTACTGATAATTGAAAAGGGAAAATATCGCATTAGCAGATTTTAGAAAAATTTATAACTATTAATAATTAAACTACAAATTTTTTCATGAAATATTGTTTTTTCCCTGCCATTACTCGGATGTAATTTCTCCTAACTTAAAAGTGATTGATTCCACCTGTAGACTCCACAACATATCTACCCCCACAACATATCTACCGGGCGATTTGTAAGTAGTTAGGGATTCATTTAGTGAACAGATTCGATGCACCTAACACCACCCTACGAATGTAGACCTAAAGCTTCTCCAATTAAGAAAGTATTTAGCAATCATACTCATTATATATTAGAGTGGGCTTGCAAATGTATGCTAAATTGGTCTTGCAAGTGGCAAGCAAGGCAACCACATACCATATTTTTTGAATTTGATTGATCCAAACACACACTAGTACACAACTAGTTTGTCTTGGCCTGCCAGCCAAGCCCCAGCCATACAAGCTGCATTCGATATGGAGAAATCGATACCTTTTTTTTTTTTTTTTTTTTTTTTTTTTTTTTATCTGTTATGAATACAAAAATTAGTCATAGAATTAGATATATAATGTATATAAATAAAATAAATAAATAAATAATATTTTACAAAATTTATTATCTAAAAAATCATAAATGTCTATGCACAATTTGTAATTGATTCTGTAATTAATTTTTGTATTTTTAATTTTTTTTTTATTTATTTATTAAACTAGAGGACTTTTTCCTTTTAGGGCAAGTTTTGGGAAGAGAAAAACCCCAAGTAGACATGAGTTTGGATGTGATAGTTTTCAAATATGTTAGGGAAGTGACAACCATCTTTTTCAGCAAAGTTAGGGTTTACAGTATTGCAACATAACACTGTAACCAAAAAGTAAGTAAGCCTTTCTGTGAGGAAAATGTAGTGAAGGTAATGGCCTAACTGCATTTGCTAGCCAATATTAGCCAGAAAGTTTGAAACTTATGTGAGGACAAAACAAAAAGTTGTTTATTTATTTATTTAAAATACAATACTGATCTCCGGGTTCTGTTCCCACTGAAAGCTACTTGTCCATGTATGAGAGAGAAAGAGACAGAGGGAAGGGACCTTGAGGGGTCAAATGGGGAAATACAAATGTTTATTACTTATTGTAGTATTAATTTTAAAAGAAATTACAATTCAATTGTATCTTCTCTAAATACTTAAAGATTCATAAAAAATATGATCCATTTTTTTTAAATTTTTTTTATACAAAATTGTTATTTCTCCATGATTTTATAGTAATGTTACATAATATGAAAAAGCTTAACCTAAATTTTATTCAAAAAATTAATATGTTATCTAAATTTATTTTAAGTATAAAACTCATAGTAGTACAATTCAATTTATATCACACATACCTTTTCATGGTACAATTCATGATAAAATTTATGCTCACCTAGTTTTATTGATAAATTTGTTGAGGCCTACTAAATAGGAATCCAACTCCACTATTGTCCACTAAAGTGGATTGGATTGTCCAGCTTGTGAGCTCACCATAAATTTTTGGTGCAAAGGGTTGGTCTCATGGCAGAGGTTTTGAATTTGGAGTATGCTCCTCCAAAGTCTCAAGTTTAAAATTTTTTAAGTGAAAATAATTTTTTAATGGCAGTCTATGTGGGGCTTTGAGCTGGCTTGAATTGTGTTGCTCATTAATAGACTATGAGATTGATCTCCCCAGTTAGTTGATTTAATGAGTGAATATTTGATTTGAAAATTGTAACTATATAATTTTATTATCTGTCTTAAAAAATATGAAAGATAAGCATCATTTAAAAAATATGCCATTTATTTTTTTGAAGGTAAAGACCACAAAATTATGTGAGTATAGTAATCGAATCAATCTAATTTTTTTTGATAAATGAATGATAGGACCTAACTAATGAACTGATGGCCCCATAGACCGGACTAGACATTGGGTTTGCTAATATTATTTAGCAGAAATTAAAAATAAATAATAAAAAAAAGTTAGAGTTTGATTTTTATAATAAAATAAATTATAAAATTTTTAATCTTATTATTTGTAATCTTATTATTATTTTTTTTCTTTTGATCGGTAAAAGCCTGTTGTTAATTATTATATTAGCACATATGGGAGTTAGTCTCCCCACCTTTGTCAAACACTAAGTATTTGTCTCTTAATTCAACTCTCCCTAAGAGAGAGTTGAATCCATGACCTCCCCCTTAGGACTAAGCCCTTAAGTTAGGAGAGTCACGGTGGCTAATTATGTTAGGATTTATAAAATTTTAAAGATACTAAAATTTATAAGATTTATTGCTTACTTATCACTAAGATTAGCACCTAATAAGATTTATAAAATGCAACTCTCCCAAATCTTATTATTTGTATAGTAATGATAAATAAGTATTAAATTTTAGAAAAAAATTGGTTTAACATCCCTCTCGAACTTTAGTAATGGAAGAGCTCCACAATATTATTTTGTGGTGTTTAAGGTCCTTCACCCACCTCCATATATCTCACCCACCCAATGAAGGCAAGTACAACATGCTCAAGGGTCTGACCATTCTTGGAAATACCGACTTCAAAACCACTAGTGGTGGCGTCGATGATAAGAAAAACATAGTCAGCATGTGAGGTACCAGTGATCATGTTCTTGATGAAATCACGACGGCCAGGAGCATCAATGATAATGCAGTAGTATTTGGTGGTTTCAAACTTCCACAAAGCAATATCAATGGTCATATCACATTCACGTTCTGCCTTGAGCTTGTCCAAGACCCAGGCATAATTGAATGAACGTTTGTTCATCTTAGCATCTCTCTCTCTCTCTCACTGCTTGATCTCTATCCCGTCTCACTCAGCTTCAAGCAGTTCGATTTCGTCTCTCATTCTCTCCAGAGAAATTCGAATTTCTCTGGAAAGAATTTCTCGAGATTGAATTTTCTCTAGAGGGACCTTAGACATTATATAAATATTAGATGTCCATTATGCTATAAAATCTTAATACTAAGAACCCTAAAAAAAAATCCCCTCAATTTTATACAAAAATTTGTAGAGAATTATTATGTGGCTTAACAGAATCTTCATTTTTAAATAAAATATTAATAAAAATATATTTTTTGAAAATAAAAATATTACTACTTCATTCATGTAGTAAATTTTTTTTTTTCTTATCTGCAAAAACATAAGATTAAATTGATGTAATCATTCACGTATTATTTTTTCTTATTTTTATGTTTGGAGGGATAGTGTTGACATTTGGCAAGAGAATTGGTTGTTTGTGGCATTTGATCTATAATTATAAATGAGACATTTTATATTATTTAATATTTTTACAGTTTACTATTTAAAGTTTTTTTAAAGCTATTTTAAATGAAAATTTATTAATTAAATATTTAAAGTAAAATTTTGTTAATATATGATTCCAAATTTATAATTTGACTAATCTACTTAATCTTTTTTTGTAAAGTATTTAATCTTAGAGGATTTTATCAATTTTAATTTTGATAAATTCTTTTTTGGAGTGCTCATTTTTGTTTCTAAATTTCCTTTAAAATTTTTAAATCTAGAAAACGAATTTAAACCATCAATATAAATTTAAAAAACAAAAAGCATCATATTACAAGTTACATTCAGTATTAAAAAATATTTTTCCAAACTATATCATTGTTAATGATTATTATTTTTTAAATTAAATAATAGAAAAAGAAAAAATATTTCTGTACTTCTGAAATTAATTAAACTTAATTCGCATTGGAGGAAGTTAAAGAGACAGTCTTGCGTGAGTTTGACTTTTGGGCTTTTTTTGGTATTGAATCTTTTTTTTGGCACTTACCAATAAATTTTATATACAAAATTAAAACTCATTTAATTTCAAAATAAAATATTTGTACCAATTAGTCATATATATTTTTAATTGTTACAAAAAAAATAATCATCTTTTTTTTTTAACAAATTTAAAAATTCTATTACATTCCACAACTGCTGGACTTCCGTCCGACGGTCATTAGAGAATAATTGAAATGTTCAACATCACCTAAAAGTCACCGGAATGTCAAGAATATTCGATGGACGTCAAGAATATAGTCACAGATTTATCAAAATATCCAGAATATTGTTGGAAAAAAAAAAGAATAAATGGAGAAATTATAGTGAAAAATATAAGAAAATGTGCTAAATATTGATAAACTGAAAAGAAAAAAAAAAAAGAAAACCAACAACAACAACAAACAACAATGAGAAAAAATATATATCATTTTTCAATTTTTGTAGGGTCTAAGCAACTAATCTCCAATATTGATAAAAACTGAAAAGTAATCTTTGAAATTGTAAAATGTTAAAGTTTCAAAGTATGATTCTATTAAGCATTTATTGTTATTAATCGAATTGACAAATATATTACGAAACTACAAAATTTTACAGTTCCAAAGAATGTCATGAAACTATAAAATTTTACAGTTTTAAAGTAATGATTCATTTCAGTACAAAAAAAATTGAAATTATAAAATCTTATACTTTTCACTGTCTGTAACTAAATCTCGAAAATAACTTGTTCAGAACTTAAAATTTTTTTCTATTAAAACAGGAAAATAGAAGTGTGTAGAAGAGAGAAGGTAGAAAAATCGAGAGATTGAAGGAGAGAAATAGATATAGAGAAGATTATACTCTGGCAACTATTTTTTATTTAGATCTAGTCGGATCTTATGTAGAGCTACTCAAATCTAATCTAGATCTGAGTAGAACTACATTAGATTTGAGTAGATCTACTCATCTTCTTCGCTAGAAACTCATCTCCATCGTCGTTGGTAAGGGTGAAGTAAGGAGTTAGTGGTTGGTGGTCTGTGATTGCCGGTGAACCCTAATCAATGGTAGTTATTGGTCGTCGGTGATTATATATTAGAAAGAGAAACAGAAGAAGTAATGTATGGTCGCCGGTCGCAAGAAATTATGAAGAGATAGAGGCAGAGAAGAGCAAATGCACAGAGAATAATGAAGAAGAAAAATACGTAGTGAACTTTTGAAAGTATCAAAAAGGTTATAGGACTAAATAGACTTCTCCAAGTATTTGCCCCTTTTTTTTTCAACTAAATTGGGCCTTCTTAAAATAAAAATAAAAAAATTGAAAATTGTTAATACCATATGAGATCTTAACAACTATATATATATATATATATATTGATATCTGTAAATAAATTTTAAAAAAATCATAGAAAAATGTTAAGGGATGTGAAAACTGTATTGAAATCCTAATTACTTTGGCATTTTTTTTATATATAATTATATGACCCTTCAAAAATTAGGATATTATTTTTTTCAATGGGCCTTTTTTGGTTAGACCTCGTTTGGTACTTTTTATTTTTTTTCATTTTTTACTTTTTTGAAAATTGTAAACAAAAACTTATTTGATACATTGTTTTTATTTTAAAAAAAGTAAAATTGAATTCGTTAATTTAAAATGTTTGGAAATTAAAAAAATATATTTTTTACTTATTTTTAGAACAAATTTTCACTCTTCTCCATCCCCCACCAATTCTAGCCACTACCTACTGCTATTAGGAGTGAGCAGCAGATATTTCGATCCGTCCAAACCGACCGAACCGAACTAATCCGCCACATTTTGGACGGATGACGGATTTGAGATTTATTTGGCCGCAACCGAACTGCCAAAACGTGAATACTACCAATAATTTATAAGACTTTGTATTTTCAATTTGTTTAGATATTCTGTTTGTATTTTCAATTTGTTTAGATATTCTATTTGTATTTTTAATTAAAAAAAAGTTTAGATATTCTGGTGTGTTTCAATTTGTTTTCAATTTAGAAATCATCTTATCAAATGGCAATGGTTGATATTTGATATTTTTGTGTGGAAAATATAAAGTTTAATTTTGTCCTTTTTTTAAAAAATCTAATTAAATAGCTTTTGAATAAAAAAAAAATAATGAAATAGTTTTGATAATGCATGATTTTCTTATATGTATTTATTATTGGTATTTCACAATTTACTTGATAATATTTTGGTTATGTTGAGTTAGATTATTATCCAAAAAAAAAAAAATTGATTAATTGTTGTCTTATGTTCAAAATTTGTAAAAGTTTAAACTGCTATACCGATTCGCATCCATCCGCCAATCCGCTCAATCTGCATCCGTCTGTCGAATTGACGGATGTGAATTGATTTTTTCCAATTCGCAGATTCGGTGGATGGATGACAGATTAAAGGTTCCCCAGCCGTAACCAAACCGCAAATACCCCTAGCTGTTACCATGGGCCACCTGTTGGCAACCTAAGAGCTTTGACGAGTTTCAACCAACTTCTACCGGACTCCAGCAATTGGATAGTCATCACATATGGCTTTTGCCCATCTCATGACCTCTGGCAACAGTTCAACCACCAAGGCAGAACCATCTTTGGCCACCATATCCATCCACTCTTTGTCATTGGCCACTAAATTCAGCCACCATTTAGCACTAGCCATTACCTCTAGCAACTTGCCATGCATGTTTCTTAGATTTTATTTTCATTTTTTCAAATTTTTGTAGTTTCTCATTTTTTATAATAAAAAAAATGAGTAAATCACACTAACCTTCCTAAGGTTTAGAAAAAAATACAGTAAACTCAATAATTTTGGCATAATTACACCAATCTTCCTATTAAAAAGGCTAAAGCAGATGATGTGAAAACACATATAAACAAAATAAAATCTACATTTTAATACAAAAGACATGATAATATCATTTTTTCATTCATATGACTAACGAATTACTGATAGAAACTAACTAAGCATTACGTGAATTAAAACATTATTAAGAAGCCTAATATAATTAGGTCAAAATTATAAAATTTATTGTAATTTTTTTTAAATCTTAAAAGATGTATGAATATTTTACGCAAAAGAAAAACAAAAACAAAAACTTGTTAGTGTTGTCAAATAATGCCCTTTTTTTCTTGGGAAAATTGCTAATTAGTGGTAAGACCCCCAAAAAATTACAAACTTATGAAAAAGTTTATAACTTCAATTATTAAAGTTGGTAAATTTTATCATTAATTTAAAATTTATTTTAAAAATCTACACTAATTTGTAATTCCTCTTTTTTCTTTTAGTAAATGTAGCCGGCATGAGGAGATATATGTTAATAATCTAAACCCAGAGATGGACGTTGAGACGGTAATTTGTGAACAAACTAGGCCGAGCTAGAACGAGCCTTCTTTGGATGATGGGCCGTGCAATAGGCCAAGAAGATGTTTTGTATTTCGGCTCTGGGCCGAGGTAGTTACTAGGATGGTTGGATGGGTTGTTGGAATTGGAGCCTGTCTGGGGATAAAGCCTTGTCTGATCTGGGTGATTAGCATGGTGATGGGCCAAGCTGGGTATTTGTCATGACCCGAACCTGCCCCCGTGGATTAAGGTCATAACCAGCCAGTAATCAAGAGGTTACCTACGGCCTCAAAGTAAACAAGACATATAGCAACAAAGTGAAGGGGGCCAAAACGGAAGCAAACTTAAAAATTTTGTCCAATGAGCTATGCTTACATGGCATGTCAAAACATTTCACATATACTTAATAATAACTCACACCACATATCAGTTGTTAACATCTTGTATACTCAGGATCATTCAATCACATAGTCAGCCATGCCAAAAGCTTATACACATAAATGGTCTATCATGACCAATAGAAGTAGTAAAGGAAGTACAAAAGATCATAAACAAGCCTCTTGCGTGAGGCACCTGGGCTGACTTCACAAAACTCAGGTTCCTTTCTTAAATTCCACTAAGGTTGGGGTTGAACGTCCCTTTGCTCACCTACATACATATAAATGAGAGTGAGCTAACGCCGGGTGAATAATATCAAAATAAAGAGGTTAATGAATGAGAGTCTTTCATAAATGAATCATACTTGTAATATACATATTTGAACCACTATTCTCATTCATACCAGATTCACAAATCTCAACAAAGCAAAACGACCTTAGGTCTAACACATCATGTCCATATGCAAAACGACCTCAGGTCCAATTCTTATATAAAACAATACGACCTCGGGTCCATCTATACGAAATGACCTTTGGTCCAACCAACTCTCTATTCAAAACGACCTTTGGTCCAATTCGAACACATCAAACGGCCTCGAGCCCAATTCAAACATATCAGGCGTATCAAACGGCCTCGGGCCCATTCTCTTTATATTCGTATCCTTGTGTGTTTCATATTCATGATCATGATCCCTTTCATTCAAACGGCCTTTGGCCCATCATGGTGTTCCAACATATCAAATGACATATTCAAGCGGCCTTTGGCCCATCTTTGCATTCATGTCTAACGACATTTGGCCCAATCGTTCATATCCGACGGCCTTTGGCCCAATCATTCATATCCGATGGCCTTAGGCCCAATCATTCTGTAACAAGCCCGCGGGGGACCTCGCTACAGCTCGGACTCGATTCGTGTCACGGTTCTTAATCTTGAACCAAAGAGTCCAAATCCGGCAAATCGTTTTGGAAAACAGATTTTTGAAAGAAGTGCCAAACATGGACTGCTTTGCCAGATACAGAGTCGCCACCTAAATATTTTTTAAATGGGAAATTTAGGAAACCCTGACTCGGTGCCAAAGGCCACGTGTCCGTCATCACCAAAGTTGCCTCGGCTCGGGAACTTGGGTACGATTGGGGAAGGTCACTTCGTGAGCACCCCCGCTCGCCCGGTCAAAGACCGGCCTCTACTAACCATGATATCTGTTTTTGAAAACATTGTATGTTCTTATTCCGGTTATTAGCCTAGGTTACTATGTGATGCTCGCAGCAAATAAGTATAGACTGGGCCGCCTGAATTGGAACAAAACACTTCATGTTTGTTTGTTTGAAAATGGTTTGATGGTGCTACCCGCAGGTAGGCTAAGACGTGGATTTGCCACCCTCAGGTGGGCTTAAAAAAACATGATTTTGCCACTATCTAGTGGGCTTAAAACAAACAGTTTGATGAATTGTTCCAATCCAAATAACCCAGCCTCCACCCACAGGCATTCAAGGCAGTTATATCATATAAGCATATAGCCTCATGGTAAGCATGCTATTCATGGCAACACTCACACGCATGCAAGGATGCTAAAGCATAAAACTCACCGAGTACTCCAAGTCAAAACAGAAAACCGATTAGAAATCATGCATGATTCTAAATATACAGAAATGCCTAATGCAACGCATGCAAAGATGCAACTATAGCAGGCTCGGCTATTCTAAAAATGGCATATGGAATGCTACAACTAACACGTATTCAATTTGGAATTGAAATACAAATGCAGTTTGTATGATGCGCCGAGCCCGGTGCGTGCAAAAAAGATGAATGATGCAAACATGCTGTCATACTGTATGCTAATTGAAATATGCCCTAATCTAACCATCGTAAGCGGGTAAATAAAAGGGAGAAAGACGTGGGGTTGGAAGACATACATCACACTCACCCACACTTATTACAATTATGCCCTCGCGCAGAGGGTCCGAATGAATAATACAGTCCCAAAATGAAAGAATAATACAGTCCAAAATATACAGTCCGAATAATATACAAATCCCTAATTAATTAACAAATTAACTAAGAAAAACTGTAGACTGGCATGCAAGCCAGGGACTGCCTTGACTCCGCTCCGGATAATGAAGTGATGCATGTTTTGGGCTGTTTTGCGCAGAAATCCACTGGGATGCTCCAATTAGCCTCTGTTTGCAATGTTTCTCGAAATGCGTGCCAGACTCCAAAAAGTTGCTGATTCTTCATTTTGCTGCAACAGAGAGCAGGAAAGGGGCATAGCAATGCATTTCACAGATATATGCATGCCTCGATCCTCGTGCCATCAATCACGCATATCGATGCATGATGGCCGAGGAGTCGGATTGCACAACTCAATATAGGATGAATGCAGATGAATGCTACAACAAAACCTAACTCCATCATGGGTAATCCGGAGTGTCGGTGACTTGGGAATTGAGACCCGTTCCGTTACTCGGAGTACGGAACGTGCCTCGTTTCCCGTGCTCGGGTTAACTCCTATCCCGAACACGATGCAATATGCATGATATGTATGAAATGCAGCTAAAATACAATCCTAACATACACAATGTCCTGGAATGACATACACGCTATACGAGGTAATGTACAACCGGGCATACACAATGCTACAGATGAAATGGCGTGGAATGCAATAATGGGTTTACACCAACGTGAGTGAGCCTCAGCCATACTCACACAGGAGACCATTAGATGAAGATGAGATGCCTCGAAATGCGTGCGCACGGGCACGCAAACCGAGAAAATGGCATACGGAATACAATGAGACTAAAATGGCATACAGAATGCAAAATGGACTTATACTAACATGAGTGAGCCTCAGCCACGCTCACATAAGAGGCCGTTGGATAAAAATGAAGTGCCTCGAAATGCGTGCACACGGGCACGCAAACCGAGGCAATGGCATTAAGGCATGAAATGATATAGAAAATGATATGCAAACATGCCAATGGAATTTCAGCACTGAAATATGGGGGAAAACAGTCCCGAAAGATGGCGAAATGACACCAAATGCAAGGAATGGTCCCGAAATGCGAATTTAGGCACCCGAAATGGCCTATAGCTATGCAATGCATGCACAATATGGACATGGAATGAAAATACAGTAGCAAGGCAGCCCCAAAACAAGAATTTTCCAGTCTAAAACATGGCCAAACAGCAAGCATAGATAGGGAAACAATGGCATACAAAAATGGCTCCGCAAGAGGGGTATTGAAGCAAGTGATACATGCGATGCCCAAATGGAAAAATACCCTTCTACAACACTGATGAGGGACTAAAAATATGAACATTTACAGTAGATGACATCCCCCAAATCAGTATGCAAACATGCTAAAAATGTCATGCAAGAACTAGGATACATAAGGCTATAACATGAGGTACCCCAAAAATTCATCAAATCAGCAAAGACCCTTAATGAAATATGTCAAGAAGATCAAAATATGACTCTTTACAGCTCTGATGATGGCCGAAAACAGAAGCTAGATAAGCTTAAAAAAGCATGCAAAATGGGGGTCAAAGAGGGGTATAATGACAAGTATAACATGGAGACCCCCAACAAGGTTGATACCTTCTACAATGTTGTAGAGGGACACAAAATAAGCTTACTCACAGTTCATGAAATGCTCCAAAAAAATTTACATATAGGCCAAACAAATCATGCAAATTTACGGTAAATAGGAGGAATTGTGAAGCAAGTGCAAGATAGGGGGCCCAAACAGGGTTGAGCCCTTCTTCAATGTTGAATAGGGGCTCAAAATAGGCCCTCTTAAAGTTTACATTATGCTCGAAAACAGATCACAAATGGGCTAGAAATTTCATGCAAAATATTGGCGTATAAGAGGATATTGAAGCAAGTGTGCCATAGAGGGCTCAAACAGGGTTGAGCCCTTGAACAAACATGAAGAATAGCTCAAAATAGACCTAGTTTTAGTTAAGGTCGGAGCCCAAAACATGAAGCAAATAGGCTTAAGAAAAGAAGCAAGAAAATGCTACGAAAGAGGGAAAGTCTACTTACCCTTGAAGACCAATACTTTTGTTGCTTCTTGGACCAGATTTGATGACTCTAAGCTGCTGGAATCCCTTCCTTTGCTGCTGGAATGGAGTGATGAGGGTAGAGCTTGAAGATGATGAAGAAATGGAACCAAAACTTGAAGGAAATGGAGTGGTATGTAGAGATATCCTCAAACCAATTCTTGTAACCCTCTTTCTTGAGTTGGGAGGACAACAATATAGACAAGAGAGGGAGAGAAGAGTCCTCCTCAAAATGGAGGGAAATGAGCTCTTATTTTCCTCCAATAGGTTCCCCCGGATAGAGATATTTTTGGGGGAAAACCAAGACACAGCTGGAATGGACTCACACTGAGGAAGCAGGCCGGCTAGGTACTTTGGTTGCAAGTAGCCGGCCGGCCACCCCCATGGCCGGCCGGCTATGGTCAAAAGGTTCAAGCCATAAAAGTGGCCAGCCATGTAGCCCTTGAAGTTAGCTTTCCAATGCCGCAAACCTTGCATTAAAATTCCTCCTGTAGAAAAAGTTATGCCAGTTTCCGTAAAGCCGCGCAGATTCAGTCCAACCGGACTTCAACCAACCATATCTCCTCCCCCCGGATTTCGACTTAGGAGATTCTTGAGTGAAAAATGAAGCCCCGGAAGTAAGCTTTCTAATGGTGGTGGCCTCATATTTTAATTCCTCTTGTGCAAAGAGTTACGCCCGTTTCGGTGAAGCCGCGCAGACTTTTCTCCTTCCCGGATTCATGTTGAACCACTTTTGACCAAACAAAAAGTTGGTTGTCAAAACAATTGCTGGCCTCCCACCCTCCTACAAGCTTCCTAACCATGAAAATAAGGCCTCCACCAAAAATGAGCCCAAACCGATGCAAAATGAAGGCTCGGGGGCCAAAACACGCAGTTCGGGGTCCCGAAAATAGGCTGTTGGGCACCGGGAGTGGTGTTCGACCACGAAGTCGGTCCCTCGGACCCCAGTGTCCCTCAAAAGGGAGCAAATAAGATGCATGCTAAAAATCAGAGCAATCGGAGATGGTTAGGCGGTCCCGAACTGAGGCACACGGCCTGACGGCTCCGAAAACCGGGAACCAGGCTCCGAAATGGGCAAAATGGCCTACGGCCACGAAATTTAGCCCACGGCCACTGAGAGATGGTCTACGAGACCTCTCCCTCCCCTCAGGAAAAGAAACAGAGAAAACCGAGCCTGGTTCGCAAACCGAGACAAAGTACAAAAAGAGCTCGGAAGTCCGGAGGCAAGGCTCGCGGCCGAGACTCTGAGACTCCTGAACGAGCACGATATGCAACATCACCAAGCGCTCAATCGGTGACGTCCGAGTCTTAAGGTCGGTCAAAAATGGGGTGTCTACACATTCATGTCTGACGACCTTTAGCCCAATTCAAGTATATCAAACATGTCAACGGCAAACAGCAAACGGCCTTAGGCCCAATTCAGATATATCAACATATCAAACGGCCTTATACAAAATTAGGCATATAGAATACTCATTCATATTTCAAATCAACAAATCCATGAAGCTTATACAGAAGTAGCATTCGGAAAGTAACATACTTGAAAATATCTTTACTAAGATATTACTCACAGTGTTTCGCCGATGGATTTGCCCTTGAGCTCGACCCTACACATTATATAAAACATATGGGTCAAACTATTCAATCCGTTCTTAATTCATACATTCCTCTTAGGCTCCTTTCTTATCATTTTAACTCATTCACAATGCTCAATGCATGCCTAAGAGTGCTTAGAAATGAAAGAGAACGGAAAACAAATCACAAAACCACTTTTCAAAATATCTGAAACAGGGATCCCCGCTCGAGCGCAGCTTTCGTCGCTCGAGCGGACCCCTTTGGTCTGCAAAAGTGCTGGTTACTTCATTTTTATGCTCGATCGTGACTTCGGACGCTTGAGCTGAAAGTCAAACTACATGGCTTCCCGCTCGAGCGTGAATCTACCCGCTCGAGCGGACGTCCATGTCTGCAGAAGTTCTGGGAACTAGCATTTCACGCTCGAGCGGCGCTTTTCCCGCTCGAGCGGACATGCCGAATTCTGGAATTTCCAGAATTGCTCTTGAAGCTCAAACTTGACATTCAAAGGTGCAAAACTCATGTTTTTGACATAAAGCATGGAAGGACATCATATAACACCAGAACATGAGTAATTTGGAACCAATTGACCAAAATCATGGTCCACCTCATAAATTATCTTGAATTCTTTTCATAATTCTCAAAACTCATGTACTCAACTTCATACAATTTCCATATCCTCATCTATCATGCATGCATGTCAATTCTTGGCTTCATCTCTATTTCAAATGATACAAATGACACTTATAATCATGAAACTCATGAAAATTATGCATGCATGTGAGATTTGGTGCTCAATTCCTCTTGTTCAACATGATTCATGTTTGAATGTATAAAATCATGGCAATTATGTACATGCATGTACACACAAGCACCAAATTCATTAATTTCAACTCAAATTATGTTCTTGGTGGCCATCTAACTTAAATTCACAAAATTACAACCTCAAACTTATGAATTCATAACCAATTACTCACCTAGAAGCTCAAATCTTCCAAGTTATGGTTAATTCTTGAGTTAATCCACTTGATTCTCCAATTTCCTTGCAAAATCTACAATGTTGGCCCTTTTCTCTCTCTAAATTCGGCCCTCTCTCTCTCTAGAGTATGATTTTTAGATTTTGAGCTCCAAGCCAAATGAATATGAGTGTAATAAGGCCCTTATATATATTGGCCTAATCAAATTGATTAAGGCTAAGTAACTGAGCCTAATTTAATCATTCTGAATCTAATTATTTTGATCCGAATCAATTTTCAAATTAATTTCACCATAGGCTTTAAAAATTACGCCAATCACAATGGTGTAGTCAATTTTGGCTTCGGTGGCTGATAAGGCTTTCAATTTTCAGTTCAAAGCACAGATTCCAACAGATTTTCCTACGGTGAACAGATACAAAGCCAAAATCACATATAATCATGCAATTAACACCCAAATTCAAATTAAGCACATAATTACAAACATAGGCATGATTAATTAACATAGCATAGGACAGGGTTATCACAGTCTTCCCCCCTTTAGGAAGTTTGGTCCTCCAAACTTATTTTACCTTTAGTCGAAAACAATTCGGAATACTTTTTATTCAACGGTTCCAATCCTTTTGATAGTTATTTGCTTAGTCTCAAAATCAAGTAACACTCTGTTCTCAATCGGTCAGAGACTTACCTTTTTCCTCCATACAAGGCTTGTATGGTGCCATACCGAAACTAGAGTGTAAGCTGTTGTCGTAAGCAAAGTCTGCCAATGATGGATAGATTTTTCCAACTCTCCTGAAAATCTAATGCATACGTTCGGAGCATTTCTCCCAGAATCTAAAAAGTTCTTTCTGATTATACATTGATTTATGGATGGAAAGCAGCATTGAATTACAATTCAATTCCCATTGCCTCTTGGAGGCTTATCAAAATTCAGACACATTTTAGGATTCCTGTCTGAAACAATAGATACAGGGACCCCATACAAACGAACAATCTTATCAATGTAAACAGTGGCTGGTCTATAAGCATCATACGAAAATTTTACAGGGAGGAAACGAGCAGACTTAGCAATCCTATATACAATAACCCAAACGGGACTTATACCTTGGGTGTCCAAGGCAGCCCCACAATGAAATTCGTAGTCACATATTTCTATTTCCATTCCGAAATAGAGAGAGGTCGAAGTAGTCCCGTCTATATCTGATGTTCAGCTTCGACTTGTTGACACCGAAAATATTTAGGCACCATTTCAGCAATTTCCTCATCACAGAAGTTCAATTCACTCTCCAATAATTCCACAATTCACAATCCAATTCAGTATTTAGTTTAGTGACTCATCACAGTTATCCAAGGTCAATCAAAAGTAACAACAAAGCAATCAACCACACGATGTACATAACTCATACATCCCCATGGTGTCGATTGTAAAGTGCAATAATATCGAAGCAGTCAATTTCTAACATAGTACACGTGTTCTCAATCATTCAACAGTTCACAATTCAGCCCAATATTCAATTCCCTGTTCCATCGAGTCTTTCCACATTGTCTGATAATCGTCAAAGGCATAAGGCAATTCATATATTAATCCCTATGTCGTCAAAGATAATATCAAAGTAGTCAATCACACGTTAAACACAATTTACACATCCTCAAAGCCCCAATTATAGAATGCAATGGCACTGAGCAGTTATTTACAAGGCGTATTGAATTCACACGCTTTTGGATAATCAAGGTTTTCTAGTTCCATAGTGTTCACAATCAAAACAGTTCACGGTTGGCAGTTACCATAACATGATTTCCCAAAATCCGATAACACTAAAGTAACTATTCTCCCATACAAAACATATTCTAATCAGTCAAAGATAAATGTTCAGTACTGTTTATGATCAAATCAATTTGCCGTCATTGGTTCCCATAGCGTCAAATAAACAAGAATATGACAATACACAAGCATTGTTCCTTAAAACACCCAATCACTGGATTTGCTCAATTCCGTTCATCTACAACACGTGTGTCTCCCACAATTAAAGGTCAGTTCTTAATGGTGTTCATGGTTAGATCGGTCTGTTGATAGCCCACATAAGGTCTTTCAAATAAGTCAAGTATTCCAAACGGATTCAAGTTTTGGGTCTATCAGTTTTCCTGCCAAGAATAATCTGGTTATTGTAGACGTCCCCGAACGCCCCGGGAGGGAATGAGTCTCCCGTTCCGTTCATCTTGGGCTCACTACAGTTCAAGGACTCAAATTGTCACGGTTCTTAATCTGGACCAAAGAGTCCAAATCCGGCAAATCGTTTTGAGAAAACAGATTTTTGAAAGAAGTGCCAAACATGGACTGCTTTGCCAGATACAGAGTCGCCACCTAAATATTTTATTTTTGAGAAATTTAGGAAACCCTGATGTAGACGTCCCCGAACGCCCCGGGAGGGTTAAGTCCCGTTCCGTTCATATGGGCTTACTACAGTTCGGACTCAAATTGTCACGGTTCTAAATCTGAACCAAAGAGTCCAAATCCGGCAAATCGTTTTGAAGAAAAACAGATTTTGTAAAGAAGTGCCAAACATGGACTGCTTTGCCAGATTACAGAGTCGCCACCTAAATATTTTAAAAAAATGGGAAATTTAGGAAACCCTGACTCGGTGCCGAAGGCCACGTGTCCGTCATCACCAAAGTGATCTTGGCTCGGGAGCTTGGGTACGATCGGGGAAGGTCAGCTATGAGCACCCCCTTTCGCCCGGTCCGAAGACCGGCCTCTACTAACCGTGATATCCGATTTTGAAAACTTTATGCGTTCTTATTCCGGTTATTAGCCTAAAATTACTATGTTGTGCGCACAGCAAACAAGTATAGACTAGATCGCCTAATTTGGAAATAAGCATTGCATATCCGTCTTGTTTGGAAAACAGTTTGAAATTGCTACTCACGAGTAGGCTAAAACACGGATTTCAATGAGTATTCCCAACTCAAGTAGTCCAACCTCCACCCACAGGCATTCAAGCAGTTTATCACATAAACACTTAGCCGCATAGCAAGCATACTGTCATGGCAACATTCACACGCATGCGAAGTGCTAAAGCATAAAAACTTACATTGTACTCCGTGCCAAAACAGTAAACTAGTTAGCAAACATGCATGACCTAGTTCATGTTAAATGGCTAATGCGACGCATACAGAGTGCAATTAGATAGGCTCGGCTATCCTAAGCATGGTATGTGAAATGCGATAAATAGCACATATTCAATTTGGAATCGAAAATTGCAATGCAGTTTGCATGATGTACCGAGCCCGGTGCATGTAAACAAATGCATGGATGCACGCATGCATTGCATAAGGTATGCTAAAATAAGTATGCCCTAATCTACCAACGTAAGCAGGTAAATAAAAGGGAAGAAAGAAATGGGGATTGGAAGACATACACCCACTCACACACACTTATTACAATCTTGCCCTCGCTCGGAGGGACCGAATAATAATACAGAACCGAATAAATAACTAACTACTCTAGCTAATTAAATATTACAAATTAACTAAATTAATTAAATAAATTAATTAATCTAATTAAGCGTTAAACCGCCTCGGGATGAGGGCCGGATGCAGCGCGTGCCCGGACTCGCTCGGAATCGCACCGCCATGCAAGTGTGCCTCTGTTTCCCCTGCTCTCCTCCTCTGAAAATTGCCAAAGTCCCAGGAGTGCCTCTCAGAGCACGGGGGATCACCATCGGCTGGGGTAGAACACCACCGGCTAAAGGAGGAGGCCACCGACACTGGATTCACTCATCGGCTTCCGATCAGCACTAAACAGTGCCGGTCGGCACAAAATACCTGCAGAACCTGCAACTCACAGCAGCAGAGGGCAACAAATTGCATGGCAATGTAATTCAAGCCATTTATGCACTAAACATGCCCCTTATCATGTTAGTGACTCAAAAGGGCATGTGCCTCGATTCCCGGACCACCAATCGCGCATTTTCATGCATGATGGCCCTAAGAACCAAGAGTGCAACTTTGATTTCAAATGTATGCAATGCAAATAGACACAAAAGGGCGCCAAACCTCTATCATTCTCATCTCAAGAGGCCAAGCATGCATGCTCATGACGATGCAATCCTAAGCATGTTATCTAGCACGCAACATGGACTATGCAATGCACTTATGCAAGCGTACAAACAAGCATACAAAGCAAGCATGCAAACCACATAGAGGATGGACTAGAGACAAGAATTAGGCCACCTTAAAAGGCCCAAAATCAGTGGCCATGATGCTAAGGAGATGAAGTCACAATGCATACAAACATGCAACCATACATGCTCCGACACTTAGGCATAAACAAAACAACATTCAAGCACACTTGAAATGAGTTAAACATGGACTACTAGCATGCATTAAAAGCTCTCAAATTCATGCAAAACTTGATGCCAAATCATGCCACAAAGTAAGCCAAACATGCAACAAATGGCCTAAGTATTAAGGCAAGCCAATAAGGCTTTGAACCACACTTATGCAAGGCAATTATGGCATGCATTAAACAACCTAAAACAGAGTTATAGCATGTTAAAACAAAGCCAAATGGCTATTTAGGTAGCATCTAAGAGGCACGAGCACAAAAGCATGCAACATGACCAAAACATAGAGCATTCAATATATACTCTTAAAGCATTAAAGAAGCATGCAAGGCGATCAAACAAGCACATTACAAGGTCTGAAATGGCAAGTTAGATGGTTCTAAATCATCAAAAATGAAGCAAGTAATGCATGTTACACACTCATGTTCTTATGGCCAACAAGCCAAATACAAAGAGGCTACAAAATACATGCTAAGATTGACCAAAATGACTATGGACAGACCTCATACATGGAAAAATAAGCATACAAGCTTCACAAACACAAGTCTAAAACATGCTAGAAATGGAGGCATACAACCTAAGCATGTTAAGGCATAAAGAGGCATTACAAGGCAACTATACTAAGCATGCATAGGAGACCAAAACCAACTTGGAGGCATGTTATATCATGGCAATATAAGCATGGAAAAAACCAAGGCATGCTCAACACACACTCAAACATGGTGCTCCTTTGGAAGCCAAAACTTGCCCTTTTCAAGGACATCAAGGAGAGGGGGTGGCCCTCCCCTTTCTAGGACTTTAAGGCACCATCTCCACCACTGAAATCCCTCAAGATTTCAGTGGTGGAAAGGTCCAAGCACACAAGTCCCGGATCTCTCCAAAATAGCACAAAAATGAGCCCTTTTCAAGGCCTAAAGGGGGTCAAACTCCCCCAAACCACAAAACACTCTTAATATACAATGAAGAGGCTTAAAAAATAGAACTTTTATGTATTATATGCTAAGCACAAAAACTGTTTTAAAGCAAGTAAAAATGGAGTGCAAAAATGGGGTAAAAGGAGCTAGTTTCTTACCCTTGTTAACCACCTTCACAAAGGTTGTTGTAGTTGCCTCATTGAGCTCAAATCCAACCAAAAACTTCAAGAACCAGCTTCTTGGGACCTCAGTAACCAAAGAAAGGTGAAACACTAGGTGCTAGTGTGCAAAAGTATGAACTAAAGCACCTAGTGTACAAAAATGGGCAAGGAATAGAGAGATAGGATAGATATATGGTTTCTAACCTAAAACCAGAGCTTGCTTTCTGTCTAAAATGGCTGAAACCTCTCAAGAATTCCAACCCTAAGCCAAGAAGAAGAGCCTTCCTCTTATAGAACTTGTAAGACTTACAAGCTAAGCAACCAAGGGCTCATCCTTCCATACACGTGTATGGAGGGGAAGCCAATGGCACACAGCTGTCTGAAAATATCTCAGAAAGCAAGTGCACAGTGTCCGGCCGGCAAAAAATGTCATTTTGACAAAATTGAGTGCCGACCGGCACAAAAGAATGCCGACGGCACAATATAGTGCCGATGGCAACTCTAGCCAGCCGGTGGCCTCTAGCCCCAGCGGTGGTGTGTAGGGATGCCTCACAAAGCATTCCCTGCCCTTTCAAGGCAAAACCAAGTGTTTGGTGCAAAACCAAACACAAACGGTCGAGTCCGGAGGTCCTGAGACAAGGCGCGCGTAGCCGAGAACTCCGGGAACTCCAAACGAACACAAACATGGATAATCACCGAGTGTTCCAACGGTGACGTCCAAGTCTTGAGGACGGTCAAAAATGGGGTGTCTACACCTGACTCGTTTGCCTAAGGCCACGTGTCCGTCATCACCAAAGTTGCCTCGGCTCAGGAACTTGGGTACGATTGGGGAAGGTAACTTCGTGAGCACCCCCGCTCGCCCGATCAAAGATCAGCCTCTACTAACCATGATATCTAGTTTTGAAAACATTATGTGTTCTTATTCCGGTTATTAGCCTAGATTTACTATGTGATGCGCACAGCATACAAGTATAGACTGGGTCGCCTAATTTGGAACAAAACATTTCATGCTTGTTTTTGAAAGATGGTTTGCTACTCGCAAGTAGGCTTAAAATGCAGATTTTGCCACCCTCGGGTGGGCTTAGAAAACATGGTTTTGCCACTATCTAGTGGGCTTAAAACTCACAGCTGATGGTTTGTTCCAATCCAAATAACCCAACCTTCACCCACAAGTATTTAGGCAGTTAAATCACATAAGCATATAGCCTCATGGTAAGCATGCTATCATGGCAGTCACTCACACACATGTAAGGATGCTAAAGCATAAAACTTACCGAGTACTCCAAGCCAAAACAGAAGCTAATTAGAAATCCGTGCATGATCCTAATTATACAGAAATGCCTAATGTAACACATGAAAATATGCAACTATAGCAGGCTCGGCTATTCTAAACATGGCATATGGAATGCTACAACTAACAAGTACTCAACTTGAAATTGAAGTACAAATGCAGTTAGTATGATGCGCCGAGCCCGGTGCATGCAAAACAGATGAATGAATGCAAACATGCTATCATACTGTATGCTAATTGAAACATGCCCTATTCTATCCATCATAAGCTGGTAAATAAAAGGGAGAAAGACGTGTGGTTGGAAGACATACATCACACACACGCACACTTATTACAATTGTGCCCTCGCTCGGAGGGTCCAAAAGAATAATATACAGTCCTGAATGAATAGTTACAGTCCAAATGAATACAAAATCCTAATTAATTAACAAATTAAACTAGGAAAGCTGTAAAGTAGCATGCAAGCTAGGGACTGCCTCGACTCTATTCCGGATGATGGATGATGCATGTTTGAGTTGCTTTGCGCGGAAATCCACTGCGATGCCCCAATTAGCCTCTGTTTGCAATTGTTCTTGGAAAGCGCGCCAAGCTTCAGAAGGCTGCTGATTCTTGATTTGCTGCAACAGAGAGCAGGAAATGGGCATGGCAATGTATTTTTACATATGTATGTATATCTCGGTCCTCGTGCCACCAATCACGCATCTCAATGCATGATGGCCGAGGAGTCGAATTGCACGACTCAATATGAAATGAATGCACAAGAAAACAAAACAAAACCTAAACTCCATCATGGGTAATCCGGAGTGTCGGTGACTAGGGAATTGAGACACATTCCGTCACTCGGAGTACGAAACGTACCTCGTTTCCCGTGCTTGGGCTAACTCCTATCCCAAACACAATGCAATATGCATGACATGCATGAATGCAACTAATATACAACCTAGCATACATAATGCTATGAAATGGCATACACAATGCACGATGTAACACGACATACACAATGCGCTAACATACAACCTAGCATACACAATGCTATGAAATGAAATGGCATACACAATGCATAATGGACTTACACCAACACGAGTGGACCTCAACCACACTCACATAGGAGGCCATAAGATGGAAATGAGACACTCGATATGCGTGCACACATGCACGCAAATCGAGGACCGAACCTAAGGCACGAATGCCACTCTACCAAAGCATGGCAAGGCATGGAACATGATATGCAAACAAGCAAATTTCAGCACTAAAACATGATGCTAAACAGCCCTGAAGCATGGCAATATGGCACCCGATGCATGAGGTGAACCCCGAAACTCAAAACTAGGCATACGCAATGACCTATAGCTATGCAAAGCATGCATTATTTGATCATGAAGCATGAAGACAGAGTCAAGGCAGTCCCAAAACATGAACTTTTCTAGTTCAAAGCATGGCCAAAAGGTGCTAGCAAGATGGACTAAAATAGCATGCAATTTTGACTATCAAACATGGTTTACATGGAAAGTATATGAAGCACATGGAATCTCTCCATACCAGCAAAAATCAGTGAACTAAACATGCCAAAATATGCTCAAATAACCATGGAAATGCAGCCAACACATGCACAAATGAGGGGCTCCTTTAGAGGGCATACAAAGGAGTTCTTAATCACATACAAGATGGACATGTGGCAGCCCCAAAATAACTTTGAAAATCAAATATGGTAGTTCCAAAACTCAACAAATTGACCCTAGAATGTGACTAGGAAGCATGCAAGATGGGGTCGCTTTGAAAGGCCAAAATGGCCATCAAACAAGTCAAGGTGAGAGGGGGTCACCCCCTCTAATTTGGAAGCTCAAAACAGTGGCCAATCCACTGAAAATCCACTGGATTTCAGTGGCTAGAAGGCCAAACAAAGCATACCACAAGGGCTAGGATGTAAGGCTCAAAATGGGAGGCAACCAAGCATACAAGATAGCATATGACTTCAAACAAAAATGGAACCTCAATAAAATATGAAGATGATGTTAAAACAAGCCTTTTATTAGTTTATAACAAGTCTCAAAAATGATCACAAATATGGCTTATCCATCATGCAAAGAAAGGCCCTAAAAGAGATAATAGAGGTAAGAGGCAGAAGCTGGCCCCAAATGGCCAAGATCCCTTCAACAAAGTTGAAGAGGGTCTCAAAACATGGCACTTCACAGTTTACATCAAGCCACGAAAGTGAACACAAGTAAAGCTAAACTATCATGCAAGAAAAGGGCCTAAAAGAGGGGTAAAGAGGCAAGTGGTAGTAGCTGTCCTCAAACAGAGGAGAGTCCTTCAACAAAGTTGAAGAGGGGCTCAAAAAAATCCACTTTACAGTTTATAACCAAGTCTAAAACAGCTCAAAAATAAGTCTAAAATACTATGCAAAAATAGGCCTAAAAAAGGGTTTAAACACAAAGGGTAAGAAGGAAGTCTCAAACAGGGAAAGGCCCTTAATCAAACATGAAAAAGAGCTCAAAATAAGACTATTTCCAGTTAGGGTCGGAGCCCAAAAATGTAAGCAAAAGGAGCTAGAATATAGATCAAAATAGTGCGCAAAAGAGGAAAAATGGGACTCACCCTTGTAGAACAAAACTTCAGCAGCCTCTTGCTCCAAGAAGTGATGCTTCTAGCCTCTGGAAAGAGCCTCCAAGCTACTGGAATGGAGTGTGGATTGGTTGGCTTGGAGATGGAGTAGAAATGGTGTAGGACTTTGGGGTTTTGAGGCTTGGAATAGAGAGAGAGAGAGAGATTGAATGCAAGAGCCTTAGAACAAATTTTGTAACCTCTAAAACACAGCTGGGGGTGCTGGTTATATAGGCAAAGGTGTGGAGAAGAGGGGGGAGATATGAAATTCAAATTTTCCCCCAAAAGTTCCCCCATCGGATACAGAATCTGGGGGGGAAAGGAGGGTGTATCTGCAAGGAGCAAGGTGTGGGGAGCATGGCGGCCAGTTTTTGGGAGCTCAGGTGGCGGCGGCCGGCCAAGGTCAAAAAGGTCAATCAGAGAAAGCTGGCCGGCCACCCATATTGGTGGCCTCCCATGTGTGCCCAACACAGCTATGTGGTTGAAACCCTGAAAAAGTGAACCAGGAGAGAGAAAACCCAACTTTTTCAGAGGGGTTCAAAAGGGTCAAGAAGGGTTAATGGCCGGCCATGCCATATTGGTGGCCTCCCAGGTGTGTACAACACAAATATGGTTGAGGGCCAAAGAAAGTGGCCCGGGAATGGTCAACACTAGCTTTCTAGTGAGGAAAACGGGCGACGGAGGGCGATGAAGGAATAAAACTGGTCCTCAGAACATTGCTGGCCTCCCACCCTTCTACAATCTTCACAACAATGAAAATAAGGTCCCTGCCAAAAATGAACTCAAACCGATGCAAATCGAAGGTTCGGGGGCTAAAACGCACGGCCTGGGGCCCCAAAAACTGACTGTTAAGCACCGGAGGTGGTGTTTTGACCACGAAGTTGGTCTCTCGGATCACAATGTCCCTCAAAAGGGAGGAAATAAGATGTATGCAAAAAATCGGAGCAAACGGAGGTGGTTAAGCGGTCCCGAACCGAGGCACACGACCGACGGCTCCGAAAAACCGGGAATCGGGCTCCAGACGGGAAAAAAGGCCTACGACCACGAAACGTAACCTACGGCCACGGAGAGATGATCTACGAGACCTCTCCCTCTCTTCGGGAAGAGAAAACAGAGAAAACAGAGCCTGGTTCGCAACCGAGGCAAAGCACAGAAAAGCCCGGAAGTCCGGAGGCAAGGCCGCAGCCGGAGACTCTGAAACCTCTGAACAAGCACAACATGCAACATCACCGAGCGCTCAATTGGTGACGTCTGAGTCTTAAGGTCGGTCAAAAATGGGGTGTCTACAGTTATTTAT
Source organism: Camellia japonica (assembly GCA_030407325.1). Taxonomy (NCBI): domain Eukaryota; kingdom Viridiplantae; phylum Streptophyta; class Magnoliopsida; order Ericales; family Theaceae; genus Camellia; species Camellia japonica. The sequence continues at coordinate 31,960,509 of JAPPVO010000029.1, read as the reverse complement.
TCATAAGCAATCCGTAATCGCCTTTAACAAAATCAAATCAGATAGAGGGTCTTATCAAATCAATCCAGGCAAGGGTCTTGTCAAATTAAATCAAACAAAGGTCCCATCAATTTATATCGAATAAGGGTTCTGTCAGGCCAAATCAAACATAAGATCGAATCAGATAAAAGTTTTCTCAAATAAGGTACATTTGGTTCCGTGAGGCATATTTCGTCACTTAGGTACATAGTCGATAGTTTCACAACTGTCCTAAGTTCATCAGTTCTCAAAGTCATATCAGAGTCATTCATCACAACTGTTCATATCAAAGTATTTCAAGTCATATACAATATGGCATTGTCCCCATAAGTTCAGGTGTAGTTGCATATGTATGCAGTTATTCATATTAAGAGGTATGTATCATAATCAATATAGCAGTTCCCAGATAGGTCTTATATGCAAGCACATGGTGCACAGTAACATATTAAGCAAAGTTCCTCAGTTACACATAATATAGGATTTGTTACGCAAAGGTTCCAAATCAGTCACAAAAGCATAGGTTTATGAGTCAAGCTCAGTATAGTCACATTGTCCAGTCAATTTTCTACTAATCAAAATACATGATCTCACAATTTGTAGAGTTTATTATTTGGGGTGCTCAACTCAGTCACACAATCACAAAATCATAATTCCAGTGGTTTAGCCATTGAAGACAATGATATAACAAATCACCCTAAGCATAGGTTTAGATGTATATGTGCATGTACAGAGTCAATCAATATCCTAATACGTATTTCACAAATTTCCCAAATGGGGCAGATACATACAGTAAATAAGGTATTGATCCTGTGGGTCTGACCAATCTAGATACACATATAGCAGATATGAAAGAATGCGCCAAATTGAATCAAATAATATCCCAAGCAAAGATGTACACATGTACCAGTTCAGAGTCAGTCAACATATAGGCATTTGTTCATAAACAGTATAAATACATGGGATAGCAGTTGTAGTATTCTGAGTGCTTTCTGGGACGAGTGCAATTACTCTATCTTGATTAGCAATTCCTACCATTGGTACGAATCCAACTGAGGCAGAGGATCTATTCACATTTTGTTCATTTCGGGGGCAGTTCCTTACCAGATGGTCCATTCCACCACACCCACAACAAGCCCCAGAAATTCGATAACAAACTCCTCGGTGTTTCTTACCACATTCATTACATGTCGGTGCTGTATTCCTTGTGGAGTTTGAAGTGCACGATGATCCCGTATTTTGCTTTTCTAATAACCTCTTCTTTGAGAAAAAGCCTTGTCTCTTGCTTTTCCATTCAGAAGATCGGTTCATGTTAGCTTCGATCATCAGTGTTCGGTCTAGCACCTCAACGTATTTTGTGACTTCCAACTCATTCACTTGGTGCTCTTGCACTGGTGGTGGCAAAGGTTCTTACCGTAGCGGCAACTGATGTTGTTGTCTTAAGATCTCTGCCATTTCTTGTACTATTCTTTCCAGTCTATCAAGTCGGGCTGTGGAAGAGCCTTCCAACTCGTATGCCCTCACTTTATCCATGATCTAGACAAACTCTTATTAAGTCATGCCAAATACAGGAATGCCCAATATAGAAATAAACACAGATACACATAGGTACATTCGCACATAGGCACATTGTTATATTCTCATTTTACGTGTCGTTAAGACACAATTAATCACATGCGAAACAAACGATTGCATACTTATTAGATAATTACACATTTGACCATATTCATATTCCACATAGACACCCATTTGCAGAATTGAATGCACATAAGCAACTTTTCATGATTCGCATGTTCATGTACGTGTGTAGACACCCCATTTTTGACCGACCTTAACACTCAGACGTCACCGATTGAGCGCTTGGTGATGTTGCATATCGCGCTCGTTCAGAGGTTTCGAGTCTCGGCTGCGAGCCTTGCCTCCGAACTTTCGAGCTTTTATGTGCTTTGCCTCAGATTGCGAACCAGGCTCTGTTTTCTCTGTTTTCTCTTCCCGAAGGGAGGGAGAGGTCTCGTAGACCATCTCTCAGTGGCCGTAGGCTACGTTTCATGGTCGTAGGCCAATTTTCCTATTTTGGAGCCTGGTTCCCTGTTTTCAGAGCCGTCGGCCGTGTGCCTCGGTTCGGGACCGCTTAACCACCTCCGTTTGCTCCGATTTTTGGCACACATCTTATTTGCTCCCTTTTGAGGGACACTGTGGCTCGAGAGACCAACTTCGTGGTCAAACATCACTCCGGTACTTAACAGTCAGTTTTCAGGGCCCCGGGCTGCCAGTTTCGGCCCCCGAACCTTCGTTTTGCATCAGTTTGGGTCCATTTTTGGCAGGGACCTTATTTTCATTGTTATGAAGGTCGTAGAAGGGTGGGAGGCCAGCAATTGTTCTGAGGACCAGTTTTATTCCTTCATCGCCCTTTGTCGCCCGTTTTTCTCGCTAGAAAGCTAGTGTTGACCATTCCTGGGCCACTTTCCTTGGCCCTCAACCACATATTTGTGTTGTACACACCTGGGAGGCCACCAATATGCTATGGCCGGCCAGCAATTGTTCCTGACCCTTTTGAACCTCTCTAGAAAGTTGGTTTTTCTCTCTTCTGGTTCACATTTTCAGGGTTTTCTCCACATATCTATGTTGTGCACACATGGGAGGCCACCTTTTGGGGGTGGCCGGCCACTAATCCAGCTTGACCCTTTTGAACCTGGCCGGCCGGCCAGGGGAGGTGGCCGGCCGGCCACCTGAACCCTCTGAACCTGGCCGGCCATGCTCCTCTCAGCTGGTTCCTTACAGCTGCACCCTCCTTTTCCTCCAGATCCTGTATTCGAGAGGGGGTCTTTTGGGAGGGAAATTTGAATTTGACTTTCCCCCCTTTTCCTCCACTCCTCCCTCTATAAAGCTAGACCTCCAGCTGCATTTCAAGGGGTTACAAAATTTGGTTTAGAGCCCTTGCTTACATCTCTTCCTCTCCCCCTCTTCCAAGTCTCAAAACCCTAAAAGTCTTGCACCATTTACACTACAAGCCATAGCACAACACCTCCACACTCTATTCCAACAACTTGAGGCTGTTTTTCAGAGGTTAGGAGCACCATTTCTTGGTCCAAAAGCTGCTGTGTTGCTGCTCTACAAGGGTGAGTCTTCTTCCCCCATTTTCTAGTCTTTTCTTGGTTCATTTATAAGCCATACTTGCAAGCATTTTTGGGCTCCGACCCAAACTGTAAATAGTCATATTTTGAGCTCTTTTTCATGTTTGATCAAGGACCTCTTGCTGTTTGAGGTCTCCTACTATCACTTGCCTCTTTAACTCTCTTTTAAGCCTTTTTTTGCATAGTATTTTAGGCTTATTTTTGAGCTGTTTTGGACTTGGTCTTAAACTTTAAAATGTCTTTTTTTGAGCCCCTCTTCAACATTGTTGAAGGGCTCTCCTATGTTTGAGGCCAGCAGCTACCACTTGCCTCTTTATCCCTCTTTTAGGCCTTTTTCTTGCATGATAGTTTAGCCTCATTTGTGTTTATTTTCGTGGCTTGATGTAAACTGTAAAGTGCCATGTTTTGAGCCCCTCTTCAACTTTGTTGAAGGGCTCGTTGCAATTTGGGGCCAGATGCTGTCCCTTCTCTCTATTCTCTCTTTTAGGGCCATTTTTGCATAGTAGATTAGCCCTATTTTTGAGACTTGTTATAAACTAGGAAAAGTATTTTTTTGGCATCATCTTCATGTTTCATTAAGGGCATTTTCTTATTTGAGGTCACATACTTCCTTGTATGCTTGATTCCCTCTTATTTTGAGCCTTACACCCTAGCCCTTGTTACATGCCTTGTTTGACCTTCTAGCCACTGGAATCCAGTGGATTTCCAGTGGCTTTGATGTTGTTTTGAGCCTCCAAATTAGAGGGGGGTGACCCCCTCTCACCTTGACTTGTTTGGTGGTCATTTTGGCCTTCCAAAGAGACCCTATCTTGCATGCTTTGAAGTCACATTTCAGGGTCAATTTGGTAAGTTTTGGGACTACCATATTTGATTTCCAGAGGTTTTTTGGTCATGCTTCATGTCTATCTTGCATGTGCTTAATAACCCCTTGTATGCCCTTCTAAAGGAGCCCCTCACTTGTGCATGTGTTGGTTGCCTTTCCATGTGTATTTGGGCATATTTTGGCATGTTTAGTTCACTGATTTTTTCTGGTTTGATGAGTTCTCACTTGCCTCATGTACTTGCCATGTAAACCATGTTTGCCAGTCAAAATTGCATGCTAATTTAAGCCATCTTGCTAGCACCTTTTGGCCACACTCTAAACTGGAAAATTTCATGTTTTGGGACTGCCTTGCCTCTGTCTTCATGCTTCATGATCAAAAAATGCATGCTTTGTATAGCTATAGGTCATTGCGTATGCCTAGTTTTGCGTTTCGGGGTTCATCTCATGCATCGGGTGCCATATTGCCATGTTACAGGGCTGTTTAGCATCATATTTTAGCGCTAAAATTCGCATGTTGTATGCCATATTCCATGTCTTGCCATGCTTTGGTAGAGTGACATTCATGCCTTAGGATCGGTCCTCGGTTTGCGTGCATGTGTGCACGCATCTCGAGTGTCTCATTTCTATCTTATGGCCTCCTATGTGAGTGTGGCTGAGGTCCACTTGTGTTGGTGTAAGTCCATTATGCATTGCGTATGCCATTTCATTTCATAGCATTGCGTATGCTAGGTTGCATGTTAAAGCATCGTGCATGTCGTGTTATATCGAGCATTGTGTATGCCATTTCATAGCATTGTGTATGCTAGGTTGTATATTAGTTGCATTCATGCATGTCATGCATATTGCATCGTGTTTGGGATAGGAGTTAGCCCAAGCACGGGAAACGAGGGACGTTTCGTACCTTGAGTGACGGAACGTGTCTCAATTCCCTGTCGCCGACACTCCGGATTATCCATGATGGAGTCTAGGCCTTGTTGTGTTTTTATGTGCATTCATTCCATATTAAGTCGTGCAATTCGACTCCTCGGCCATCATGCATCGATATGCGTGATTGGTGGCACGAGGATCGATGACTACGCTCCCTGTAGAGTAGTCAAACATACATATGTGAAAATACATTGCCATGCCCCTTTCCTGCTCTCTGTTGCAGCAAATCAGAAACCAGCAATCTCTTAGGACTTCGCGCAATATTCCGAGCTCAATTGTAAACAGAGGCTAATCGGGGCATCGCGATGGATTTTCGCGCCAAGCAACTTAAGCACGCATCATTCATCATCCGGAGCAGTGTTGAGGCAGTCCCCTAGCTTGCATGCCAGTTTACCGTTTTCCTAGATTAATTTGTTAATTAATTAGGATTTTGTATTTATTCGGACTGTAATTATTCATTTGGGATTGTATATTATTTATTCGGACCCTCCGAGTGAGGGCAATGTTGTAATAAGTGTGCGTGAGTGTGATGCATGTCTTCCAACCCTACGTTTTCTCCCTTTTATTTATCAGCTTATGATGGTTAGATTAGGGCATGTTTCAATTAGCATACAGTATGATAGCATGTTTGCATTCATTCATCTGTTTTGCATGCACCGGGCTCGGCGCATCATACTAACCGCATTTGTATTTCAATTCCGAGTTGAATACATGTTAACTGTAGCATTCCATATGCCATGTTTAGAATAGCCGAGCCTGCTATAGTTGCATTTTTGCATGTGTTGCATTAGACATTTCTGTATAGTTAGGATCATGCATGGATTTCTAATTAGCTTCTGTTTTGGTTTGGAGTACTCGGTAAGTTTTTATGCTTTAGCATCCTTGCATGTGTGTGAGTGACTACCATGATAGCATGCTTACCATGAGGCTATCTGCTTATGTGATATAACTGCCTAAATGCCTGTGGGTGAAGGTTGGGTTATTTGGATTGGAACAAATCATCGACTGTGAGTTTTAAGCCCACTAGATAGTGGCAAAAACTATGCTTTTCTAAGCCCACCTGAGGGTGGCAAAATCTGCATTTTAAGCCTACTTGCGAGTAGCAAACAATCTTTCAAAAACGAACATGAAATGTTTTGTTCCAATTCAGGCGACCCGGTCTATACTTGTATGCTGTGCGCATCACATAGTGAATCTAGGCTAATAACCGGAATAAGAGCACATAATGTTTTCAAAACTCGATATCATGGTTAGTAGAGGCCGATCTTTGATCGGGCGAGCGGGGGTGCTCACAAAGTGACCTTCCCCAATCGTACCCAAGTTCTCGAGCTGAGGCAACTTTGGTGATGACGGACACGTGGCCTTAGGCAACGAGTCAGGGTTTTCTAAATTTTCCAAAAATAAAATATTTAGGTGGCGACTCTGTATCTGGCAAAGCAGTCCATGTTTGGCACTTCTTTCAAAAATCTGTTTTCTCAAAACGATTTGCCGGATTTGGACTCTTTGGTTCAGATTAAGAACCGTGACAATTTGAGTCTTGAACTGTAATGAGCCCAAAGACGAACGGAACGGGGGACTCATACTCTCCCGGGGCGTTCGGGGACGTCTACAACGTGCATTATAACAAAACAGAACTCGTTGTACACATTAGTACAATAATTCATATCTCATATAATTACATGTTCTTAATGCTTACATCGTGTGCTTATAAAATTGACGCATCTTAAGTCTTTTCTAGACACCTTACGGCCCATTGGGACAAGTGTATGAGTTATTAACTCGTGCTCTGATACCACTCTGTCATGACCCAAACCCGCCCCCGTGGATTAAGGTCATAACCGGCCAGTAATCAAGAGATTACCTACGGCCTCAAAGTAAACAAGACATATAGCAACAGAGTAAAGGGGGCCAAAATGGAAGCAAACTTAAAAATTTTGTCCAATGAGCTATGTTTACATGGCATGTCAAAACATTTCACATATGCTTAATAATAACTCACACCACATATCAGTAGTTAACATATTGTATACTCAGGATCATTCAATCACATAGTTAGCCATGCCAAAAGCTTATACACATAAATGGTCTATCATGACCAATAGAAGTAGTAAAGGAAGTACAAAAGATCATAAACAAGCCTCTTGCGTGAGGCACCTGGGCTGACTTCACAAAACTCGGGTTCCTTTCTTAAATTCCACTAAGGTTGGGGTTGAACGTCCCTTTGCTCACCTACATACATATAAATGAGAGTGAGCTAACGCCGGGTGAATAATATCAAAATAGAGAGGTTAATGAATGAGAGTCTTTCATAAATGAATCATACTTGTAATGTACATATTTGAACCACTATTCTCATTCATACCAGATTCACAAATCTCAACAAAGCAAAACGACCTTAGGTCCAACACATCATGTCCATATGCAAAACGACCTCAGGTCCAATTCTTATATAAAACAATACGACCTCGGGTCCATCTATACGAAATGACCTTTGGTCCAACCAACTCTCTATTCAAAATGACCTTTGGTCCAATTCGAACACATCAAACGGCCACGGGCCCAATTCAAACATATCAGGCATATCAAACGGCCTTAGGCCCATTCTCTTTATATTCGTATCCTTGTGTGTTTCATATTCATGATCATGATCCCTTTCATTCAAACGACCTTTGGCCCATCATGGTGTTCCAACATATCAAATGACATATTCAAGTGGCCTTTGGCCCATTTTTGCATTCATGTCTAACGGCCTTTGGCCCAATCGTTCATGTCCGATGGCCTTTGGCCTAATCATTCATGTCCGACGGCCTTTAGCCCAATCATTTGGCCCAATCATTCATGTCCGACGGCCTTTGGCCCAATCATTCATGTCCAACGGCCTTTAGCCCAATTCAAGTATATCAAACATGTCAACGGCAAACAGCAAACGGCCTTAGGCCCAATTCAGATATATCAACGTATCAAACGGCCTTATACAAAATTAGGCATATAGAATACTCATTCATATTTCAAATCAACAAATCCATGAAGCTTATACAGAAGTAGCATTGGAAAGTAACATACTTGAAAATATCTTTACTAAGATATTACTCACAGTGTTTCGCCGATGGATTTGCCCTTGAGCTCGACCCTACACATTACATAACACATATGGGTTACAAACTATTCAATCCGTTCTTAATTCATACATTCCTCTTAGGCTCCTTTCTTATCATTTTAACTCATTCACAATGCTCAATGCATGTCTAAGAGTGCTTAGAAATGAAAGAGAACGGAAAACAAATCACAAAACCACTTTTCAAAATATCTGAAACAGGGATCCCCGCTCGAGCACAGCTTTCGCCGCTCGAGCGGACCCCTTTGGTCTGCAATGTGCTGGTTACTTCATTTTTACGCTTGAGCGTGACTTTGGATGCTCGAGCTAAAAGTCAAACTACATGGCTCCCCGCTCGAGCGTGAATCTACCCGCTCGAGCGGATGTCCATGTCTGCAAAAGTTCTGGGAACTAGCATTTCACGCTCGAGCGGCGCTTTCCCCGCTCGAGTGGACATGCCGAATTTTGAAATTTCCAGAATTGTTCTTGAAGCTCAAACTTGACATTCAAAGGTGCAAAACTCATGTTTTTGACACAAAGCATGGAAGGACATCGTATAACACTAGAACATGAGTAATTTGGAACCAATTGACCAAAATCATGGTCCACCTCATAAATTATCTTGAATTCTTTTCATAATTCTGAAAACCCATGTACTCAACTTCATACAATTTCCATATCCTCATCTATCATGCATGCATGTCAATTCTTGGCTTCATTTCTATTTCAAATGATACAAATGACACTTATAATCATGAAACTTATAAAAAGTATGCATGCATGTGAGATTTGGTGCTCAATTCCTCTTGTTCAACATGATTCATGTTTGAATGTATAAAATCATGGCAATTATGCACATGCATGTACACACAAGCACCAAATTCATCAATTTCAACTCAAATTATGTTCTTGGTGGCCATCTAACTTAAATTCACAAAATTACAACCTCAAACTTATGAATTCATAACCAATTACTCACCTAGAAGCTCAAATCTTCCAAGTTATGGTTAATTCTTGAGTTAATCCACTTGATTCTCCAATTTCCTTGCAAAATCTACAATGTTGGCCCTTTTCTCTCTTTAAATTCGGCCCTCTTTCTCTCTAGAGTATGATTTTCAGATTTTGAGCTCCAAGCCAAATGCATATGAGTGTAATAAGGCCCTTATATATGTTGGCCTAATCAAATTGATTAAGGCTAAGTAACTGAGCCTAATTTAATCATTCTGAATCTAATTATTTTATCCGAATCAATTTTCAAATTAATTTCACCATAGGCTCTAAAAATTACGCCAATCACAATGGTGTAGTCAATTTTGGTTTCGGTGGCCGATAAGGCCTTCAATTTTCAGTTCAAAGCATAGATTCCAACAGATTTTCCTACGGTGAACAGATACAAAGCCAAAATCACATATAATCATGCAATTAACACCCAAATTCAAATTAAGCACATAATTACAAACATGGCCATGATTAATTAACATAGCATAGGACAGGGTTATCACAGTATTGCACGGCGAGATGCCAGGCTAAATAGGGTTACCGCGGCTTGACTGTATTGGGCACGGAGTTGGGGTAACTTGGTTGGCCGCAGTATAAACCAAGTTAAAGGGTTCACCCATCTCACTTGGTGGGCAATGAGTGAAGTGTTGCCATGATAAGTGTTATCCATGGGGAATGTGGTTCTTAGGAGGGCTTTGGTGAGTAAGAGTCATATTATGATTATGCCACGCGGAATCTATAAAAGCTCTTGGCAAGACCTATGTGGAGGTATCACAATTTCTACTCTTAAATACACAGAGCTTTTGTGTCTATTGTTTATTTGCTGACTTAGGCATCAGAGAGGTTTCCGGTACACACCCGCTGGCTAGCTCACGTTTGTGTTTTCAGGTAGTAAAGCGACGACATTTAAAGGAGTACAAACTTGATCAACAGGATTATACAAGAAGAATATTTTTGTGCTCGTACAATTGGCACCGTCTGTGGGAAAACAAACAAAAAACAAACCTTTTGATTGAGTTTCGTCTTTAGTTGGAATCTATGACGCGCAATAAAGACTTAACATATTCTGCTGTTGATGGGCAAAACCCGGAAGGGGGCGAGAGGCGCAAAGGTTTACCCTTCATCCCGCCTATGGTGGAATTAGATCTCTAGCGACGGAATCCACGGAGGAACACACCAGAAAGACGGAGCTCCAGTCCTCGTTGCTCCCAAAGCCTTGACAGGCAACGGCGGAAGTTGGATCCTCGGGTTTTGGAAGATCGCGTAAGGGAGCAAAACGAATTAATACGGAGGATGACAGCAGACATGGAGACAATGAAGCGCTAGATAAAGGGCAAATGTGTGGCAACGGAAGAGGGGCGCAAAGGCAACACACGCTTTTACCACTCAGAAGATTGTGACAGACAAGTCACACCGTCATAAGCTGAAAGTAGAAGCCTCAAGATAGGCAATACACAATCAAGGACTTCTAAGACTCGTTACTCCAGGTCTGAGAGAACGAGGACTGAAAGGTCTTATACAGAGGGAAACAGTTATCGGCCCTCACATTCGCACCAAATGACATCTAGGCACACAGAGTTGCCTAGGTCAGCGAATCTGCGGGCAGTCCTAGAGGAAAGGGCTCGAAGGAGAGAAGACTCTCACGTGTGTGACCCTCGCAGAGTCTCTACACTATAACGGTTGCCTCCTAGAACACATGGGAGTGTCGAGGTTGGAATGCCAGAGCCACGCCTTCCTACAAACTAGCAGATAAAGCGTTAGCAAGGTTGCAGAGCTCTCTGTTCGTTCCGGCGATAGAGAACGCACCATTACCCTCAGGTTTCCACCAGCCCAAATTCACTACTTTTGAGGAAAAGTCGGACTCCTACATGCACTTGAGACACTTTCGCCAGGTTATGGCCGTGTATCGGCGAAACGAGACTTTAATGTGTATCCTGTTTCCTTCCAACCTTGGTGACCTGGGTTTAACATGGTTTGAAAGGTTGCTAGAAGGTAGTATAGTTTCATGGGTGTAACTAGCAGAGGCATTTGTGACCAGATTCAGAACAAACACCAAGACGCCTATGGAAATTGACCAAATTCTCTCCATAGACATGGGCGAGAAGGAAATATTGAGGTCTTACAATAACCGGTATTGGAAGACTTTTAATAAGATTGGAGATTGCCCCACAAACCTAGCTCTCGCATAGTACAAACGAGATTTGCCGGCTGGTAATAAATTGAGGGATTCAATGACGATGACTTCACCCCTCACAATGGAGGCCCTAATGGAAAGAGTGCATCAGCACATCCGGGTAGAAGAAGATGTCATGCGCACCAAAGCAAAATTTGGCACAATAGCGATGTCAGACAAAAAACCTGCAACAAAAGTAAACACAGTCGGACGAGAAGAGCAACCGTGCGAAAATGGGCGAGGCAAACAAGCCAACAGAGAAGACCCCCGAGCAAGGAAGCTGAAAGTCCGCACTACCATCACCACGGTATTCAATGAACCTATCTACTGGATTCTTAGCGAGACACGCGATGAACCCTTCATTTGACGACCAGCTAAGTTGGGAGAAGCACAAAGGGGCTATGATGATAGGTATCGTTGTACCTTCCATGATGAAAAGGGGTACTGAACTGAAAACCGTACGCCATTGAGGCAACATCTGGAGGAGTTAGTAGCCGCAGGCCACTTGGACCAATATATTGAGGGCAGAACACAGTCGGCCCCCCAAGACCGCAACAGGCCGAATGGGATGCCGGTCGACAGGCCGCCACAAGGCATAATCAACGTAATACATGGGATCATCGAACTTGAACGGGTATGTGAACTCAGAGGGATGATCCAAAAGGCTGAACACTTGAGAGAGGTACTAAGTGCACAACTTACCGTCAGAAGGAAAAAAATAGAGGCAACGAACGTCATCTCCTTTTCTGACAAAGACTTAGCAAGGTTATAAAGCCCTCACAATGATGCATTGGTGGCTACTCTGCGCGTCAAGAACTTCGACATTATGCGTATCCTAATTGACTAAGGGAGCTCCTGGGAGATAATGTACTACGAGACCTTCAAACAACTAAAATTGGAGGACAAAAACTTGGCATCAGCCATATCTCTCTTAGTCGGCTTCAACTCAATGCCAGAATGGCCGGTGGGCAAGATAATTCTGCCAGTCAAGGCAGGAATGATGACGAAACAGATGGAATTTTGGATATTGAAAATCCCTTCCACTTACAACATAATCTTGGGAAGAGCATGGTGTAGACGTCCCCGAACGCCCCGGGAGGGTTGTGAGTCCCGTTCCGTTCATCTTGGGCTCACTACAGTCCAGGACTCTAATTGTCACGGTTCTGAATCTGAACCAAAGAGTCCAAATCCGGCAAATCGTTTTGAGAAAACAGATTTTTGAAAGAAGTGCCAAACATGGACTGCTTTGCCAGATACAGAGTCGCTACCTAAATATTTTATTTTCGGGAAATTTAGGAAACCCTGACTCGTTGCCTAAGGCCACGTGTCCATCATCACCAAAGTTGCCTCGGCTCGGGAACTTGGGTACGATTGGGGAAGGTCACTTCGTGAGCACCCCCGCTCGCCCGATCAAAGATCGGCCTCTACTAACCATGATATCGAGTTTTGAAAACCTTATGCATTCTTATTCGGGTTATTAGCCTAGATTTACTATGTGATGCGCACAGCATACAAGTATAGACCGAATTGCCTGAATTAGAACAAAACATTTCATGCTTGTTTTTAAAAGATGGTTTGCTATTCGCAAGTAGGCTTAAAATGCAGATTTTGCCACCCTCGGGTGGGCTTAGAAAAATATGGTTTTGCCATTATCTAGTGGGCTTAAAACTCACAGTCGATGATTTATTCCAATCCAAATAACCCAACCTTCACCCACAGGCATTCAGGCAGTTATATCACATAAGCACATAGCCTCATGGTAAGCATGCTATTCATGGCAGTCACTGACACGCATGCAAGGATGCTAAAGCATAAAAAACTTACCGAGTACTCCAAGCCAAAACAGAAGCTAATTAGAAATCCATGCATGATCCTAATTATACAGAAATGCCTAATGCAACACATGCAAAAATGCAACTATAGCAGGCTCGGCTATTCTAAACATGGCATATGAGATGCAGCAACTAACAAGTACTCAACTTGAAATTGAAATACAAATGCAGTTAGTATGATGCGCCGAGCTCGGTGCGTGCAAAACAGATGAATGAATGCAAACATGCTATCATACTATATGCTAATTGAAACGTGCCCTAATCTAACCATCATAAGCTAGTAAATAAAAAGGAGAGAAAGACGTGGGGTTGGAAGACATACGTCACACGCACGCACACTTATTACAGTTGTGCCCTCGCGCAAAGGGTCCGAAAGAATAATATACAGTCCCGAATGAATGGTTACAGTCCGAATGAATACAAAATACTAATTAATTAACAAATTAAACTAGGAAAGCTGTAAACTAGCATGCAAGCTAGGGACTGCCTCGACTCTATTCCGGATGATAGATGATGCATGTTTGAGCTGCTTTGCGCGGAAATCCACTGCGATGCCCCAATTAGCCTCTGTTTGCAATTGTTCTTGGAAAGCGCGCCAAGCTTCGGAAGGCTACTGATTCTTGATTTGTTGCAACAGAGAGCAGGAAAGGGGCATGGCAATGTATTTTTACATATGTATGCATGTCTCGGTCCTCGTGCCACCAATCACGCATCTCAATGCATGATGGCCGAGGAGTCGAATTGCACGACTCAATATGAAATGAATGCACATGAAAACAAAACAAAACCTAAACTCCATCATGGGTAATCCGGAGTGTCGGCGACTGGGGAATTGAGACACGTTCCGTCACTCGGAGTACGAAACGTACCTCGTTTCCCGTGCTTGGGCTAACTCCTATCCCAAACACAATGCAATATGCATGACATGCATGAATACAACTAATATACAACCTAGCATACATAATGCTATGCAATGGCATACACAATGCACGATGTAACACGGCATACACAATGCGCTAACATACAACCTAGCATACACAATGCTATGAAATGAAATGGCATACACAATGCATAATGGACTTACACCAACACAAGTGGACCTCAGCCACACTCACATAGGAGGCCATAAGATGGAAATGAGACACTCGAGATGCGTGCACACATGCACGCAAATCGAGGACCGAACCTAAGGCATCAAATGCCACTCTACCAAGGCATGGCAAGACATGGAATATGGTATGCAAACATGCAAATTTCAGCACTAAAACATGATGCTAAACAGCCCCGAAGCATGGCAATATGGCACCCGATGCATGAGGTGAACCCCGAAACTCAAAACTAGGCATACGCAATGACCTATAGCTATACAAAGCATGCATTATTTGATCATGAAGCATGAAGACAGAGTCAAGGCAGTCCCAAAACATGAACTTTTCTATTTCAAAGCATGGCCAAAAGGTGCTAGCAAGATGGCTTAAAATAGCATGCGATTTTGACTATCAAACATGGTTTACATGACAAGTGTAAGAAGAAAGTGGAATATCACCAAACCAGAAAAAATCAGTGAATGAATCATGCCAAAACATGCCCAAATAACCACTAAAATGCAACCAAAACATGCACAAATGAGGGGCTCCTTTAGAGGGCTATACAAGGGTTTCTTAAGCACATACAAGATAGACATGTGGCAGCCCCAAATCAACTTTGAAAATCAAATATGATAGTCTCAAAACTCAACAAATTGACCCTAGAAGGTGACTAAGAAGCATGCAAGATGGGGTCGCTTTGGAAGGCCAAAATGGCCACCAAACAAGTCAAGGTGAGAGGGGGTCATCCCCCTCTAATTTGGAGGCTCAAAACAGCATCAAAGCCACTGGAAATCCACTGGATTCCAGTGGCTAGAAGGCGAAACAAAGCATGCCTCAAGGGCTAGGATGTAAGGCTCAAAATGGGAGGCAACCAAGCATACAAGATAGCATATGACCTCAAAAAAAAATGGAACCTTAATAAAACATGAAGATGATGTCAAGACAAGCCTTTTTCCAGTTTATAACAAGTCTCAAAGATGAACACAAATAGGGCTAATCTATCATGCAAAAATGGCCTTAAAAGAGAGAATGGAGACAAGGGACAGCAGCTGACCCCAAATGGAAAAGAGCCCTTCAACAAAGTTGAAGAGGGACTCAAAACAAGACACTTTACAGTTTATAGAAATCCACGAAAATGAACACAAGTGAGGCTAAACTATCATGCAAGAAAAGGGCCTAAAAGAGGAATAAAGAGGCAAGTGGCAATAGATGGCCTCAAACAGAGGAGAGCCCTTCAACAAAGTTGAAGAGAGGCTCAAAAAAGCCACTTTACAGTTTATACCAAGCCACAAAAATGATTAAAAAAAGGGCTAAACTATCATGTAAAAATAGGCCTAAAAGAGAGTTGACCTCAAACAGCAAAAGATCCTTGATCAAACATGAAGAGGAGATCAAAATATGACTATTTACAGTTCGGGTCGGAGCCCAAAAATGCAAGCAACAAAAGCTAAGAAAGCATGCAAAAATAGGCCTAAAAGAGGGATCAAGAGGCTTACCCTTGTAGCACAAAGTTCCAGCAGCCTTTGGTCCAAGAAATGGTGCTCCTAGCCTCTGGAAAACAGCCTCAAGTTTTTGGAGTGGAGTGTGGAGGTGTGGTGCTATGGGTTGTAGTGTAAAATGGTGTAAGAACCTTAGGTTTTGAGGCTTGGAAGAGAGAGAGAGGAAGAGATGTATGCAAGAGCTCCAAAGGGTTTTTTGTAACCCTCAAAACACAGCTGGGGGTGCTGGTTATATAGGCAAAAGAGTGGAGGAAAATGGGGGAAAATTGAATTCAAATTTCCCCCCAAAAGTTCCCCCATCGGATACAGAATCTGGGGAGAAAAGAAGGGTGTATCTGTAAGGAACAAGGTGTGGGGAGCATGGCCGGCTAGTTTCTGGGAGCTCAGGTGGCCGGCCGGCCACCTCCCCTGGCCGGCCGGCCAATGTCAAAAAGGTCAATGTGAATTAGTGGGCGGCCACCCCATATTGGTGGCCTCCCATGTGTGCCCAACACAGCTATGTGGTTGAAACCCTGAAAAAGTGAACCAGGAGAGAGAAAATCCAACTTTTCAGAGGGGTTCAAAAGGGTCAGGAAGGGTTAATGGCCGACCATGCCATATTGGTGGCCTCCCAGGTGTGTACAACACAAATATGTGGTTGATGGTCCAAAAAGTGGCCCGGGGGTGGTCAACATCAGCTTTCTAGCAAGAAAAACGGGCGACGGAGAGCGATGAAGGAATAAATTAGTCCTCAGAACAATTGCTGGCCTCCCACCCTTCTACAAGCTTCATAACAATGAAAATAAGGTCTCTGCCAAAAATGGATCCAAACTGATGCAAATTGAAGGTTCGGGGGGCCGAAACACGCAGCTCGGGACCCCGAAAACTGACTGTTAAGCACCGGAGGTGGTGTTCGACCACGAAGTTGGTCTCTCGGACCACAGTGTCCCTCAAAAAGGAGGAAATAAGATGTATGCCAAAAACCGGAGCAAATGGAGGTGGTTAAGCGGTCCCGAACAGAGGCACACGGCCGACGGCTCCGAAAACCGGGAACCGGGCTCCAGACGGGAAAAATGGCCTACGACCACGAAACGTAACCTACGGCCACTGAGAGATAGTCTACGAGACCTCTCCCTCCCTTCGGGAAGAGAAAACAGAGCTTGGTTCGCAAACCGAGACAAAGCACAGAAAAGCCCGGAAGTCCAGAGGCAAGGCTCGCAGCCGAGACTCTGAAACCTCTGAACAAGCACGACATGCAACATCACCGAGCGCTCAATTGGTGACGTCTGAGTCTTAAGGTCGGACAAAAATGGGGTGTCTACACATGGTTACACGCCATGCGAGCAGTGGCATCGACCTACCATCAAGTGTTATGGTTCCCAAACGAAACCGAAATGATTGAAGAAGTCTTAAGGGACCAAATCATTTCGAAATAGTGCTTCATTACAGTAAATGGCAGCCGGGCTGCAAAAGGGTTTGTACAAATGATAAAAAAGCCAAAAAGCAACAAACTGTTTGCAGACGTCAACAAAGAAGATGAACAGAAGGCAATGGAAGACTTGGTAGAGGTGATGATAAATGAAAAGAATCTAGAAAAGTTCTTTTTGCTCGACTCGTCTCTGTCTAGCATCGAGACAATAGAGATCATGGAATTTTTGACCTCTAAGATCGAAGTGTTTGCCTGGACGCCCTATGACATGCCTAACATTGACCCCAACTTCATCTGCCATCAACTCAATGTCCACCCAACCACCAGACCAATTATACAGCGAACTCGCTGATCGACACTCCATCACGCAGAGATAGTAGCGGAAGAAGTGGGAAACCTGCTGGAAGCAAGGGCAATCAGAGAAGTGCACTATCCCAGGTAGATTTCCAACACTGTGGTTGTACCAAAAAAGAATGACAAATGACGCATTTGTGTAGACTACAAAACGGTTAACAAAGCTTGCCCGAAAGACAAGCTTTTCCCTACCACAAATAGACAACTAGTAGACCTAACAACAGAGCATAACCGACTTAGCTTTCTTGATGCGTATCGCAGATACCATCAGATCGCTATGTATTTAGACATCCCCGAATGTCCCGGGAGGGAATCCCGTTTTGTTCATTGGGCTCACCACAGTTCAGGACTCAATGTCACGGTCCTGTATCTAATCTCGCAGAGTGCAATGCAAGACCGATGAATCATCAAAGAGTCCAAATCCGGCAAATCGTTTTTGAAAACAGATTTTTTTGAAAGAAGTGCCAAACATGGACTGCTTTTCCAGATACAGAGTCGCTACCTAAATATTTTATTTTGGGAAATTTAGGAAACCCTGACTCGTTGCCTAAGGCCACGTGTCCGTCATCACCAAAGTTGCCTCGGCTCGGGAACTTGGGTATGATTGGGAAAGGTCACTTCGTGAGCACCCCCGCTCACCCGATTAAAGATCGGCCTCTACTAACCATGATATCGAGTTTTGAAAACATTATGTGCTCTTATTCCGGTTATTAGCCTAGAATTACTATGTGATGCACACAGCATACAAATATAGACCGAATCGCCTGAATTGGAACAAAACATTTCATGTTTGTTTTGAAAAATGGTTTGCTACTCGCAAGTAAGCTAAAATGTGGATTTGCCACCCTCAGGTGGGCTTAGAAAATATGGTGATTTGCCACTCTAAAGTGGGCTTAAAACTCACAGTCAATGCATTATTCCAATTCAGATAATCCAAACTTCACCCACAAGCATTCAGGCAGGTATATCACATAAGCACTTAGCCTCATGGTAAGCATGCTATCATGGCAGTCACTCACACGCATGCAAGGATGCTAAAGCATAAACACTTACCGAGTACTCCAAGCCAAAACAGAAGCTAATTAGAAATCATGCATGATCCTAACTATGCTGAAGTGTCTAATGCAATACATGCAAAAATGCAACTATAATAGGCTCGGCTATTCTAAGAATGGCATATGAGATGCTACAACTAACAAGTATTCAACTCGAAATTGAAACACAATGCAGTTAGTATGATGCGCCGAGCCTGGTGCATGCAAGACAGAATGAATGCAAACATGCGAGCATAAGTATGCTAATTGAAACATGTCCTAATCTAACCATCATAAGCTGGTAAATAAAAGGGAGAAAGACGTGGGGTTGGAAGATATACATCACACACACGCACACTTATTACACAATTGTGCCCTTGCTCGGAGAGTCCGAATAAATAGTACAGTCCGAATAAATAATTAACTACTCTAGCTAATTAAATATTACAAAACCCTAATTAATTAACAAATTAACTAGGAAAGCGAATAAACTAGCATGCAAGCTAAATGGACCGCTTCAGCTCTGTTCCAAATGATGAAAGATGCATGCTCGAGTCACCTCGTCGGAAAATTCCTCGCGATGCCCCGATTTGCCTCTGTTTGCAATTAATCCCGGAATGCTGTGCAAAGCTCTAGAAGGCTGCTGATTTCTGGTTTGCTGCAACAGAGAGCAAGAAAGGGGCATGGCAAAGTATTTTCACATATGTATGTACGACCTCGATCCTCGTGCCACCAATCACGCATCTCGATGCATGATAGCCGAGGAGTCGAATTGCACGACTCGATGTGAAATGAATGCACATGAAAACACAACAGGACCTAAACTCCATCATGGGTAATCCGGAGTGTCGGCGACCAAGAATTGAGACACGTTTCGTCACTTTGAGTACGAAACGTCCCTCGTTTCCCATGTTTGGGCTAACTCCTATCCAAACACAATGCAAATGAGATGGCATACACAATGCTCTAACATGCAACCTAGCATACGCAATGCTATGGACCGAAATGGCATACATATGCATGATGGACTTACACCAACATGAGTGGACCTCATCCACACTCACATCAGTGGCCATTAGATGAAAATGAGACAACCGAAATGTGTGCACACATGCACGAATACCAAGGACCGAACCTAAGGCATCAAATGCCACTCTACCAAGCATGGCAAGGATGAAAGATGGCATACAAACATGCAATTTCCAGCACTGAAATATGATGCGCAATGGTCCCGAATCATGGAAATATGGCACCCAATGCATGAAAGAGGCCCGAAACTCAAAACTAGGCAAATGCATTGAACTATAATCATGCAAAGCAAGCATTATTTGATCATGAAGTACAAAAACAGAGCCAAGGCAGTCCCAAAATATGCACAATATTAGTTCAAAGCATGGCCAAAAAGTGCTAACATGAAGGGCTAAAGCACATGCAATGCAACCTAGGCTAGTAAGCATGGTTTACATGGCATGTATATGAAGCATAAGAGAGGTCACCAAAACAGTAACATGGCATGTCAAATAAACCCCAAATAACCACTGAAATGCATGCAAAAATGATGAGCTCCTTTGGAGGCCATGCAAGGGTTTACTCAACACATATAACAAGAACACTTAACATGGCAAAACCACTCTGGAAATCAATTATGAAGCCTTAAAACTCACCAAAAAGGCCTGAAATGGGTCAAGGAAGCATGCAATGAAAGGTCCTCTTGAAAGGCCTTGAGGAGGATTGTTCCACACATGCATGAGGGACATAAAATATGGTCAAAGAGGCTCCAGAAAGAGCTAAGGAAGACCTTGAAACTCACCAAATTGGGCCTAAAGTGACTTCACAACATGCAAGTAAGGGGCCCTTTGAAAGGCCAAAAGGCCAACAAACAAGACAAGGAGAGAGAGGGTCACCCCCCTCTGATTTTTAGCTCTCAAAACACATCTAAGCCACTGAAAATCCGCTGGATTTCAGTGCTAAGAGGCCAAACCAAGGCCAATGCGAATGCTCTAATGCATAGCCCTAATCATGAGGAAATGAAGCATGCCAAGAGGAAGATGACCCCAAACAGAAAAATTCCCTTAATCAAACTTCAAGAGGGGCTCAAAATAAGACTTTTTTTAGTTCATGGAAAATCTCGAAAATGCTTGCAAGTAAGGCTAAGATATCATGCAAAATAAGCCCTAAAAGAGAGATGAAGCATACAAGGATGTAGGAGACCTCAAACAGAAAAGTATCCTTAATCAAACTTCAAGAAGAGCTCAAAATAAGACACTTTACAGTTTATGCCGAAGTCCAAAAATGCTAGAAAATAGGGCTAAAGTATATAGCAAAATAATGCAAGAAAAGGGAAAATGGAGACTTACCCTTGTAGCACAGCAATGCAGCACAGCAATGCAGCAACTTCTGGACCAAGAAGGTAAGTCTTCAACCTCTGAAAAACAGCTTCAAGGTGCTGGAATGGATGGTGGAGGTGATAGGCTATGAGGTGTAGTGTAAATGACCAAGAACAAGGGTGTTTTGAGCTTGGATGAGAGAGATATGGAGAGTTGTATGTATATGCCTCATTGGTTTTTTCTAACCCTTGCAAATGGAGATGGAGAGTTGGTTTTATAGAGGAGAAGAGCCAAGGCTTCTTTTGAGAAGCCTTAAGAGGGTTCAAAGCTTCTCAAAAACTTAACCAAAAGGGTCAAGCTTCTTGAGGAAGCTAACAAAAAGGGTCAAGCTTCCTCAAGAAGCTTGACAAAAGAGTCAAGCTTCTCCAGAAGCTAAGCAAGGGGGTCAAAACCAACTAAAAGGATCAAAAGAGGTCAAAATCTCGGACAGTGGGTCAAATGCTTCACAGCTGGCACAGTTGTGAAGCACTTGAGAAGCCAAAAAGAGGAAGCTGGCCGACCAGGTCAAGTGGTCGGCTGACCACATGCCCTGGTCGGCCGACCAGGGTTCAAAAGGGTCAAGGTGAATTTCTGGTCGGCCATACCAGAAAGGTGGCCTCCCAGATGAGTAGAATACAACTGCAGGGTGAAAACCAGAAAAGTGACCCATGAGAGAGAAAACCAGTTTTTTAGCAAGGTTCCAAAGGGTCAAAAGAAATGCTGGTTGGCCTACCCATATTGTGGCCTCCCAGGTGTGCACAACACAATGGTGGTATGAAAAACTAGAAATTGTGGCTCAAAAGTAAGAAAACCAGCTTTCTGTCAGAAAAATCGGCTGGAGGAGAGAGAAAATGGTTTTTCAGAAATTGCTTGTCTCCCCCACCATCCTACCACCTTCCTAGCAATGAAATAGGGTCTATACCAAAAATGAACCCTCACCGATGCAAAACGAGGGTTCGGGGCCAAACGCGCGCGCCCGGGGCCCGAAAATAGGCTGTTAAGCACCGGAGGTGGCGTATGACCACGAAGGTGGTCTCCCGGGCCACAGTGTCCCTCAAAAGGGAGGAAACAAGATATGTGCCAAAAATCGGAGCAAACGGAGGTAGTTAAGCGGTCCCGAACCGAGGCACACGACCGACGGCTCCGAAAATCGAAAACTGGCCTCCAAACGGGAAAAATGGCCTACGACTACGAAACGTAGCCTACGGCCACTGAGAGATGGTCTACGAGACCTCTCCCTCCCTTCGGGAAGAGAAAACAGAGAGAACAGGACCTGGTTCGCAAACCGAGGCAAAGCACAAAAGAGCCCTGAAGTCTGGAGGCAAGGCTCGTAGCCGAGACTCTGAAACTCCAGAACGAGCATAATATGCACTATCACCGAGCGCTCAATTGGTGACGTCTGAGTCTTAAGGTCAGTCAAAAATGGGGTGTCTACATGTATGAACCGGATTAGGAGGTCACGTCGTTTACAACACCCAGAGGACTATATTGCTACAAGGTTATGCCCTTTGGCCTAAAAAATGTAAGGGCAACATTCTAACGGATGATCACCAAAATGTTTGAACCATTGTTAGATAGAACAATGGAGGCTTACATAGATGATATGGTAGTCAAAAGCAAAGATGGGGGGGACCATCTCAGGGACCTAGATGA
This sequence comes from Camellia japonica, assembly GCA_030407325.1. Classification (NCBI taxonomy): domain Eukaryota; kingdom Viridiplantae; phylum Streptophyta; class Magnoliopsida; order Ericales; family Theaceae; genus Camellia; species Camellia japonica. The sequence continues at coordinate 31,938,110 of JAPPVO010000029.1, read as the reverse complement.
GATGTTTCAAATTTTGAAGTCCCACAAGTTGCGATTAAACGCATCTAAGTGCACATTTGGCGTGGGGTCAGGAAAATTCCTATGCTTTCTAGTGACTAACCGGGGTATAGAAGCTAATCCCTTTCAGATCAAAGCCATCCAAGATCTTGAGAGGCTCAACACAGTTAAGGAGGTGCAGCATCTCACTGGCCTACCAACCGTACTAAACCGATTCATAAGTCGATCGTTAGACAGGTGTCAACCGTTCTTCTAAGCACTGAAGGCCAAGTTTGAGTGGGACGATGAGTGCGACTGCACCCTGGAAAGCTTGAAAAACTACATGACTTCTCCTCCGTTGTAGTGAACCCAGTACCAAAAGAAGAGCTCTTTTTGTACTTAGCAGTTTCACAGCATGCAATTAGCGCAGTGTTGGTAAGAGTTGGGGGAATTTACACCTACCTTTCTTTTATGTGAGCAAGACATTGTTGGGCGCTGAAACAAGGTACCTGCCACTGGAAAAGTTGGCCTTAGCTTTAATGATGGCTTTAAGAAAATTGTCGCACTACTTTCATGCTCACACCGTGGTTATCTTAAGGGCCTTTCTCTTAAAAGCCTTGTTTGAGAGGGCAGATTTTTTTGGACGAATTTTGAAGTGGGCAGTGGAGTCGGGGTAGTTCGACATTAAGTTTTAATCAAGAACCGCGATAAAGGCCCAAGCTTTGGCAAACTTCGTGGCCTAATTCGCACCAGGCAATCATCATGTTTACCTAATTGATTTGACCGAAGCAGCCAAAAGAATGGGGAAAGTGCCGCAGGAATAGCGCAGCCCCCAAAGCAAGACGCTCAACTACACAGCAAGCCATTCAGCCCCTAAAGAAAGGGAAGAAAGAACAAACCGCAGCACTGCTAGTAAGGACTCATCCAAAAGTAAAGTCTTAAGACAGTCAGATAGTCAGGATCAAAGCCCAACGACAGACATTAACCTGGAAGAAGGCATCTGCAGCGCCCCTGATCCCAAGACATCATCAGATCCCTCCACTTGCTGGAGGCTTTTCGTCGGAGAGATGTGGAAACTCTTCATCGACGGAGCATCCAACAGGCACGGTGTAGGGCTAGGCATAGTCCTCATCTCACCGGATGGCCTGACAATTGAACAGGCAATCAACCTTGGCTTCCGAGCATCCAACAACGAGGCAGCGTATGAAGCATTATTAGTGGGTTTGAAATCAGCACTTCACATGAAAGCCACCGAGCTAATGGTGTACAGTGACTTCCAACTGGTAGTCAACCAGATTTCGGGATGAAGCAAATGGTGATAAAATGGCTAAGTACAAGGAATTGGTCAGAAAGGAGATCATGAAGTTTGAAGTAGTTCGGATAGAGCAAATCGGCCGACAAAAAAATTGTAAAGCAGCTGAGCTGGCCGGCTTTGCGTCAATGGCAGATACATCTATCCCACACCCATTGTTGATTGACTTCCTACCCAGACCAAGTATTAAAGAGCCCCAAGCAGCCAAAGCATGTTGCGCCGAACTAGGCCCTTCCTGGATGGATCCCATCATAGTGTTTTTAAAAGATGACATCTTACCGGAAGAAGAGAAAGAAGTCAACAAAATTAGAGCAAAGTCGCAGAGATTTTGGCTCTCCCCATCACTAGCATTATACAAAAATCCTTCACAGGACCTTACTTGAAGTGTGTCCATCCTAGTAAGGTCGAGGCATTTTTGTTTGAAATACATAAAGGCGTTTGCAGAAACCACCAAGGGGGAAGATTGCTGGCCTATCGAGCAATTTCGCAAGGGTATTGATGGTCGTACATGCAGGCAGATTTAGAGAAATATGTCAAGAAGTGTGAGAAATGCCAGAAGTTCGCACATCAAATACATCAACCAGCTAGAGAACTCTTACCTTTGACCAGCCCGTGACCCTTTGCAATGTGGAGCCTGGATATAATGGGACCAATCCCAATTGCGCCAGGCAATAAAAAGTTCTTTCTCGCAGCAATGAACTATTTCACAAAGTGGGTAGAGGCAGAAACACTCGCATCCATAAAATAAAAAGACGTCAAAAAATTCGTCTGGCAAACATCATAACTTGGTTCAACATCCCAAGGCCTTGATATCTGACAACGACACCCAGTTTGATGGCAAGATCTTCAGGGGTTTTTGCGAAGAATACAAGATAAAATTCTACAACTCTACGCCGACATACCCTCAAGCCAATGGCTAGGCTGAGGCTTCCAACAAAGTAGTCTTGGACGGACTAAAAAAGAGGTTGGAAAAAGCAAAAGGCAAGTGGGCTAAGGAACTTCCCTACATCTTATGGGCTTACCGAACTACACCTTGGCGATCGACTGGGGAAACACCTTTTTCCTTGGCTTATGGCATAGAGGCGGTAATCTCATTGGAAGTGGGCCTCCCTACTATTAGAAGCGAAAATTTTCATCTAAACTTGAACGATGAGGCCATAACCCTGAAACTTGACCTTGCAGAAGAAAGATGAGAAAGAACGTTGGTGCACATTGCCTCATATCAGTAAGAGTTATCCAAGAAATACAACAAAACAGTGCACCTAAGACAATTCAAGATTGGAGATTGGGTACTGCGCAAAGTAATGGGCAACACTTTGGTACCTGGAGATGGCAAGTTAGGCCCTAACTGGAAAGGACCGTACAAAGTGATTGGTTGAGCAGGAAAAGGGGCATATCACTTAGAAGACATAGACTGCAAAACTATTCCCAGCCCATGGAACACGACCAATCTCAAAGTATTTTATTTTTAGTTTTTTATTAAAACACTTGTAATTTTTTTTTTCAATAAAACAAGTAGGCATTTTTTCGTTAGAAATTTTTTCCTCTGTTTGTATAAAATTGTTTGTACACATAGCCCAACTGGGGGGCACCTCAAAAAGGTTGGCAGGTTTGACCAACAAATTTTTCTTCCTTAGCCGAGATAAAAATCTAGGCTCAAGAAAGTTGGTAGGTTTGACCAACACTTAGTTCGTCTTTCAGCCGAGATAAGGATATAGGCTCAAGAAAGTTGGCAGGTTTGACCAATAAATTTTTCTTCCTTAGCCGAGATAAGGATCTATGCTCAAGAAGATTGGCAGGTTTGACTAACAAATTTTTCTTCCTTAACCGAGATAAGGATCTAGGCTCAAAAAAGTTGGCAGATTTGACCAACACTTAGTTCGTTCTTCAGCCGAGATAAGAATCTAGGCTCAAGTAAGTTGGCAGGCTCGGTTAAACTATTTTCTCATAGCCGAGATAAGGATCAAGGCACACATCTCGGTTAAAAAAGTTTTTGCAGTTTCCCAAGTGAGATAACTATCCCGGCCGAAAAATGAGGACAATATAAGGAACGACCGAGCTAACTAAGCTAACTGGGTAGGTAGTAAAACTGATACACTACAAAGCAAAAAAAGTGATGTAACCGAACAAGAAGACGTTAAAAAAGAAAATTTTCTTTCATTCATCAGATATCGAGTACAAAAGGTAGGGCATATAGCCCGGTTATATTCATCAAAACAAAAGGAAAAAACGCGACAAGGAATGTGTCAAGCAAACAAATCATCAAGGTCAGTGTCCAGGTCAACCCGGTCCTCGCCACTAGGTAAGCCGGTCTGAGCAACTGCCTCTTGGGGTAGTTCGGTCGAAGGCTCCACATCAACCGTGCTAGGCAGAGAAGGCTGATGACTGAGATTAGTGCCAACAGGTAGAGCATTTACCAGATCAGCGGTCTCCTCTTCCTTCTCCCCCTCTTGCAGAAGCTTCTGTTGGACTGCGTTTGCGTAGTCCACCATGTTGCTCGGTATGTAATGTAAAGGGGGATTCACAAAAATGTCTACGTTTAGTGTGTGCTGAGCTTCTCCACCGCGGTTTTTCAACCACTCTTAAAGAAGATATCTTTTATGGCCTCACATTGTGTAACGTAGACCTCCTCACCCTCTTTAAAATCGTGCTCTTCGGCATCTTCCATTTGCTTTCGAAGTGCCTTTATCTCGGCATCTTTCTTCTTCTCTAATTTAGCAAGCTCCCGAAGATAGCGGTCCTTCCGCTCGGCCAGAGCTTTTTGCTTGTCCTCCTCAACAATCGGCGCTCAGTTCAGCAAATTTTGTTTGGAGCTCTTTCAGCTCGGCTTCCTTGGCTTTGCCATCTGCAATGGCCGCCTTGGTCGTTTTTCGCAATTCCAACACGCGCTGATGGGAAATTTGGTTCTTTTGAATAGCCTGCACATCATACCCAAAAAATTTTACAAACCGAGCAACAAGAAAGAAAGAAGACTAGCCTAGAATTCAAGGTTACTAGAATTAGTAATTTGTTGGCGGATCGAATGGCCTTTAGCTCGGTAAGATGGGTGTAGTGCTCCATGTTGGCTAGGAAACAAACACTCTTGGCTAAATTCAAAGACAGAAGGTGGTCTGTTTCAACGCATACAGAATCCAACGTAGTCACAGCTCGGCCCCTGAAGGACACAGCTGGTGTCCACACTGAAGTAGGGGATGGGGTAGCACGGTGTCCAATGGGAGAGTGTTGAGGGAGCGCAGCTTGTAGCTGCTCGATTTTGTAGACGTCCCTGAACGCCCCGGGAGGATGAGTCCCGTTCTGTTCATTTTGGGCTCACTACAGTTCGGACTCAAATTGTCACGGTTCTCAATCTGAACCAAAGAGTCCAAATCCGGCAAATCGTTTTGAGAAAACAGATTTTTTGAAAGAAGTGCCAAACATGGACTGCTTTGCCAGATACAGAGTCGCCACCTAAATATTTTATTTTTGGGAAATTTAGGAAACCCTGACTCGTTGCCTAAGGCCACGTGTCCGTTATCACCAAAGTTGCCTCGGCTCGGGAACTTGGGTACGATTGGGAAAGGTCACTTCGTGAGTACCCCCGCTCGCTCGATCAAAGATCGGCATCTACTAACCATGAGATCTAGTTTTGAAAACATTATGCGTTCTTATTCCGGTTATTAGCCTAGATTTACTATGTGATGCGCACAGTATACACGTATAGACCGGGTCGCCTGAATTAGAACAAAACATTTCATGTTTGTTTTTGAAAGATCGTTTGCTACTCGCAAGTAGGCTTAAAATGCAGATTTTGCCACCCTCAGGTGGGCTTAGAAAAGATGGTTTTGCCACTATCTAGTGGGCTTAAAACTCACAGTCAATGCATTGTTCCAATCCAAATAACCCAACCTTCACCCACAGGCATTCAGGCAGTTATATCACATAAGCAAATAGCCTCATGGTAAGTATGCTATCATGGCAGTCACTCACACTCATGCAAGGATGCTAAAGCGTAAAAACTTACCAAGTACTCCAAGCCAAAACAGAAACTATGTTAGAAATCCATGCATGATCCTAACTATATAGAAATGCCTAATGCAACACATGCAGGAATGCAACTAAGATAGGCTCGGCTATTCTAAACATGGCATATGGAATGCTACAGTTAACATGTATTCAACTCGGAATTGAAATACAATGCAGTGAGTATGATGCGTCGAGCCCGGTGCATGCGAAACAGATGAATGGATGCAAACATGCTATCATACTGTATGCTAATTGAAACATGCCCTAATCTAACCATCATAAGCTGGTAAATAAAAGGGAGAAAGACGTGGGGTTGGAAGACATACATCGCACACACGCACACTTATTACAATTTTGCCCTCGCTCGGAGGGTTCGAATAAATAATACAGTCCCGAATAAATAATACAGTCCAAATAAGTACAAAACCCTAATTAATTAACAAATTTAACTAGGAAAGTAGTAAACTAGCACGTAAATCTATGGACCGCCTCAGCTCCGTTCCAAATGATGAATGATGCACGCTTGAGTTGCCTTGCGCGTGTAGACACCCCATTTTTGACCGCCCTCGAGACTTGGGCATTACTGATGGTTTGCTCGGTGATGAAAGGTGTGCAGGGGAAAGATTCAATTTCTTCAGCAAGAAGAGAGAGAAATCTCAACTTCACACCCCATTTTGGACCAAAATTATTTTGGATGGTTTTTAGACCTTAAAACCCTCTCTTTCAAAACATTTTTGAAATTAAATTCCCACGATGTTCCGACGCTCGCATTTCGGTAAATGTTGCGCTTTTCGGTAAACCGAGCAAGGACAAAGTGGAGATGAATGAAAGAGAGATGAAATCTTTGAAAAATATTTCAAAACACCTTACTTAGGGGTTTGAAGTTGAAGAAAAGAGGAGAAGAGGGGGGAAACCAAGTTGGAGAAGAAGTTCGGCATGAATCCGGGTAGAAGAGGGTCGAGCAGCCCTCGCTGAATCGGGCTTATTCATTTGCATACTTGGATTTTAGCTATGGGGCCACCACCGTTGGAAAGCTTACTTCTGGGCCTTCATTTTGCACTCAAGAATCTCTTAAAGCCAAGTCCGGGTGGGGGAGATATGATCATTGAATGTGGGCATCATCCCGGTTGGATCGAATCTGCGCGGCTTCACCAAAATGGGCATAACTTTTTCCACAGGAGGAATTTTAATGCAAGGTTTGCGCCATTGGAAAGCTAACTTCCAGGGCTTCAATCTAGACATCCATCGGCACTTTTTGACCTCATCGGCCACCCATCGGCCATCCATTTAGCCGACCGGCCAAATAAATGGCCGACCGGCCAGTAAAAGTAGCCGACCGGCCAATTTTGCTAGCCGACGACCTTCCGGAGTATTCTACAGATTGAATGGATGACAGCTGTGCCAGCTGGAGGGCACAGACTAGATCCTCCATACACGTGTATGGAGGATCTTGGCTCTTGGTTTTGAAGCTTCTAAGAGAAGTCTTACTCCCTTGGCTCTATAAAGCAAGCCCTCCTCTTCCATAATTAGGGTTCTGAAATTCCAGAGGAGACATACACTCTCCCCCCTTGTATCTCTCCATTTTAGCCTCAAAGTATAAGGTTCTTGGCTCCATTCCTACACCAACACCTAGCACCACCACCACCACTCCATTTCAGCAGCTTGGAGCTCTTCTCAGAGGCTTGAAGGCACCATTTCTCAGTTCAAAAGGCAGCTAAGGAGTAGTCTTCAAGGGTAAGTTCATTTCCCCTCTCTTTTGGCCTTATTTTGTACCATTGCTTAGCCCTATTTTCTTGCTGTTTTGAGCCCGACCAAAACTGAAAATGTCATTTTTTTGAGCTATATTCCATGTTTCATTAAGGGCTCATTGCAGTTTGAAGCTTCTTTTTGGCACTTGCTTCATTATCCTCTTGAATGCCATTATTTTACATGATATTTTTAGCCTATGTGTGATCTGTTTTGGAGCATGTCATAAACTGTATATAGGCTTATTTTGAGCCCTTCTTCAACATTGAAGAAGGGCTCAACACTGTTGGGGACCTCCATGTATCACTTGCCATTGTACCCCTCTTTGGTCCCAATTTTTGCATGATTTATTAGCTTATTAAGCTTCTGTTTTTCGACCTTGATCAGAACTTAAAGTGGCCATATTTTGAATCCCTTGTCATGTTTCATTAAGGGTCTTTGGCTGTTTGATGAATATTTTGTATACTTTGTGTTATAGCCTCTTTTGAGCCTCATCTTGCATGTCATTTTGAGTGTGTTTTTATACTGTTTTGGGGGCTTCTATAAACTGTAAGTAGTCATATTTTTGGTCCCTCTTCAGTGTTGTAGAAGGGTCTTTTTCTGTTTGGGCTTTCCATCTACCACTTGCTTCATTGCCTCCCTTACGGAACCATTTTTGTATGCTAATTTAGTCCCACTTGTGCTTACTGTTTGGCCATGCTTTGAACTGTAAAAATGCTTATTTTGGGGATGCCTTGCTTCTGTATTTTCATTCCATGTACCAATTATGCATGCTTTGTATAGCTATGAGCCATTTCATGTACCTAATTTTGCATTTCGGGAGAGATTCCATGCATCGGGTGTCATTTCGCCTTGTTTCGGGGCTGTTTTGCCCCTCATTTTGCTACTGATTTTTGCATGTTTGCATATCATATTCCATGTCTTTTCCATGTCTCATTAGAGTGGCATTTCGGTGCCTGAGGGTCGGTCCTCGGTTTGCGTGCACGCGTGCACGCATTTCGAGTTGTCTCATTTTCATCTTATGGCCACTGATATGAGTGTGGCTGAGGTCAACTTGTATTGGTGTAAGCCCATTTTGCATTGTGTATGCCGTGTTACAATGCGTTGTGCATGTTATGTTGTTGCATTATGTCATGCCTTGCATGCTGGTTCGCATACTCATATTGCATACTTAGCTCGCATGCTTAGGTTGCATTTGGGATGCATTCCTTGCCTCTTGATCGAGCATGATACAGGTTGGGGCCTTTGATGTGTTTCGTGCTTGCATTTCATTTGATATCAAAGTTGCTAACTTGGCTTTTGGGCCATCATGCATTAAAATGCGTGATTGATGGCCCGGGGGTCGAGGGCCATGCTCCCTTGAGTCCATTGCATGATAGGGAGTGTGTTCATGCACACATTTGCTTGAAATTCCATGCCATACACTGCTTGCCCTCTGCTGCTGTCAATTGTAGGTTCTGCAGGAAGTTTTGGCCGGTCGGCTACATAGAGTGCCGACCGGCCAGGGATTTTTGGCCGATAACTTCATCAGAGGCCGGTGACCTTTTCCCATGGCCGGTGGCCATCCCTCCCAGCCGGTGGTGTTCCACAGTGTGCAAAGAACCTGTCCTGAGATTTGTGCAATTTTCAGAGAAGCTAAGCAGTGTAAACAGAGGCAACAGTGCTATGGCAGCGAGTTTCCGGGCAAGGCAAGTCAAACATGCATCATTCGCGCATCCCGAGGCGGGGCTGCGGCCTTTTCCCTTTTGCATTTAATTTGTTAATTAAATTAGAAGTTTTGTAATAATTAGTTAGCTAGGATAGTTGATTTATTATTCGGACTGTATTATTCTTTTGGTCCCTCCGTGTGAGGGCACATTTGTAATAAGTGTGTGTGAGTGGTGTGTATGTCTTCCAACCTCCACTTCTTTCTCCCTTTTATTTACCTGCTTATGATGGTAGATTAGGGCATATTTAAATTAGCATAACAGTATGATAGCATGCGTGCATCCATACATTCGTTTACATGCACCGGGCTCGGCGCATCATACTAACTGCATCGTATTTTCAATTCCAAATTGAATACATGCTACCTGTGTGTTTCACATGCCATGCTTAGGATAGCCGAGCCCGTCGAGATTGCATCTTTGCTTGTGTTGCATTAGCCACTTAACATGAACTAGGATCATGCATATGATTACTAACTAGTTTTTGTTTTGGCTTGGAGTACTAGGTAAGCTTTTATGCTTTAGCATATCGCATGCGTGTGAATGTTGCCATAATAGCATGATTACCATAAGACTAGCTGCTTATGTGATATAATTGCTTGAATGCCTGTGGATGGAGGTCAAATTACCTAAAATTGGGATAATGCATTAAAACTATGAGTTTTAAGCCCACTAGATAGTGGCAAAACCATCTTTTTCTAAAGCCTACTTGAGGGTGGCAAAACCTGCATTTTAGCCTACTTACGAGTAGTAAACCATTTTCAAAACAAACATTAAATGTTTTGTTCCAATTTAGGCGATTTGGTCTATACTTGTTTGCTGTGCGCATAACATAGTAAATCTAGGCTAATAACCGGAACAGGAACACATAATGTTTTCAAAATCGGATATCTGGTTAGTAGAGGCCGGTCTTCGGACCGGGCGAGAGGGGTGCTCATAGCTGACCTTCCCCGATCGTACCCAAGTTCCCGAGCCGAGGCAACTTTGGTGATGACGGACACGTGGCCTTTGGCACCGAGTCAGGGTTTCCTAAATTTCCCCATTAAAAAATATTTAGGTGGCGACTCTGTATCTGGCAAAGCAGTCCATGTTTGGCGCTTCTTTCAAAAATCTGTTTTCTCAAAACGATTTGCCGGATTTGAACTCTTTGGTTCAAGATTAAGAACCGTGACAATTTGAGTCCGAACTGTAGTAGACCCGCAAAAACGAACAGAATGGGAGTAACCCTCCCGGGGCGTTCGGGGACGTGTTACAGCGCGGAAATCCATTGCGATGCCCCAATTAGCCTCTGTTTACAATTAAGCTCGGAATATTGCACGGAGCTCCAAAAGACTGCCGGTTTCTGATTTGCTGCAACAGAGAGCAAGAAAGGGGCATGGCAAAGTATTTTCACACATGTATGCATACCTCGATCCTCGTGCCAGCAATCACGCATCTCGATGCATGATGGCCGAGGAGTCGAATTGCACGACTCAACGTGAAATGAATGCACAAATAAACACAACAAGACCGAGACTCCATCATGGTTAATCCGGAGTGTCGGTGACCGGGAATTGAGACACGTTCCGTCACTCGGAGTACGAAACATCCCTCGTTTCCCGTGTTTGGGCTAACTCCTATCCCAAACACAATACAATATGCATGACATGCATGAATGCAATCCTAATATACAACCTAGCATACGCAATGCTATGAAATGGCATACACAATGCACGATGTAACATGGCATACACGATGCTCTAACATACAACCTAGCATATGCAATGCAAAGGACTAAGATGACATACACAATGCATGATGGACTTACACCAACATAAGTGGACCTCAGCCACACTCATATTAGTAGCCATTAGATGAAAATGAAACAACCGAAATGCGTGCACACATGCACGTAAACCGAGGATCGATCCTAAGACACAACATGCAACTCTAACAAGGCATGGTGTAGACGTCCCCGAACGCCCCGGGAGGAACGAGTCCCCGTTCCGTTCGATATTGGGCTCACTACAGTTCAAGACTCAAATGTCACGATTCTTAATCTGAACCAAAGAGTCCAAATCCGGCAAATCGTTTTGAGAAAACAGATTTTTAGAAAAGAAGTGCCAAACATGGACTGCTTTGCCAGATACAGAGTCGCCACCTAAATATTTTATTTTGGGAAATTTAGGAAACCCTGACTCGTTGCCTAAGGCCACGTGTCCGTCATCACCAAAGTTGCCTCGGCTCGGGAACTTGGGTACGATTGGGGAAGGTCACTTCGTGAGCACCCCCGCTCGCCCGATCAAAGATCGGCCTCTACTAACCATGATATCTATTTTTGAAAACATTATGTGTTCTTATTCTGGTTATTAGCCTAGATTACTATGTGATGCGCACAGCATACAAGTATAGACTGGATCGCCTGAATTGGAACAAAACATTTCATGCTTGTTTGTTTGAAAATGGTTTGATGGTGCTACCCGCAAGTAGGCTAAGACGTGGATTTTCCACCCTCGGGTGGGCTTAGAAAACATGATTTTGTCACTATCTAGTGGGCTTAAAACACACATTTGATGAATTGTTCCAATTCAAATAACCCAACCTTCACCCACAGGCATTCAGGCAGTTATATCACATAAGCAAATAGCCTCATGGTAAGCATGCTATCATGGCAGTCACTCACACGCATGCAAGGATGCTAAAGCATAAAACTTACCGAGTACTCCAAGCTAAAACAGAAGCTAATTAGAAATCCATGCATGATCCTAATTATACAGAAATGCCTAATGCAACATATGCAAAAATGCAACTATAGCAGGCTCGGTTATTCTAAGCATGGCATATGGAATGCTACAGCTAACATGTATTCAACTTGGAATTGAAATACAATGCAGTGAATTATGATGCGCCGAACCCGGTGCATGCAAAACAGATGAATGAATGCAAACATGCTATCATACTGTATGCTAATTGAAACATGCCCTAATCTATCCATCATAAGCTGGTAAATAAAAGGGAGAAAGACGTGGGGTTGGAAGACATACATCACACTCACGCACACTTATTACAACATTGCCCTCACTCGGAGGGTCCGAAAGAATAATATACAGTCCCGAATAAATACTGTCCGAATAAGTACAAAACCCTAATTAATTAACAAATTAATCTAGGAAAGCTGTAAACTAGCATGCAAGCTAGGGACTGCCTCAGCTCTGTTCCGGATGATGGATGATGCATGTTTGAGCTGCCTTGCGCGGAAATCCACTGCGATGTCCCAATTAACCTCTGTTTGCAATTGTTCTTGGAAAGCGTGCCAAGCTTCGAAAGGCTGCTGATTCTTGATTTACTGCAACAGAGAGCAGGAAAGGGGCATGGCAATGTATTTTCACATATGTATGCTTGACTACTCTACAGGGAGCATAGTCCTCGATCCTCGTGTCACCAATCACGCATATCGATGCATGATGGCCGAGGAGTCGAATCGCACGACTTAATATGAAATGAATGCACACATGAAAACATAACAAGGCCTAGACTCCATCATGGATAATCCGGAGTGTCGGCGACTGGGGAATTGAGACACGTTCCGTCACTCGGAGTACGAAACGTACCTCGTTTCCCGTACTCGGGCTAACTCCTATCCCAAGCACAATGCAATATGCATGACATGCATGAATGCAACTAAGATACAACCTAACATGCACAATGCTATGAAATGGCATGCACGATGCACGAGGTAACATGGCATACACAATGCGCTAACATACAGCCTAGCATACACAATGCTATGAAATGAAATGGCATACACAATGCATAATGGACTTACACCAACACGAGTGGACCTCAGCCACACTCACATAAGTAGCCATTAGATGAAGATGAGACACTCGAAATATGTGTACGCATGCACGCAAACCGAGGACTGAACCTAAGGCACTAATGCCACTCTACCAAAGCATGGCAAGGCATGGAATATGGTATGCAAACATGCAAATCTCAGCACTGAAATATGATACAAAATAGTCCCGAATCATGGAAATATGGCACCCGATGCATGAGCTGAGCCCCGAAACTCAAAACTAGGCATGTGCGATGACTTATAGCTATACAAAGTATGCATTATTTGATCATGAAGTCTAAAGACAGAGCCAAGGCAGTCCCAAAACATGTACATTTCCAGTTTAGAGCATGGTCAAAAAGTGCTAGCAAGATGGACTAAAATAGCATGCAACTTTGACTGGCAAACATGGTTTACATGACATGTATATGAAGCATATGGAATCTCACCAAACCAGCAAAAACCAGTGAATAAAACATGCCAAAATACGCCCAAATAACCGCTGATATGCAGCCAATGCATGCAAAAATGATGAGCTCCTTTAGAGGGCTATGCAAGGGATTCTTAAGCACATACAAGATGGACACTTAGCAAGACCAAATCAACTCTGGAAATGAAATATGAGGGTCCTAAAACCCACTGAAAAAGCCCTAAAATTAGTCTCGGAATCATGCAAAGAAACGCCCCTTCGAAAGGCCTTGAATGGGATTGCTCTACACATGCATTGTAGACATAAAATATGGCCAAAAGGGCCTTTGGACAGAGCCAAGAAAGACTTCAAAACCCTCAGAATGAGGCCTGAAAAGTGACCTCAATGCATGCAAAATAGGGGTCTCTTTGGAAGGCCCAAAAGACCACCAAACAAGATAAGGAGAGAGGGGGTCACCCCCCTCTAATTTCAGTGGCTAAGAGGCCAAAACAAGGCCAATGCAAATGCTCACATGTATGGCTCAAAGCATGGAGAAATAAGGCATGCAAAGAAGGAGATGACTCCAAAAAGAAATGGAACCTTAAACAAACTTGAAGAACATGTCAAAACAAGATTTTTTTCAGTTTAGGTCGAGGTCCAAAACAGCTCAAAAATAAGGCTAATATGTCATGCAAAAACAGCCCTAAAAGAGAGATTAAAGACAAGGGGTAGCAGATGGCCTCGAACAGGAAAGAGCCCTTCAACAAAGTTGAAGAGGGGATCAAAACAAGTCACTTCACAGTTTATAGAAAGTCTCGAAAATGATCACAAGTAGGGCTAAAATAGCATGCAAAAATGGCCCTACGAAGAGAAATAGGAGACAAGAGGTAGTAGATGGCCTCAAACAGAGAGGATCCCTTCAACAAAGTTGAAGAGGGGCTCAAAACAAGTCACTTTACAGTTTGGGTCGGAGCCCAGAAATGCTTGCAAGTATGGCTTATAAATGAAGCAAAAAAAAACGCAAGTTTGAGGGGAAAAGAGACTTACCCTTGAAGACCAACTTTCCAGCAGCTTTTGGTCCAAATTTCTGAGCCTTCAACCTCTCCAAATGTCCTCCAAGGTGCTGGAATGAGTGATGGAGGTGTTGTGCTATGGGTTGTAGTGCAAATGGTGCAAGGTCAAGAGTGTTTTGGAGCTTGGATGGAGGAGATATGGAGGATTTGTATGCAATGCTCCAGCTGGTTTTTCTAACCCTTGCAAATGGAGCTCAAGGGTTGGTTTTATAGAGGGAGAGAGGTGAGGCTTCTTGGAGAAGCCACAAGAAAGGGTCAAAGCTTCTCAAAGAAGCTAGAGCAAAAGGGTCAAGCTTCTTGGAGAAGCTAGAGCAAAAGGATCAAGCTTCTTCAAGAAGCTAAAACAAAAGATTCAAGCTTCCTCAAGAAGCTAAAACAAAGGGTTCAAGCTTCTTGGAGAAGCTTCAGCCGAAAAAAAATAAAAAATAAAAAAAAATTTGATAGCCGACCGACCGCCAAGGCCGACCACCAAAGGTGCCGACCGACCACCAAGGCCGACCACCAATGGCCGGTGGCAAGAAACAAAATCTGCTCTGAAGGTCCAACTTCAAACGGACATAACTCCTTCATGTGAACCCCTGTTCAGGTCATTCTTGTATCCAAATTGAAGCCCCAGAAGTTAGCTTTCCAATGGCGCAAACCTTGCATTAAAATTCCAACTGTGAAAAAAGTTATGCTCGTTTCGGTGAAGCCGCGCAGATGTTTTCTCTCCTTCCAGATTCATGCTGAACCACTTTTGACCAAAAAAAGCTGGTCGACCATCTGATTTGCTGGTTTTCCATGTGGCCACATTGAAGCCCCGGAAGTTATCTTTCCAATGGCGCCAACCTCGCATCAAAATTCCAACTGTGCAAAAAGTTATGCTTGTTTTGGTAAAGGTTGCTCAATTTCGATCCAACCGGGATGATGCCCAACTTCAACCAATCATATCTCCCCCATCCGGACTCGGCTTTAGGAGATTCTTGAGTGAAAAATGAAGCCCCGGAAGTCTTCTTTCCAACGGTGGTGGACTCATAGCTTAACTCCAAGTGCATAGATAGATAAGTCTGATTTGGCGAGGACCACTCGACTCTCTCTTAGCGATTCATACCCAACTTCTTCCCCAGCTAGGTTTCTTCTCTCTTCTCCTCTTTTCTTCAACTCTAAACCCCTAAACAAAGTGTTTTGAAAGATTTTTCAAAGATTTCATCTCTCTTTCATTCATCTCCACTTTGTCCTTGCTCGGTTTACCGAAAAGCACAACATTTACCGAAATGCGAGTGTCGGAGCATCGTAAGAACTTTATTTCAAAAAAATGTTTTGAAAGAGAGGGTTTTAAGGTCTAAAAACCATTCAAAATAGTTTTGGTCCAAAATGGGGTGTGAAGTTGAGATTTGTCTCTCTCATTGCTGAAGAAACTAAACCTTGGCCCTGCACACCTTTCTCCACCAAGTAAACCATCAGTAACGCCCAAGTCTTAAGGGCGGTCAAAAATGGGGTGTCTACACATGGCAAAGGATGAGAGATGGCATATGAACATGTAAATTCCAACACTGAAACATGATGCTAAATGACCCCGAAACATGGAAATATGGCACCCGATGCATGAAGTAAACCCCGAAACTCAAAACTAGGCACATGTATTGACCTGTAGCTATACAAAGTATGCATTTTTTGACTATGAAGCACAAAGACAGAGCCAAGGCAGTCCCAAAACATGAACATTTCTAGTTCAAAGCATGACCAAAAGATGCTAGCATGATGGACTAAAATAGCATGCAACTTTGACTAGCAAACATGGTTTACATGGCATGTGCATGAAGCGTATGAGAACTCATCAAACCAGCAAAAATCAGTGAACAAAACATGCTAAAATATACCCAAATAATCACTGAAATGCAGCCAACATGTGTAAAAATGGTGAGCTCCTTTAGAGGCCATACAAGGGGTTATTAAGCACATACAAGATAGACATGAAGCATAGCAAAACCACCCCTGGAAATGGACTATGACAACCCTAAAACTCACCAAATAGGCCCTGGAAAGTGACTTCAATGTATGCAAAATAGGGTCCCTTTAGAAGGTCCAAAAGACCACCAAACAAGATAAGGAGGGAGGGGGTCACCCCCCTCTAATTTTGACCTTCAAGAAAATACCTAAGCCACTGAAAATCCGCTAGATTTCAGTGGCTAAGAGGCCAAGCCATGGTCAATGCAAGAGCTCTAATGCATAGCCCTAATCATGGAGAGATGAAGCATGCATAGGGGGAAGATGACCCAAACAGAAAATAGACCTTATCAAACATGAAGATGATATCAAAATAAGACTTTTTTCAGTTTAGATCGAGGTCCAAAAGGGGTAAAAAATAAGGCTAATATATCATGCAAAACGGCCCTAAAAGAGGGATTGAACAAACAGGGCAGTAAAATGCCTCAAACAGCAAAGAGCCCTTCAAAAAGTTTAAGAGGGGCTCAAAGTAAGACTATTTTCAGTTTATGGAAAATCTCGAATATGCTCACAAGTAAGGCTAAAATATGATGCAAAAATAGCCCTAAAAGAGAGATAAAGGGAAAGGGGCAGTAGATGGCCTCAAAGAGAAAAGAGCCCTTCAACAAAGTTGAAGAGAGGCTCAAGACAAGATACTTTACAGTTTGTCTTGAAGCCCATAAATACTCACAAACAAGGCTAATATACCATGCAAAATAAGCCCTAAAAGAGAGATAAAGCACAAAGGGTGAGTAGAAGACCTCAAACAGAGAAAAATCCTTGATCAAACATGAAGATGAGCTCAAAATAAGACTATTTTCAGTTCAGGTCCAAGCCCAAAAATGCTTGCAAGTATAGCTTATAGATGAAGCAAAAAATACAAGTTTAAGGGAAATAGGTACTTACCCTTGAAGAGCAACAAATCAGGAGCTTTTGGTCCAAAATTCTGAGCTTTCAACCTCTTCAAATGGCCTCCAAGGTGCTGGAATGAGTGATAGAGGTGGTAGGCTATGAGGTCTAGGGTAAATATGCAAGAAAATGAGTGTTTTGAGGCTTGAAGTATAGATATAAAGGGTGTATGTATACTAATGCCTCAGCTGATTTTCTAACCCTTAGAAATGAAGTAGGGTGCTGGTTATATAGAGGGAGAGGAGCCAAAGAAAAGGGGGGAAAAACCAATTCAAATCTTCCCCCAAAAGGACAGACCCTCGGCAGGGGGTCTGGTGCAAACAGCTGGCACAGCTGGAATGCACCAGGAGGGACAAACTTGGCCGGCCAGGTTCAAAAGGTTCAGGTGGCCGGCCGGCCACCTCCCCTGGCCGGCCGACCAGGGGTCAAAGGGGTCAAGCAAAATTACTGGCCGGCCACCCCAAAAAGGTGGCCTCCCAGATGAGTGCAACACAGCTGTGTAGAGAAAAACCAGAAAAAGTGGTTCAGGAGAGAGAAAAGCCAGCTTTTTAGAAAGTTTCAAAAGGGTCAGGAGGAATTACTGGCCGGCCTACCCATATTGGTGGCCTCCCAGGTGTGTACAACACAATGATGTGGTGGAAAGTCAGAAAAAGTGGCCCGGGAGTGGGAAAAACCAACTTTCTAGTGAAGAAAACAGGCGATGAAGAGCGATGAAGAAATAAAACTAGTTTTTCAGAACAATTGCTGGCCTCCCACCTTCCTACAACCTTTCTAACAATGAAAATAAGGTCCCCGCCAAAAATGGACCAAGACGGATGCAAAACGGAGGTTCGGGGACCGAAACGCGCGGCCTGGGGCCCCGAAAACTGACTATTAAGCACCGGAGGTGGCGTTCGACCACGAAGTTGGTCTCTCGGGCCACAATGTCCCTCAAAAGGGGGGGCACAAGGTGTATGCCAAAAACCGGAGCAAACAGAGGTGGTTAAGCGGTCCCGAACCGAGGCACACGGCCGACGGCTCCGAAAATCGAAAACCGGGAACCGGGCTCCAAACGGGAAAAATGGCCTACGACCACGAAACGTAGCCTACGGCCACTGAGAGATGGTCTACGAGACCTCTCCCTCCCTTCGGGAAGAGAAAACAAAGAAAATAGGGTCTGGTTCGCAAACCGAGGCAAAGCACAAAAGAGTCTGGAAGTCCGGAGGCAGGGCTCGCAGCCGTGACTCTGAAACCTCAGAACGAGTACAATATGCAACATCACCGAGCGCTCAGTTGGTGACGTCTGAGTCTTAAGGTCGGTCAAAAATGGGCTGTCTACAGGTTTCTTCTTCATCCTCTAGCCTTGATGATTTGTTAGCCGAAGTACGGGCCCTCTTAATGGGCTGAGATAAAGACGCTCTAGTAGAAGGAAGGGCGACCACGGTCTCGAGCACCTGACCGGATGAAGACAGCTCGGTCTGGCCCTTTTGATTCATGGTTCTAGTCTATTCGGTGATAAGGGCATGGGCAACTCGCTTTTTCGCCATCTCTTACTCTTCAGTAAGTGGTACAAGGTTGATTTGGGATAGGTTGGGGTCCGGTTCAGGTGAGGGTTCAAGAAGGAAGTCAGTAACCTTAGTTTTTCTCCTTTCATTGTACTGATAGGTTGGCTTGAAGTTCAGCAACTCAGTCCAATTTCGGTAGCGGTATCGAAATGTGGCACGAAGGGCGTCTTGATTGGCATAGGTGTAATTTGATTTAAGCTGATTCAAATCTACAAAAGAAACAAAAAAATGCAAAGGGTTAGCACGGTGGTTGTTGAAATAGCAAAGGAAATTGAACCGGGATGCTCTTACCAGCTGTTCCTTTATTCCAGTTTATATTGTAGTCCGGTATCTGGGCTTTCTGATCTTCAAAATGGCCAAAAACCTAGAGGAAATCATCATCGTTTAAATCTTTGTCTGGTATGTTTTTGATAATTTTTTCTCGGCCTCTTCTTACTCTGAGGTAGTAAACCCAACCGTCGTCATTTCAGCCGAACGAGTATAGATGAAATAGCTCAGCCAATCCGAGGTTGAGGCTAAGCCGGCGGTTTAACTCGGCGATGCCATTTATTATTCTGTAAGTGTTTGTGGATAGTTGGGTAGGGCACAATCAAGTTTGCCTAAGAAATTCACAGATGAGGGGATGTACAGGGAACCGAAGCCCAGCTTCTACGATCAATATAAGGGTAAAAGGAACGAAGCCCAACTTGCCCCAGGGCGTGGTGTTCGATGCGGTTAACTCGATATGTACGTCGTCAGGGATGTTGTATTCCCTTCGGAACTCAGCTATGGCACCGGGTGAGCTCACCAGGAATCGGTATTTACCCATTAAACTTAAAAAGATTGTAATGTTAAAATGAACACGACTGCCTAACCCAGCGTTGATATGACTTTGGATGGCTCGGTTGAGCAAAATTGCTCTAGAAAAAAGTGCAAGGGTGTGCTTGCCCAACTTAGTCAAGTCTGCAAAGTGGAAATAACAAGTATTATGCTCAGTTAATGGACCGGGCTAAGTAAAATAGAAAAAGCAAAATAAGCCTAGCTCGACTACAACTGGGTTACAGAGCATTCCCAGTTTGGCCATGAAACAGGACCGGCTAAGTTTTATAGCACAGTTATTAATCATGCATGCCTAGTTTGGTCAAGTGCAGGCCTAAAGGTCACAAACAGTTGCCTAGTTCGGTCAAGTACAAGCCTAAAGGTTGCAAACAGTTGCCTAGATCGGTCATAGCACAATTTTGGATTAAAAAGACATAGTTCTAGACTAGTTCTTAGTGTTAATCAGTGTGTTTCCAAGTTTATTCATGGTATTTCGAGGTTCTCAATATTGGTTCAGACCTTAGTGTTTATAAAAACACGTTTAGTAACTGAGACACCATCCTTAGAAATAAGCAGAAATAGTTGCAAGGACAAAGAACTTACTGATTTGGGAATGAAATCTAATCTAATGAAACGAACGCTGGCAGTGTTAAAGAAAGCATGAGATGTGTAGGCCTAGTCTTGAGCGCATGAAGATTAGAGGTTGAGGATTGGGAGCTCAGGAAAACAAGGGCTATCAAGAGGGAAGATGAACAATAGTGGCCTTTCAAAAAAGTAAAGCTATATAGTCGAGACAAAATGGGCGGGACTGTTTAAATTTCATAATATAAGACGGTTGTAACAGATGTACTTGACCAGTGAGGGCATGCCATGTGTCCAAAGGAATAAATTATGTTTCAGACGTGCCTGAGTAGTGGAGCGACGTGCAGAGCAACTGACAAGACGTTTCTAGACTGAACGAATGGGGAGCCCGGGTAATTTTGAGCTCGGTTGGAGGCTTGTACATCTAGCTTGGTTTTGAAACAGTAATCCCAATCATTATACGCAGATGGAAATATGGGGCAATTGAGAGGGTAATTTATGAATAAATTGGGCCGAGTTAGAACGAGCCTTCTTTGGACGATGGGCCGCACAATAGGCCAAAAAGATGTTTTGTATTTTGGCTCTGGGTCGAGGTAGTTACCAAGACGGTTGGATGGGTTGCTGGAATTGGAGCCTGTCTGGGGACAAAGCCTTGTCTGACCGGGGTGATTAGCATGGTAATGGGCTGAGCTGGGTATTGCACGACGAGATGTTAGGCTAAACAGGGTTACCGTGGCTTAACCGTGTTAGGCACGGAGGCGGGGTAACTTGGTTGGCCGCAGCATTAACCAAGTTAAAGGGTTCATCCATCTCACTTGGTGGGCAGTAAGTGAGATGTTGCCATGATAAGTGTTAGCCATGGGGAATGTGGTTTCTAGGAAGGCTCTGGTGAGTAAGAGTCCTATTAGAATTGTGCCACGTGGAATCTATAAAAGCTCTTGGCAAGACCTATGTAGAGGTATTGCAATTTTTACTCTCAAATATACAGAGCTTTTGTGTCTATTGTCTATTTGCTGACTTCGACATCAGAAAGGTTTCCGACACACACCTGCCGGCTAGTTCACGTTTGTGTTTTCAGATAGTACAATAATGATGTTTAGAGGAGTGCAAACTTGATCAACAGGATTATACGAAAAGAATATTTATGTGCTCGTACAAACGTAATGAGCTTTTACCTCTAATGCAATATAAGAAAAATGTATGCAAAAAGAATCAACATTAACCGACTCCAATATATGATCTGCCCAAACTATCTAAAGTCACTTGACCTTTAGCCAATCTACAAAGGTTTTGAAATAGTAAAGAAACGAGAATCATCATAATCACGACCTGAATTAACTAATGCATCTGCATCACAATTTATTTCATGGTAGTAATGAACATCCAAAGAGATTTTAATAACCAAAAAAAAATTTATCTCAAAAAGATACAAAGGCAAGTGTGAAGAAAGGAAAGATAAACCAAACACCTTAGTTTCTACACCAATTTCCTTTTCTACTTGTTTATCATTGCTATTACCTAAATAGAGGTGAAAAATGTTAGGGCATGAAAGTTTATTTTAAAGTTATTCTCAAAATGAGGTGAGTAAATTTAAAATTGATAAAATGTGAGTCATACTATAATTTTGTTTCAAATAGATATATTATTTTAAATAATTTTCTAGGTAATTTTTTTTTGAGAAAATTCTGAGTCAGTTGTAAGACCAAAAGAAAATTATAAAATCATGAAAAAAATTATAATTTCAATTATTAAAGTTGATAAGTTTTATCATTGATTTAAAATTTGTTTTGAAAACACCCACTAGACTGTGTAATAATTCCATTTTGAAAAATGTTTGGCAATTCAAATTTGAGTTTGTCTGAATCGCCCGAATTTGTATATATCGGTCGATCATTCGGACAATTGGTGCAACACTTGTTTATCACGGTTGTTACCTTTGTCGACTACGACTATCATCTTGTTGCCAGTCGACTGCCAGAATGACCAGTCAGATAACCGACAAGCCAAAACTCGAGCTATTCAATCAAATTCAGATTCGATTTATGAAGCATTGTTGTTCCATTTTTATTTATGTGTGTAGTATTGTTTTTTGAGAAAGAAGTATGCAGTATCGTTGAGGAGTAATAACAGAGGATAGGTGCCCGCCATTTAAGGCTTTCATATTTAACCGCTGTGTAAATATTTTTGAGTGTTTGGGAACCGAGAAAAAAAAAGGCTTACACACTATACAACACTACGCTGCCCCCCCTCTCTTAACTGTGAAAACAACAGCTGAATGAGCCAAAGCTTAATCACCTCCATGCACACGTCCTTTTCTCACTCCTCTCCCCCACCTCTGCCGCCTCTGCCCTCTCTCTCTCTCTCTCTCCCCTCATCCATCGGGAATACCAACCATACATTTTCTTCCCCCTTTCTCTCTTCTAATGCCCCTACATGAACAACCTGTACATGTATGACCTACACACAATCTAACAAGAAAGAAATAGAGAGTGATCAAGAAAGCACCTTCTGGGTCTTTAAATCTAGTGATAATGTGATATATATATATATATAACTCTCTCTCTCTCTCTCTCTCTCTCTCTCTCTCTCTCTCCCCTTTTATAGTGTTGATAATTCAAGATTCGAGAGATCAGATCCAAGGTGGTTAATCTGTCCATCAAAACCCACAAAGTCCATCGTTCAGTCAATCGTTCAATCAATCAATCAAATCAAAGAGAATCAACAATTCACAAAGGAATCATCAAAAAGTAGAACAAAAGAAAAAAGATGTCCTCCTCATCATCTACTTTTTCACCGGACCACCACCACCACCTCTCTCCTCCCTCCTCCGAGCAGCTCTGTTATGTCCATTGCAACTTTTGTGACACCGTCCTCGCGGTATCGCTTTCTCCTCCTGTCTTTTGTCTCCTTGACTCTTCCCTTTAGTGCTTCTTCTCTCTCTCAACCCTAGTTTTTCATAAATAACGGTACAATATCAGTGAATAACAGTATTAGAAGTCTAAGATATTGATTTGTATTGGCTGATATTTAAAACATTGCCTAGCTCTATAACTAATCTTCTTTCATTTGATGAATTTATTATTAATTTTTTTTTTGGTTTGGGACATTGCTTGTTTGTTGTTGTAGGTGAGCGTTCCTTGCTCAAGTTTGTTCAAGACCGTGACGGTTCGATGTGGTCACTGCACCAACCTCTTGTCTGTAAATATGCGTGGTCCGCTTCTTCCTGCAGCTAACCAGCTTCATCTTGGACACTCTTTCTTTTCTCCTCAGAATATTTTGGTACATACATGATCAAAAAAAAATTAGGGCTTGTTTAGTTGCCTTTCGTTTTCTGTTTTTATTTTTCAAAAAATGCAAAAGTATGGTTTTTATATACTAAAGAAAATTATATCTTTCAGGCCCTAATTTTATAACTACTACTATATGATTTTATTTGTATATTTTTTAGGGTATTGTCTGATTTTTTTTTTCTTGGCTATGTATATATTATGTGTGTGTGTGTGTGTGTGTGTGTTAGGAGGAGATCCGAAGCTCGTCGTCAAACTTGTTGATCAATCAGCAAAACGCGAGTGAATCAGTCACACCCATTCGAGGAATCGATGAGCTTCCTAAGCCCCCAGCTGCTAACAGACGTGAGCTTATTAACATTGATCTTTTGGGTCTAATTTTATTTTCATTTTTTAGTCATATGGTGTCTCTGAGAACCTTTTACGGGTATTAATCAGCCATTCCAACAGTTATCAAATAAGGTATTTTTCACTTTCAACTATTTTCTTTTAAGGAAGTGAAATCATTTGGAAGAGATCTTCAACTTTACCCTTTTCAATACACAGTGGTGTCTTTTACAAATTAAGAATGTTTCTTTGGAAGAACATAGATTTGCACTTTGTAAAGTTTACTTTCAAACAGTGTATATGTTTTATTGCTATGCAGTACGCTTCAAGAAGGAAGAGTCTTTATTTCTTTTTTTCTCTTGACTTCTCTTCTTCTTCATGTTGTTCCATATATATATGTGTGTGTGTGTGTTTGGATCACGAGAAAGCCAACTTCAGCTCTGCAACTATATCTCAACAGTTTTTTTTATTATTATTATTATTTATTTTTACAATGGATATTCCACACGCCTACTCTGTTCACTTAGGCACTTCATGTTAAACACATTTTTAAGAACCATCTAAAACACCAAAAAATTGTTTTCTTGGAATACTTTGATTTCAAAACTATTATATCCCCTGGGAAAATAATTAGAAAAGTGTTCAGAATTTTAACGTCCATGCAAATGGAAATTTAAACTTGGTTACATTCAGAATAAATCTTATTCACATTTTTCAATTTTTTTGATTTTCTAAAAAGAAAAATTTCCTGAGTATGTTGCATTGTTGTTTTGATTTGTGTTCTTGTTGGTCACTTTTATTCAAATTAGTTCCATTCTTTTCACTTATTTCTCAATAAAGGAAGAGAAAAAAGAAGAGAGAAAAAGAGAAAGAGAGAAAAAAAAAAAAAAAAAAAAAAAGAAGAAGAAGAAGAAGAAGAAGAAGAAGAAGAAGAAGAAGAAAACTTTGAAGAAGTGGTTTAGTTGTGGGGTTGTAAAGTGGAACATGGACATTTCTCCCCCCGGAAATTAAGAAACCATAGAATCTTTGGATTTAAATAATAGAGAGATAGATGAATGCAGAAATATAATGATGAAGTGATGATGGGGAGAGAGAGAGAGAGAAAATTCAGAGCTCTAAAAAAGTCAGAGACGTGGTTTTAATGTGTCTCTGTTTGTCTGTTTGTATTCAGCTCCGGAGAAGAGACAGAGAGTCCCATCTGCTTACAACCGCTTCATCAAGTAAGTAATTATTAAAACAAACTTTATAGATTACAATTTACATCTATACTTACCCATATACACTATATACTTGTATAAAAGTGAGATATTTCATATTTATATTTTTAGAGAAATACACTATGTATCCACAACTAAAAATTAAAAAAATAAAAAATAAAAAAAATTGAATGTATTGTATAAATTTATATTTAGGTCTTGTTTGGCATATAACACTTTTAACCTAAAAGTTAAAAATAAGTTACTAAAAAATTAAAAATCTTATAATCCATACTAAAAAGTCAAAGATTTCATTTTTTCTCTAGTTTTTACATATCTTTTCGTAAAAAATCAAAAAATCATTCCAAACATATTAGTTTTTTTTATCTCATATTTTAGTCAAAAAGCCAAAAAAATTATTAAAATAGTCTATTCCCAAACGAGGCCTTAGTGTGGTGTGGATCACAGACACACACAAAATATAAAAATAAAAAAAAATATGATTTACATATTTTTTTTCTTATAAATCTATATCCGATTTATTGGATCGACTAATTCGAAAGATCAATCTCATTCTCCACTAGTGGAAACCTAATTAAAGTCAAGGCAAAACTTAACCACCAAACTAACATATGGGTTTGATTTACACAATTTCTATTATGGTTGGTTTGGGAAGTGGGTTGGCTTTTTGGCTTTTTTGGTTATTTTAGCCTGGGCTAAAAAGCTTGGTTTGGGAATGACTTTTTGACTTTTTGACTTTTTTTGTTAGAGAATAGTATAATGATTATGAGTTGGATGTGATGTTTTGTTTGTTGTGGCTAAAATAGCCTATTTTGTCTTTTGTAGCTATTTTAGCCACAAACCATCTTCCCAAATGGAATACTTTGTAGATAAAATTATAAGTACGTTTAGTCATGTTTGGATTATAGATTTGGATGGATATTTGTAAAGGAATAATTGAACAAATCTAGCTTCTACATTATATATTTTGGGTCATGCTAGGTTTCATGAAAACTTTCATGAAAACTATCATGAAAACTCATCTGCACCGTTAGATCATGAGATCATATCTGATCTAACGGTGCAGACAGTTTTCAGGGTGGTTTTCCTTAAACATTTTCCTTAAACCTAGCATTTCCCATATATTTTTTCCTACTATTCCTTTTCTTTTATAAATTTCTCAACAAATTCAAAATTCAAATAAAGTCTTATTATTATCAATAATAATAGAATGAAAATAATGCAGAGGGAAAAAAAATTAAAAAGAAGAAAAGAAATTATATTTATTATGTATGTATTATATGGAGAATTTTAAAAAAGTGATATGTAGACAAAATAATTTCGAATTAATATGCATAAAATTATGAAATAAAAACTTATACTGTTATCATTTTAAAATTATTTTTTCTATCATCCACTTTTTTGAAATTCCCCTATGTATGAGTATTGCTGTTTAAGACTAAATATTAGACTCAATTTTCAAACCTAGTGATGTGGCAATCAATTAGAATATTAAAAATAACGTTCTATCTCATATTATCTCTAATCATCAACTAATCATATCACTTACATATCATTAAATCTATAAAATGTGTCTAAAAAGTAAATTTATATATCATTCGTCATTATATATATGATGCATATGTATATATATAGGTAAGAATGATATTGACACTTGGGTATGAATCATAATGATGAAACTACTGCAGGGACGAGATCCAACGCATCAAAGCAGGAAATCCCGAAATAAGTCACAGGGAGGCTTTCAGCGCCGCTGCAAAGAACGTAAGACCCAAACCAATAAATCTATCAAGGAGATTTAGAACAAAATTAATAAATAAATAAGAACAAATCTATCTAATTCTTCTTGCCCTCTTAGGGTTTCTTTTGCTTTGGGAAAATGCTACTATATAAAGAAAATCCCTACAAAATGATGTGGTATATTATTTTTACAATTATGTAACAGTCTGATTTTAACGATTATTGTATTCACAAAAATATTTAAAATGCTGCTTAAATTTTCAGATTTATTTTTTTGTGTAACAACATATCACATTTAAATTTACACTATAAATTCCAAACTTTTTTTTTCTAAATACATAATTTTTTATTTTTTTAATAAATGGAAGTAAATAAACTACTTTATTCTATATATACATATATAAGTAAGTCTATGGTACTAGAAAAAGTTTCAAAAATTTATCCAGAATGATAAATCAAGAGATTTCAAATTGTGGATATTTTTTGAATTTTTTTTCTAGATGTAGTATTGTTGTATATATATGTATATAAATAATTTATTTGTATTGCGCTGTTTTTGAAAAAAAATATCGTATTTGTATAGCACTATTTTTCCTCTCAACCAAGAAAAATCTAGGGTTCAGTATTTTTTTCCTTAAAAAGATTA
Organism: Camellia japonica; assembly: GCA_030407325.1. Taxonomy (NCBI): domain Eukaryota; kingdom Viridiplantae; phylum Streptophyta; class Magnoliopsida; order Ericales; family Theaceae; genus Camellia; species Camellia japonica. The sequence continues at coordinate 31,911,054 of JAPPVO010000029.1, read as the reverse complement.
TTTATTATTTTATTAATTGTGTTGTTCATTGATTTCTGTGCAAATCTGTTTTTATTGCTTCCAGTGGGCCCACTTCCCACACATTCATTTCGGACTTTTGCCTGATCAACCCGTGAAGAAGGCTAATATGCGCCAGCAGGTACAAAAAAACCCTAGCAACTGCCCTCCTATAAACCCTAGGACAAAGAGTAGCATATACTTCTCCAGTGAATTTTTAATCTTTTAAAAACTGTTTTTCGTGTTTTGGAAATGTGTAGGATGGAGAGGATGTCTTGATGAAAGATGGGTTTCTTGCTCCTGCCAATATGGGTGTGTCTCCTTACTAAGAAGTGAAGCGTTTAGGGTTTCTTATTAAATCTTTCTGTCTATCTTTAGGGTTCATCTTGTTCTTGGCTATCTTTCTTTCTTTCTTTCTTTCTTTGAGACTTTTTAAAAACATTTTGTATTTTGCTTGGCTTTCTTAATGGTGGGAGGAGAGTATTTTCAAGAGTAGAATCCTTGTGGAAGTCTAACAAGTGGTTTCCTTAAAAACCCATAAGCAAATGAATTCTCTCTAGCTAGTGTTAAGCATGTTGATGTTCTGAAAACTTTTCTTCATCACTTTTCTTTCCCATCTTTGGATGTTGTTTAATGATGACTCGTGGTATCTAATTATCAAGTTTTTTGGTTTTATGTCAGTGCTTCTTCTCTTTGTCATTCATCATTTCTCCAAAATATTAGTTAAGGTGTGTTCTATTGACTGTATGTGCATATGTTTCTTGTGGCGGCGGTGGTTGCAATGGCAATGATAGTGGAGGTGGTGGCGGTGATAGTAGTGTGATGACATTCCAATTTGTTCATATTGTTGGTGCTTGCATTTGATTTTGCGTGCCAATTTTTGCCAATATAATTGGGATGTAAGATTTTGCTACGATGCAATTTACATTTATCTTTCATTTAGTTGTGTCACTATGTTTTGTTGTTCTCTGATCTCAGGAATAAAATTTTCTTTATTTTGCAAATAAAAAATTGTGTGGTGATATGTTAGTACAGTTTTAGTTCAAAAAATATCTTCCACATTTTAAGGGTAAAAAATATTTTATATGTAAATAAGTTTATTTTTCATTACCCATGAAAAATATTTGATTTTCGTTTTGTCGTATCAAATTTTAAAAAATATTTTTTACCAAAATAACCGAACTGTAGTTAACTATGTTCTTGTGTTTATCAACTTGAAATATGTACTATGTAGCCTATAAATCTTTGTCCTAATTATATGTCCTTTGTAAATTATACTTCATATTTGTTCATCAATAATAACTACTTTGTATAGGAAGAGCCAGGATCCACTCGTTTGATGAGATTCCCAAAAAATTGCAAGTTAATCTCATCCACTCGTCTGATGAGATTCCCAAAAAAGAAAAGGAAAGATCAAGGTTTGGGTGAAGAAATATGATTACGAAAAGATGAAGTAGGGTAATAAATAAATAAAAAATAGTGAATCGGAAAAAATATATATATATATATATTTATCATAGAGTGCATAGAATGTCAGGTATTGTATTTGATGCCCTTGCTAGACATTGCTTCCAACATAATCCATCATACTTTATATGTTTTCATCAATAAAATTTTCTTTGCCGATCAAAAAAAAAAAAAACCTCCATTACATATGTGCTCCTGCTAATGCTCATTTTGGTTTGAAAAATGTTAGGGATCATGAAAAATTTTTCATGAAAATGATCATGAAAAATTTGTGACTCTTAGATTACTTGATTAGTGTGTGGTGCTTTATTGTAAGTGTAATTCAAAGGTCACAAATCTTTCATGACAATTTTCATGAAAGACTTTTCATGATACCTAGCATTGCTGTTTTGGTTTATTGATTTGGTGATAGAAAAAGAAAAAAATTGTAGAGAAAATATGAAACAATAATTTTTGAAAAAAAGTTCAATATGAAAAAAATTTAATAAAAATAAACGAAAACCTATCAAAAAATAATTTCTAAAAAAAATTAAACCAAACATAACTATTATTTCTTATTGGATCACCGTAGAAAACAATTATGAAAAATAAATACAAAGAAATGAAGAAGTATCATCAGTATTATCCTCTTCTCACTGCACCCAGCTTTCATCACCATTTCATGCTGTCTTTGTCTGTTAGAGCTGCACCATCACAGATCTGTAAGCCTAGTATTCTAAGGACATGCTACAATGGAATTAGTTGTGGTGGTTAGCTAGTTTGTTATGAGTTAGTTAATTTGTTTAGAGTTAGTTTTAGATTAAATATTTTGTATAGTTTAGATATAGTATATAAACAAGTGTAAGCTACAGATTTGATATAATGAAAATATGAATTCAAAGAATCTCAATATGGTATCAGAGCTTTAAGCTCTCGTGAGCAAGATCCACAGTTCTTCAATGGCTGATTCTTCTCTACCACCAAATCTTAGTTTACTGATTTCAAATTTCAACTCTCTCATTACAGTGAAGCTCGAATCAAACAATTTCCTCATATGGAAATCGCAGATGACAAATGTGCTTAGAGCATCTGGATTTCTTGATCATGTTAATAGATCTTATCCATGTCCATCTCCAGAACTCGTTGATGCATCTGGAAAAACTGTTTCAAATCCAAGTTAAGTGCAATGGCAATTGATTGATGCACATTTGCTCACTTGTCTGACTGCAACTCTATCTTCATCCATTTATTCCTCTGTTCTTCATCTGACTCACAATGATCAGGTATGGCAATTCTTAGAGAAGCAGTTCACTTCAGTTTCACGCTCTCATATCCATCAACTAAAAACCAAACTTCAAACTCTTCGTAAGAAATCATCTTCAATGGAGGTATATCTGTCTCAAATCAAAGATCTTGCACCTCAGCTGGCTTTAGCTTCTACAAAAGTTGATGATGAAGATCTGATTTTTCTAACTTTGAATGGTTTACCAGAGGAATATGATGCTTTCAAAACTTCTATTCATACTTGATCTGAGCCTATCAAAATGGAACATTTGTGTTCCTTGTTATGTTCAGAGACCATTCATATTGAACAAAAACTTAAACAGTCTACTGGCACTGATCTTAATGTTGCCTACTCTGCTTCATGAGGATCTTCATCAAGTTATGATTCTTCAAATTTTGTCAATAGAGGTTTTCACTTTGCAAGAGGCAGAGGTTCATATCGTGGTTTCAGAGGCGGTAGGTATAATAATTTTCGAGGAGGCAAATCTAATAATAGATACAATAATAATAAATCCAAAGGAACTTTTTCTTCTAACTCTGGATGTCAGATTTGTGGAGGTTGATATCATAATGCTTTTGACCGCTGGCATCAACTGGATCCTACTTTTCAGCCTTTCTCTGGTAGCACCTCATCTCAGTCCTCTCTGTCTCAGTCAAAGGCTTATGCTGCCTCAGTCCCTCAGTTCTATGCTGCTTCAGTACCTCAGTCTTCTTCTGATCCTCCCATACCTCCTTGGTATGTTGACTCTACTGCCACTAATCATCTGACAAATGACTTGACTAATCTTCAACAATTTCAGCCTTATCAAGGTCAGGATCAGGATCAGGTTCAAGTTGGTAATGGTTCTTCCTTACAAATCAGTCATATAGGTAAAGGTATCTTGCCTACTCTACATTATTCTTTTCATCTCTCAAATCTTCTTCATGTTTCTGCCATTTCTTCAAATCTTTTATCTGTGCATCAACTTACCAAAGATCTCAACTGTCTTGTTATTTTTTATGCTAACGCTTTTGTCATTCAGGACAAATGCACGAACAAGATTCTGCATAGAGGTGTTAATATCAATGGTCTCTACCAATTCATTCATTCATCTGAGCAATTCTCTTCTCCTCAAGTTTTTCAGTCTAGCACTACAGCTCCTGTGTCTGATAGCACTCCAGCACATGTGTCTGATTTGCTTTGGCATCAAAGATTAGGCCATCCATCTTCTTTAAAGCTTCAGCATCTGGCTGGTTTTTTACCAAATAAATTGTCTTTGAATAAGGCCTTGTCTTGCCTTGATTGTAATGTGTCTAAATCTCATAGACTTCCTTTCACATTGTCTAATGCTTTTGTCAATTGTCCTTTTGTCTTAGTTCATAGTGATATATGGGGTCCCTTTACAGTAGATAATGCTCCATTTCGTTTCTATATTTTGTTTGTGAATGATTACAGTAGATTTACTTGGGTGTATCCTTTGAATTAAGAGAGTGAGGTGTACGATAAATTGCTTGTATTCAAAGCATATATTGACACTCAATTTCAAACTTCTCTTAAAATACTTAGGACTGATTGTGGCACTGAATTTGTGAACAAAAGAGTTGATACTTTGTTGTCTTCTCATGGCATTGTTCATCAAAGTAGTTGTCCATATACTCAGGCTCAAAATGGCATAGCTGAATGCAAACACAGACATATTATTGAAACTGCCATCACATTGCTTCATCACTCCTCTGTTCCAATTAATTTTTGGTTTGATGCTATTGCCACAGCCACATTTCTCATTAACAGAATGCTGTAGACGTCCCTGAATGCCCCGGAAGGGTTGAGTCCCCCGTTCCTGTTCATTTTGGGCTCACTACAGTTCAGGACTCAAATGTCACGGTTCTTAATCTGAACCAAAGAGTCCAAATCCGGCAAATCGTTTTGAGAAAACAGATTTTTGAAAGAAATGCCAAACATGGATTGCTTTGCCAGATACAGAGTCGCCACCTAAATATTTTATTTTTGAGAAATTTAGGAAATCCTGACTCGTTTGCCTAAGGCCACGTGTTCGTCATCATCAAAGTTGCCTCGGCTCGGGAACTTGGGTACGATTGGGGAAGGTCACTTCGTGAGCACCCCCGCTCGCCCGATCAAAGATCGGCCTCTACTAACCATGATATCAAGTTTTGAAAACATTATGTGTTCTTATTCCGGTTATTAGCCTAGATTTACTATGTGATACGCACAGCATACAAGTATAGACCGGGTCGCCTGAATTGGAACAAAACATTTCATGTTCATTTTTGAAAGATGGTTTGCTACTCGCAAGTAGGCTTAAAATGCAGATTTTGCCACCCTCAGGTGGGCTTAGAAAAGATGGTTTTGCCACTATCTAATGGGCTTAAAACTCATAGTCAATGCATTGTTCCAATCCAAATAACTCAACCTTCATCCACAGGCATTCAGGCAGTTATATCACATAAGCAAATAGCCTCATGGTAAGCATGCTATCATGGCAGTCACTCACACACATGCAAGGATGCTAAAGCATAAAACTTACCGAGTACTCCAAGCCAAAACAGAAGCTAATTAGAAATCATGCATGATCCTAACTATACAGATATGCCTAATGCAACACATGCAAAAATGCAACTATAGCAGGCTCGGCTATTCTAAACATGGCATATGGAATGCTACAGTTAACATGTATTTAACTCGAAATTGAAATACAAATGCAGTTAGTATGATGCGCCGAGGCCGGTGCATGCAAAACAGATGAATGAATGCAAACATGCTATCATACTGTATGCTAATTGAAACATGCCCTAATCTAACCATCATAAGCTGGTAAATAAAAGGGAAAGAAAGACGTGGGGTTGGAAGACATACATCACACATACGCACACTTATTACAACATTGCCCTCGCTCGGAAGGTCCGAATAAATAATATACAGTCCCAAATGAATAATTACAGTTCGAATAAATAGTACAGTCCGAATAAATACAAATTCCTAATTAATTAACAAATTAATCTAGGAAAGCAATAATTTAGCATGCAAGCTAGGGAACTGCCTCGACTCTGCTCCGGATGGTGAATGATACATGTTTGAGTTGCTTGGCGCGAAAATTAATCGCGATGCCCCGATTAACCTCTGTTTACAACTGAGCCCGGAATGTTGCGCGAAGACCCAAAAGATTGCCGGTTTCTGATTTGCTGCAACAGAGAGCAGAAAAGGGGCATGGCAATGTATTTTCACATATGTATGCTTGACTACTCTTCAAGGAGCGTAGTCTTCAATCCTCGTCCCACCAATCGCGCATCTCGATGCGTGATGGCCGAGGAGTCGAATTGCACGACTTAATATGAAATGAATGCACATGAAAACATAACAAGGCCGAGACTCCATCATGGATAATCTGGAGTGTCGGTGACCGGGAATTTGAGACACATTCCGTCACTCGAAGTACGAAACATACATCGTTTCCCGTGCTCGGGCTAACTCCTATCCCAAACACAATGCGATATGCATGACATGCATGAATGCAACTAAGATACAACCTAACATGCACAATGCTATGAAATGGCATACACGATGCACGAGGTAACATGGCATATACAATGCGCTAACATACAACCTAGCATACACAATGCTATGAAATGAAATGGCATACACAATGCATAATGGACTTACACCAACACAAGGGGACCTCAGCCACACTTACATAGGAGGCCATTAGATGGAAATGAGACACTCGAGATACGTGCACACATGCACGCAAACAGAGGACCGACCCTAAGGCACGAATGCCACTCTACCAAAGCATGGCAAGGCATGGAATATGGCATACAAACATGCGAATTTCAGCACTAAAATATGATGCTAAACAGCCCCGAAACATGGCAATATGGCACCCGATGCATGAGATGAACCCCGAAACTCAAAACTAGGCATACGCAATGACCTATAGCTATACAAAGCATGTATTATTTGATCATGAAGCATGAAGACAGAGTCAAGGCAGTCCCAAAACATGAACTTTCTTAGTTCAAAGCAAGGCCAAAAGGTGCTAGCAAGATGGGCTAAAGTAGCATGCAATTTTGACTAGCAAATATGGTTTACATGGCAAGTACATGAAGTAAGTGAGCACTCACCAAACCAGAAAAAATCAGTGAACTAAACATGCCAAAATATACCCAAATAAACATGGAAAGGCAGCCAACACATGCACAAATGAGGGGCTCCTTTGGAGGGCATACAAAGGGGTTATTAAGCACATGCATCAAGGACACTTAGCATGGTACAAAAAACTTTGAAAATCAAATATGATAGCTCCAAAACTCACCAAATTGACCCTGAAATGTGACTTCAAAGCATACAAGATAGGGTCTCTTTGGAAGGCCAAAATGACCATCAAACAAGTCAAGGTGAGAGGGGGGGACCTCCCTCTGATTTTGAGGCTCAAAACAGCATCAAAGCCACTGGAAATCCACTGGATTCCAGTGGCTAGAAGTTCAAACAAAGCATGCAACAAGAGCTTAGGTGTAGGGCTCAAAACAAGAGACAACCAAGCATACAAGGAAGCATGTGACCTCAAATAAGAAAATGCCCTTGATAAAATATGAAGATGATGTCAAAACAACCCTTTTTCTAGTTTATAACAAGCCTCAAAAATGAATATAAATAGGGCTAATCTATCATACAAAAATGACCCTAAAAGAGAGAATAGAGACAAGGGACAGCAGCTGGCCCCAAATGGCAAAGAGCCCTTCAACAAAATTGAAGAGGGGCTCAAAACAAGGCACTTTACAGTTTACATCAAGTCTCGAGAATGAACACAAGTGAGGCTAAATCAACATGCAAGAAAAAGGCCTAAAAGAGGGATAAAGAAACAAATGGTAGCAGCTGACCTCAAACAGATGAGAGTCCTTCAACAAAGTTGAAGAGAGGCTCAAAAAAAGACATTTCACAGTTTATAGAAAATCTCGAAAATGATCACAAGTAGGGCTAAAATATTATGCAAAAATGGCCCTAAGAAGAGAGATAGGAGACAAAAGGTAGTAGAAGACCTCAAACAGCAAAGAGTTATTAATCAAACATGTATAGGAGCTCAAAATATGACCTTTTTTAGTTCATGACAAAGTCCAGAAATGCTTGCAAGTATAGCTTATAAATGAAGCAAAAAAATACAAGTTTGAGGGAAATAGACACTTACCCTTGAAGAGCAGCAAATCAGTAACTTTTGGACCAAAATTCTAGACTTTCAACATCTTCAAATGTCCTCCAAGGTGCTGGAATGAATGATGGAGGGGGTAGGCTAGGGGTTGTAGTGCAAGTGGTGCAAGAAAATGGGTGTTTGGAGCTTGAAAATGGAGAGTAATGGAGGAGGAGGGTTATGAGCCTAAGCCAAAAGTGTCTAACCCCTAACAATGGTGGTGGAGTGTATATTATATAGAGGAAGAGAGGCTAAGAAAAGGGGGGAAAAAAACAAATTCAAAAATGGAGCCAAAACTTGTCTCTCTTGGAAAATGGGAGATATATCATTATATATAGCAAAAGCAACACTAAAGGTCGAAAATATCTGAGCTAGGGACAGCTGGAGGTTGTGGAAGACAGTTGGAGGGAAGACATCAGTCAATTTTGGGCTTTCTGGGCATAAGTGGCCGGCCTACCACCTTTTATGGTCGGCCTGCTACTTTTTAGAACAAAAATTGGTCTTCCGGAAAGAAAGGTGGCCGGCCAGTGATTGGAAAGTTCAATGGTGGACGGCCAGGTATCCAAATTGAAGCCCCGGAAGTTAGATTTCCAATGGCGCAAACCTTGCATTAAAATTCCTCCTGTGCAAAAAGTTATGCCTGTTTTGGTGAAGCCGCGCAGATTCAGTCCAACCGGAGTGATGCCCTACTTCAATCAACCATATCTCCCTCGTCCGGAATTGGCTTTAGGAGATTCTTGAGTACAAAATGAAGCCCCGGAAGTCTTCTTTCCAACGGTGGTGGCCTCATAGCTTGATTCCAAGTATGCAAATGAATAGGCCCGATTCGGCGAGGGTTGCTCGACTCTTTCTTAACGATTCATGCCCATTTTCTCCCCCAACTGGGTTTCTTCCCTCTTCTCTTCTTTTCTTCAACTTCAAACCCCTAAGTAAGGTGTTTTGAAAGATTTTTCAAAGATTTCATCTCTCTTTCATTCACTTCTACTTTGTCCTTGCTCAGTTTACCGAAAAGCGCAACATTTAACAAAATGCGAGCGTTGGAACATCGTAGAAACTTTATTTCAAAAACGCTTTGAAAGAGAGGGTTTTAAGGTCTAAAATCTTTTGATCAAGATTGTTTTGGTCCAAAAAGGAATATGAAGTTGAGCTTTGACTCTCTCATTGCCGAAGAAACTGAACCTTTCCCCTGCACACCTTTCTCCATCATGTAAACCATCAATCGCGTCCAAGTTTTAAGGGCGGTCAAAAATGGGGTGTCTACAAATGCCTTCTAGTATTTTACATCACAAGACTCCCTTTGAAATGTTGTTTCATATCATACCTGATTATTCTCTTTTCAAAGTGTTTGGTTGTCAGTGCTTCCTTTGGTTAAAGCCTTATGCTCCTCACAAGCTGGCACCAAAATCCATGTCTTGTGTTTTCTTAGGATACCATCCTACTATTAAGGGTTATAGATGTCTTGAGCCTCTTTCTGGTAAAATCTACATTTCTAGGCATGTAATTTTTAATGAATCATGCTTTCTTTTCTCTCAGCAGCAGTCCTCAGTTTCTACTTTTTCATCTTCAGATTTGTCTGCTCTTACATCCTTTTTCTGGCCTTCTTCACTCAGTTCCTCATCTGTGCTTCCTGCTCAGTCTCCTTTTTCCTCTGTTTTATCTACTGCTCCTTCTGAGCCCTCTTCAATTTCTGAGCCTTCTTCTTCTCTTCCTGCACCTACTTCTCCTCCTCTTCCTCAGCCTATTCCTATTTCCTCTATTACTATTGATTTACCTCCTCATTCTCTTTCTTCCTCTGTATCTAACATACATCCCATGATTACTAGATCTAAACATAAACTTCCTCAGTGTTTTTCTGCTAAAGTTTCTCTTCTTGAAACTGAACCTACATCTGTTCAAGCTACTCTTCAATCTCCTGTGTGGTTTCAAGCCATGAAGGAGGAATATCAAGCTCTTCAACAACAAGGCACTTGGGACCTTGTTAATCTTCCTTCTCATAAAACTGCCATTGGGTGCAAATGGGTTTTTCGCATTAAAAGAGATTCAAATGGTACAATTGCTCGTTATAAAGCTAGATTGGTGGCCAAGGGATTTTTGCAACAAGAGGGAATTGATTTTCATGAGACTTTTAGTCCCGTGGCTAAACAACCCACAATTCGAATCTTCTTAAGTGTTGCTCTTCAATCTCAATGGTCTATCAAACAGCTTGATATTTCAAATGCATTTCTTCATGGTACTCTTCAAGAAGAAGTCTATATGCTGCAGCCTCCAGGGTTTGAACAGTCTTCTTCTCATGTTTGCAAACTCAAGAAGGCCTTGTATGGTCTCAAGCAAGCTCCTAGGGCTTGGTACTCCACTTTTTATACTTTCTTGTTTTCTCAAGGATTCACAAACAGTCTGTCTAATGCCTCTCTTTTTATTAGAAAAACTTCTACTAGTCTCACTCTGCTATTGGTGTATGTTGATGACATCTTGCTAACTGGTAATGATTCTGCTTTCATTGCTCTGCTTCTTCAGCACATGCACAAGGCATTTTCCATGAAAGACCTTGGTTCTTTGTCTTATTTTCTAGGCATTTCAGTTCAGTCTGATGAGCATGGTTACTTCTTATCTCAAGCCAAATATGCTGCTGCATTATTGCACAAAGCAAGAATGGCAGACTGCAAACCAAGTTCTTCTCCTATGGTTGTTAAAGCTGTGTGTTCTGCAGCTGATTCTCTGCCCTTTGCTCAGCCCTCACTATATAGAAGTTTAGTTGGTGGACTGCAATATTTGACTATCACCAAACCTGATCTCTCCTATGCTGTTAATCAAGCTTGTCAGTTTTTTCATCTTCCTACCAATGCTCATTTTCAGGCTGTTAAGAGGCTCCTTAGATATGTAAAACGGACTCTGAATCATGGTCTCTCTTTCACACCAAGTCCTTTTGATCTTTCTGCCTTCTCCGACTCTAACTGGGCCAGTGATAGTCTTGATCAAAAATCAACCTCTAGCTATTGTATATATCTTGGCTCAAACTTGATTTCATGGTCAACTAAAAAGCAAGCAACTGTTTCTAGATCATCCACTGAAGCTGAGTATCGAGCCGTAGCTCATGCCACAGCTGAGCTCACTTGGATTCAACAATTACTTAAGGATTTTTGTATTTCATCTTCTACTATTCCTGTAATCTGGTGTGATAGTTTATCTGCCATGGCATTAGCCTCGAACCCTATTTTCCATTCTAGGTCCAAACATATCGAAATCGATTGTCATTTTATTCGGGAAAAAGTGGTTGCCAAACAGATTGAACTTAAGTATATTCCTACCATGGATCAAGTAGCTGATATTTTCACTAAGCCTCTGTCTCCTTCCAGATTTCATTACCTTCGTGACAAGTTGTTAGTGTTTCCTTCCCCTATCAGCTTGAGGGGGGCTGAAGAAGTATCATCAGTATCATCCTCTTCTCACTGCACCCAGCTTTCATCACCATCTCATGGACAGCTGTCTTTGTCTGTTAGAGCTGCACCATCACAGATCTGTAAGCCTAGTATTCTGAGGACATGCTACAATGGAATTAGTTGTGGTGGTTAGCTAGTTTGTTATGAGTTAGTTAGTTTGTTTAGAGTTAGTTTTAGATTAGATATTTTGTATAGTTTAGATATAGTATATAAACAAGTGTCAGCGTTAGCTCCAAGCTCCTCTTTATTGATATTCTATATCCTCTTTGCATACTTTCATCAATAAAGATTTTTCTTTGCCGATCAAAAAAATATATATATATATATATATAAACAAGTGTAAGCTACAGATTTGATATAATGAAAATATGAATTCAAAGAATCTCAATAAGAAAGTATGTCAGAAAATTTTAGTTATAGATATCATTTCTCATTCTCTTTTTAATGATTTCATTTTATTTCATTAAATTTTATAATCAAAAGTTCTCTAGTGAGATGAACAACACGAAGGAAATATTTTTCCTTCCCACACAATTTAGAGTGCTGTTGTTAGACTACATTTTCTTCATTAGGGGTGTAATTTGTTTGGTTTGGGTTTCGATTTTGTTGTTTGAAAAAAAGAAACTAACCATAAACTATGGCTTGAATTTGTTGTTGTTTTGTTTTATTGTAAATGAAAGATTCACATAAAGTTTTATAGAATTTTACATTGGAAATAAATGAAGAGTGAGAGTGGGAATTACTCGGAATTACTCCATGAATGGTTGGGAGCATGAGCAAATTTAATTAGGATGTGCTCTTTTATCTTGACCTTTTTAAATTGATGTACCTTTGATATACTTTTCATGTACTCATTTATTTTTAAATCAATAATATTTTATTTTTTTGGATAGAAAGGCAAAAGTTTAAGGTTGTGCTTAGGGGTGGGCGCGGATCGGTTGCGGCCACGAAACCTCCAATCCGCCATCCGTCCGTCAGATTGGCGGATTGGAGAAAATCAATCTGCATCCGTCCGCCAATCCGGCGGATGTGGATTGAGCGGATTGGCGGTTTGGCGGATGGATGCGAATCGGTTTGGCGGTTTAAAATTTTATAAATTTTCAACATAATTCAACTCGTGCAATTCCTCAAAAAAAAGAAGAAGAAGAAAGTATTACAGCCAATGACTTAAAAAAATATTACAATCATTGCACGTTTCATCCAAAGCAAGAAAGTTTGAAATTTTAGTATATCACAATCACTGCATGCCTCATCCACATACTACAATCACAGCATGTCTCATCCACATAAGTATTACAATCTGTGATTCTTAAAATATAAAAACAATTCAAACCACCAAAACCATGAACAAAGCAGTAGTAAAGATTGTATGTCTTTGTATTGTTACATCTATATCTGTTTTTGAAAACAAAAATCAACAAGCATATATCATATTTTTTATTTATTATTTTTAGTGATAGATTTAAAAATCAAAAAATATAGATAAATAATACATTTATTTTTTTCAATTCAAAAAAGATATTCAAGTTGAAAACTTTTTTTCAATAGAATATTTAAATTCTTTTTTAATTGAAAACACAAACAGAATATTTAAACAAACTGAAAACACAAAGTCTTATAAATTACTAGGAGTGCTCACGGTTTGGCGGTTCGGTTGCGATCAAAGGAATCTCAAATCCGCCATCCGTCCGCCAGATTGGCGGATTGGAGAAAATCAATCTGTAACAGTCCGCTTGTCATCACGCATCCGTCCAAAATGAGGCGGATCGGTTCGGTTCGGTCGGTTTTGGCGGAATGGTATATCCGCTGCTCACCCCTAGTTGTGCTTGATTCTTGAATTTAGAAAGTGATTTGAAAATAAAAAGGCAAAATATAGGTAAAATGTAAATGAAATATAATTATATTTCACACACTTTTTCTTTTTTACTTTCCAAATCTCTTTCTAAATTTGTGAATAAAACATAACATAACATAAATGTGAAAGACCTAGTAAAACTTGCATAAGCCGTTTCTTAATGAGTGTTGAAAAAAATTTGAAGGCTAAAAATGACATTTGTAGGAATTTGTCACCAAACAAATCTTACTATGTCTTATTTTGAGATTTTCCATCACATCTAGCACAAAGATAAAGAAAGAAAGAAAAGGAGAAAAAATTAAGTAATTATTATTTGATATTGGAATATATAAATTATGCAGTATGCGATATATGATGGATGGATAGTTAAAGTCATGATATTGTTGATATTATTGTTGGTTTATTCTTAATTTGTACAAACTATTATTATTATTTTGTTATGACTGGAAACACAATATTTATTTTTCAAGATAAAATGAAAGAGTTGATACTACTGATTTTGAATATTGGTTTAATCAGTAAAAAATTAATTGTTCAAAAAAACAAATCAGGGTTAGAAAACTCTTCTCAAAATGAAGATGAAATTCTTCTTCCTCAAAACAGTGTCGCATAGAAATTAATTTAGCGGTTCTTCCTACAAATCCAAGGCCATGACCTCATATTATGGAGATGTTAATATTTTTTTTTTCAAGTGTATGCATTGTTATTTTTGAATTATTAGATTTCCCCCTCTTTAAGTGTTTAATTTGTTAAATGTTAAAAATTTGACACAAAAAAGTGCCAATTTTAGACCATCTTTTTAGCTTTATCAAATTTTTGGCTCAAATCCTAATTGGCACAACAATAACCTAACCATTCCACATATAACCTACTCATTTTCGCTTTTTATCCATTTGCGTTGAACTTGGAATTTTATAATGATTTCGTTAACAATATTGTTGTCTCTAATTGGATTAATTGGACCCAAATTACAAAATTTAAAGACGAAATTGACAAATTAAAACTTATATGACATAAAATACACGTTTAAAAGGCCATAGATATATTTTATCCAAAAACATAACACTTTAGTTTAATGTTATTCTTAATCTAAAATCCTGACTCTATCACTGACTGCAATCCATACAGAAAGGGAAGGAGAAAAAAAAAAGATGAGACAACTAATTTTCAAAAGGCAAATTCATCACACAAGGTTTGGCTAAGTTTAATTTGGAAACCCATGTAAGGAATGGCTGTGTACGAACCTGTAACCAAACAAAGTGATTGCCAACCTATTGAATGAGACCTTACACGAGACACATTGAAAGCTGTCCCTAATGAATTCTATGAAACATAGTAAATATTTAACCAACTAGCTTAAATAATAATGTCACACTTATCATAATTGTGTACTGTATTGTATTTATTATTTGATTTGTCAACAAAATATTAATATAATAGATCTCATGTATATTTTTAAAATAGTGTTAATAACTAGATTGATATATCATACGATAGTTTTCATTGTATGGTGGCAAACCAATTATTAAATGGACTATGAAAAGAACCCATTGAAAGCTGTAATTTCGGTTAATGAATGCATAGATTTGAAATGAGGAATAAATTTTACAGTGGTGATTGGCACCCCCTCAAATCACCACCCCCATCACCACCCCCCCCCTTGACACGTGGCGGATGGTGATTGGAGGAAAAAGAAAAAAAAAAAGAGAAAAGAAGAAAAAAGTGACCAATCAAATCAAGAGGGGGTCCAAAGGGGATCCTAAAAAGGGGGTCCTGCACATTATTCTAAATTTTAATGAGAAATTTCTCGCTGATACCCCTAAATAGCTTTCACAATCACCCTAATGAGAGAATTGGAAAAACATAGCGACACAGAAAAGAATTAAAAAATAGTCACAATAGACACAAGGGAGTGTGGGTGTCCCCTTCAAGTGGTGTATTGCACACATTTGTGTCTCTCTTATTTTTTTTTACAGCAATGTTAGGTATCATGAAAAAATTTTCATGAAAATAATCATGAAAGTTTTGTGACCCTTGGATTACACTTAGAATAAAGCACCACACACTAATCAAGGTAATCCAAAAATCATAAATTTTTCATAATCACTTTCATGAAAAAAAATTTCATGATCTCTAACTTTTCTCATTTTTTTAAGTTACGCGGCCCTTACATATCTTTTGTGAATATTCTATAATATTTTTTTTTCTATAACAAGCCCTCAGTCGATTTGTTTACCTCCCAATGAAGAGGATAATTTGTCACTGTTTTATACCACTACCTCTCGAATGGTCTTTGTTGAAAAATTATTATTAATAAAATTGTGAGAGATAATAATATGCATCAACCCTGTGATTTACATCCACCATTTTTAGTGAAATTTATCACATGAATAATACTGGGCTAGGCCCTTAGTAAACAAACTGGGCTAACCACCCAAGCCCAAGTTGGTCACTACAAGCACCTATTATATTGGGCCACCGACTAAATGACCATTGTTTCTTGTGTGTCATCCTTCTATTGTTATATATAAGGCAATTATACTAAGGGAACTTACTGATAAATCTCATGTAACAAGTTCAAAACCCAGCTAATCCCAAAACAAAATACTTGCACCAATTAGTCCAACACATTTTTAATTGTTATCAAAAAATCCTTTTTTTTTTTTTTTTAATTTACAGACACTGTTTACATCTTACTACCGTCGGACTTCCGTCAAACGGTCGCCGGAGACTCGTCGGAATGTTCAACATCACCGGGAAGTCGTCGGAATGTTTAAAACATGTTATGAAACTGTAAAATTTTACAGTTCTAAAGCATGTTATAAAACTGCAAAATTTTACAGTTTTAAACCATGATTCATTCCAACACCAAAAAAAAAATTTCAAATTGTAAAATTTTACAGTTTTCACCGCCTGTAACTAAAACTCGAAAATTACTTGTTTAGAATTCGAAAATTTTCTCATTACAAATCTGAGTCATTACAGATCTGTTTCAATGATATTATAGATCCATTTCATCATCAACAACAACAACCATAGATCAACAACTATCTCAAAAAAAATCTGTAAATAGAGAGAGAAAGAGAGACAAATTGACAAAACCATATTCATGGCAGATTCTTACAACAGCTACAGCAAGCTTCGTAGATCTGCTGTGGGTACTTCACAGGCACAGCCTCATCTAGCTTCTGGTTGATTTCTTCTATCAGAGTCATCCAATAGGTTCGAAGATCGAATTTCGTCGACACTGACGATGATGGTGTCAATGATGAAGAAGAAGAAACAGAGCATCGAATTTTGGGATGCGAAATTGATCTGAAGAACGCATTGTTGATGATGATGAAAAAACTGTAGAAAATTTCTAGATCTGAAGATTTTTTTTTTGTTGATGTTGATGAACCCATTGTTGATGATGAACACGTAACAAGAGAGGCAAAAACCAGAGAGATAAAGTAAAGGACTTTTTGGTGCACTCAAAAAGTTTTGGGATTAAATGGTCTCCACATGTCCCACATGGGACCTGTGGGTAATTTTCCCTTCTAGTACTAATGGTCTCTATATTTGGGGTTTTGTATTATTTTGATCTTTTATTTTTAATTGTGATATATTTGACTGTGAATTTTAAATCTTGTTCTAAAAAAAGACAATTGAAGATATCATTGCTCAATTTCAATGGTAAAGTTATCAATTTGATAAAATATAAAATAATTTAACAAAAATAAATGTCAAAAAAATATTTGTCAATTTTTAAAAATTATTTCTACTCACTAAAGATAAAATTATGTAAAAATAACGCTCAATTAATATACATTAATGTGTATTTAGGAGGGGGAAAGATTGAGTACACACCTAACTTTTGACATAATACACAAAGTGGTGGCCCCAAGACATTTATTTATTTATTTACCAAATTAATTTTTATTATGTGTTTAGATGATGATCATGTAATATGTGGTTATTTTTATTTTCATTAAATTAGTTTTTATTTTTCTAAAAATTAAATATGGCGACAACTTTGACTATTAAACCAATCCATTAAATTAAAAAATCCAAAACTAAAAATATTTCATATATTAAATATATCGATTACACATTAAAAGCCTAACAACCACCCATTACATGATCATCATCCTAACACATAATAAAAATTAATTTGGTAACAAAATAAATAAATAAATGTCTAAAAGATTTATCAATTTTACATAACTTTATCTTTGGTGGGTAGAAATTATTTTTAAAAATTTTAAAATATTTTTTCGACATTTATTTTTATCCAATTAGTTTATATTTTATCAAATTAATGATTTTGCTCTTGAAATTGAGTAATGATATTTTTAATTTGAAACAAGATTCAAAATTTATGATCAAATATGTCATAATTAAAAAGTCAAAAATCAAAGTGACGCGAATCATAAACTATAAAGACTATAATATAATTTACCCATATATATACACAACAGTACCAATAGAGTACATGTACACACTAACACTATATTTTTTTTTTATGAATATTTTTGTATTTTCCAACAGTTGGTAGGACAGAAAACAAAAGACAACAACAAACATTTTTCTTCCTTAATAAAAAAAAAACAAGCTTATTTGGAAAAAGTATATATAGTAAAACTAAAATTTACCAATGGCACTACACTACCATCACCTTCCCACATCACTTTTATCCCACATGTGGTATTATTTTATCACAGGATAAGACTAGCGTTACAAAATGATTAAAATACCTTCATCCTAATAACTCATTTTGTAATAATTTAACTCAACTTATTCAACACACTAACCAAACATGACCTATGTAATTTTGGCTTCGTTTGGCTATTTAGTTGGGACTAAAAATACACAAAAGATAAAATAGGTTAAATAAGATAATAAAGCAAAATGTCATGTCTAAATCTTAATTATTTCACTTTTTTTCTCACAAAAATAAAAAAAATCAAAAAATCAATCCAAACGAACTTTTAATTCCAAGCTAAAAAAGTTACCACTCAAAAAGGCCAACTAAAAAAGATTTTGTCAAATGACAACTATGATTATTATCCTGCCATCATACTCGTTCGAAATACCAGGGTGTTTGGTTGATCATCTTCATTCTTCTTTTTTTTTTCTTCATCTCTTCTTCTTGAGGAGGAGGAGAGGTGTTTGGCAAAAAGAGCATTGGTCATCTTCATTCATTTGGCAGATCTTCACATGATCACTTGAAGACATGGTAAACAAGGAGGTACAAAATAAGAAACAGAATATGAAAAACTTCATGCACAAAGTACAGAAAAACATAGCTTCAGCAAGCAAACCCCATTTAGAAATTTCTTAACAACTAATCAAGATAAGTGAAAAACAAAAACAGAGAAGAAAAAATATATAAATATTGTAAATCACACGCACACAAGAACACAAGATTTTCATGTTTCACTCAAACACTAGGAGTGCGTTTACCGTTGTGGCAATTTCACTACGATTAGAAAGTCTTACAAGTGAGATGTAGCCGTTCCCCTCAACTACATATACATATAATTAAGGCTACAAGTACGAAGATACCAAGATACCCTTTCAAATATAGTGTCCCATACTAATCAAGATCCACCACTACCCAGCACCCTATTCCCTGTGTGCTTCAGGTAAACATGGAGAGACCAGCAGAGCCTGTATTCCTGGTTTCCTGGTTTCCTTTCAAAGATTCAATTGTAATCCATCTTTCTTCTAAATGCACCATAATGGGATTCGCTAGTTTTACCAGTTCTCTTTCACCTTTGAGATCATAATTTCTATAAATGTGCAACAGCATATGAAACTGACACCTGCCAAAAATTTACTGATGCAATATTGAATTGAACTCAAATTTTGCTGAAAACTCTCCATTCAAACAACTTCAGAGCAGTTGAGACTCACCTTGCCATCGTAAAGCAGATTTGTATCATAAGCATCTTGATGATCAGTCAAGAGGGAAACTCTTTTCAGCATGAAATTAGAGTCAAGTATTTGCATATTATCTACAGAGCAACTGTATAAAGTTTTTCAATTATAGTGTCGGTTGATATATCTAATTTCAAACATGGAGAAGAATGAGAAGAGAAGCAAACTGGCAGGGTTGAATCGAAGTACTGAAAACTCGAAACATGGAAGTTGAACGTAAGTATGCTCCCAAGAAGAGAGAATGATCAACCTAAATAACCTCGCAAGTACTACAGAAACCACTAGTTACCTTTAGGAGCACCATGCCATATCAATTTCATCAAATTACAAGCATTACAGAACCGACAAACTCCTGCAAATATAAACCAAGCAAAATAATGATTCTAAAGCAAAATAAGTCCTCTACGGTGGTATAGAGAAAGACAAACAGAGGTACTTCCCAATGATGTTTTCTGTGGTAACGTTTGAATGTACCTATGCCTAAAAGATGCTGAAAAGCAATGCTGTTTGGTAGTGCAGAAAAAGAGAGACATCGAGGAAGGAGATGAGATTCCATCAGCATAGAATGATACTGAAAAGGCAGACAAGGTGGGGTGGAAACTGCAAGATGTACACTCAAAAGCATGATGCAAAAGGTTCATAGCAAGAGCTACTAGGATGGCCAAATTATCCAAGCTGATTAGTTTGTCAAATGCAAAGCAGAATTTACACAATTCGTTAGTCATAACCTACTTGAAGAGATAATATCGTAGGTTGTCACATGATCCGGAGTCTTGCACCACTAAAAACACAATCAGGACTTCACCAACAAGACGGAACATTTCAAAATGTGACATTTCTCAGCACAAATGATTGAAATCAATAATTTTTTCCCTGAAAAATTCGCATAATATCTTTTAGACAAGCCAGATAGTATCTTTAAGAGATTACACTGACAGCATAATAATTCAATTAGCAAGTTTCATTAGACAAATTAAAACAAAGTTACAACTTTTCAGAACTCTAGACTACATACAATTTGGTAACGTATTAGTGTCAAACCAACCCCACATGCACCCCCCAAAAGAAAACCCCAAAAAAGGAAAATCTTTACAGCCATTTTCTACATGGATACAAGTAGACAAACCTAGAAAGAAAAAACCAAAAACGACCTAAGAAAATTCACAAACCATAGAGAACTAGAGGTAAATGTCACCATTAGCCAAAGAGCTTCCATGCCATAGAGCGATGAGCTTGCAATTTTTGAATAGTGTACTTCCCAAATTCATTCCTTAGCACACCAACTCAAACAGCCTTTGATTGAACACTTCAACTGGAAATTTTTTGTATTCTTGTATATCAAGATTGTAATGCCACAAACCGAAAATCTTAGTTCACATACTAAAAACCCAATACAAGAAATTCATCATTTTCCCACATAGTCTACCCATATATATATATATATATATATTAATATGCACACTTCAAACCTACAAGATAAACCTGAGATTGAATGACTGTTTTTCCAATCTTAAAACCTGGCATTACCGTGAATCCCACCTTAGGCCTCCCCTTACCCGGAAACACACCTTTCTTCGTGACATCTTCCATGTAAACCATCGAGAAATCTATGCCTCTCTCAACCTGAAAAATCTCAACAATAGGATTGAACGAATAGGCTAACTTATGAAGCAACCATATTGAGCTCGACATCTTAACAAACGACTCATAAAATGCACTCAACGACTTCCACGAATTCAATACCACTTCATTTTGATCCAAATTGATGAAAATTGATGATTCCATTGAAGGGTGTATGAGATGCTGATACTTTTTCTCGCAAAATCGTGAAAACTCACAACTCGGATTCTTGCTTAGAACCTCCATAGGATTGCACGTTACGTGCTCGATTAATTGCTTCAAAGAACTATTTTTCTCTGAATTTGAGTTATTACCATTGCATACAATTCCATTCAAATCCAACCCAAAATTTTCTGAATCGAAACCTCGAAACATACCCAAACTAACATATGACAGAAACGCATACCGGCTATGCCCCTTTTTCGCGTAATCGATCTCAGAATGAACTGAATTTGATGCCAAATCCAAATCCCACCCTGCTTTCTTCATCAAATCAATCAAGAGCTTAGTAAAACTATGCAATGATCTACAAGCTTCGCGCAACATCGAATCGAAAACCCGAATCGTCAACAGAACCTCCATAGGCGAATTCGAGCTTGGTTTCGAATTCGAACTAGAATTCAGTAATTTCTTCGACAATTTTGAATTAGACTTGTGAATTTTATCCAACTCTTGCCTTAGAGCCAACACTTTGGTGTCTTTATCGTCGATTTCGGACTGCAATCGATTGAAGACGGTGTCCAGAGCCCGAAGCTTGCTCTGATTCTCTTGTACCTGAGCTTCCGAGCAAGACCCAATTGGGAAATCAAGAATGCAATTGGGGTTTTTGCGAAAATTCCTGAACCAATTCCTGAAATCAGACAATCTCTGAAGATGAGAGACTAGAGCTTTATCGGCAGCTTTAATGGTGTCTTCATCGAAAGGCGAATGGGCTGTCTGTAACTGAAGATAGTAAGCTTCAAACGATGAAATCGTAGCGAAAAGGGAAGATATCAGAGTCTCTGCGAACTGGGTATCGATGGTTCGAATTGGGGAAGATGGTTTTGAAGCAGATGATTTGTGGGTTTGGTCTGGTTTGATCACAACGACCTTCTGATCGGTAATGAATTCTTCGGCGGAGTCTAGGAGTGTGAACCCATCTCCATCCTCGCCGTCAGTGGCGGCGCCAGCGGTGACGGACTCGTCTTCCTCGGCGAAGAATTCGAATGTTTTGGTCTTGAAAGCGAGTGCGAATTTCTGAAACATTTCGGAGATTTGTGGTGGCTTTGACGGACCTTCCATTTCTGGCATCTCTAATTCCCTTCCACTTTGCCTCTCTCAATAACTATATATATATATATATATAGAGAGAGAGAGAGAGAGAGAGAGAGAGAGAGAATTCAACAAGTTCACCTCTGGTTTAGAGAGAGAAAGTAGACTCCATAGCTGTGAGAGAGAGAGAGAGAGAGTATTCAATAAGTTCACCTCTGGTCTAGAGAGAGAAAGTAGACTCCATAGCAGAGAGCGCGAGAGAGAGAGAGAGAATTGGGGGGTTTGTGGTGCTTTGGATAACTTAGAAGGAAGGTATGTGTGTGAGTTTGATGAGTTAGGCTTGCAAGACTTTTCTTTTACCTTTTCTTTTTTTAAGGAATAAATTACAAATATATTTTAAAATTGATTTAAAATACGAATCACTTTATTTAGTTTTAATTTTAAGAATTTACTTTTTAAAAAATGTTATTTTTTCGTTTTTCATATTTTTTTTTATTTTTACTAATTTTTTAATATTTTAAACAATTTTTTTTAATTTTTAAACACACCTAACATAAATACACTTAATATTTGTGAAAAAAATCTTTAAAAAATTCACTAAATACCAAAAATAGAAAAAATAAATAAAAATTCAATACATTTTTCCTATTTTAGTGTATTTATTAATTTTTTAAAATATTTTTTCACAAATATTTTATTAATTAGATACATCTAAGTGAAATATAATTTTCAGAATTACATCAGACAATTTGTATTTTAAGTAACGGGGATGTTACATGTACTAATTGGTATGTCAATTAATGAATCAACATATGTTATGATATTATTATTTCAAAATTATGATCTCACTTATTATATAAATTATAAAAATTTAAAATTTTTAAAATTATATTATATCATCTATTAATATATAATAGGTGTATTTGTAATTTATACTTGTTTTTATTAGTATGTTTTTGTGTTTTGTGTTTTTGTATTTTGTGTTTTGTGTTTTTTTAATGCCGTTGGACTTGTTTTGTGAAGTCGGTGTTATCGATGATTAACGGTAAAAAGAGGGAGGGGAAGATAGGATGACAGGCGACTGTCGCTTTCGTTAGTGGCCGACAAATGGAAGGACATTTCTGTAAAATAAAAAAATAATAATAATTAAAAAAAAAAAAAAAAACTCCATAAAAAAATATTAGGTAAATTACAAATACATTCTTTGAACTTTACTTAAAATACGTATTGTTTCATCTTATTTGAAAAATTACAAATACATTCCTGTTAGGATTTTTTATTGAACAGAATTAATTGAAAAAATAAAATTTCTAACTACTCACATATACAATAATAAAATTATCTGAATTATTAATTGAAATAAAATTTTAATATTATTAAAAACTGTTAATTAATTTGATAATTTATTAATAAAAGGATTTATTTGTTATGAAATTAAAAACCTTAGAGGGCATA
Source organism: Camellia japonica (assembly GCA_030407325.1). Lineage (NCBI taxonomy): Eukaryota > Viridiplantae > Streptophyta > Magnoliopsida > Ericales > Theaceae > Camellia > Camellia japonica. The sequence goes on along the minus strand of JAPPVO010000029.1, from coordinate 31,887,607 downwards.
ATATAATATTTAGAACCACAAAAGATAATTTATAATTTAAGTAAATCTCAATGGATATATTTGTAATTTACCCAAAAATATTTGACATTTGACTCTTTTTTTTTGTATATCATAATTTGACATTTGACTTTAGTGTTAGGTTTTAGGCTGACCCCATTCATAGATCACTCTTGAGTAGTTTTAATGAAGATTTCAAATGTTTTTTACAATCCAAGCATTAAATTCAACACTTTTAAGGGTAATTGTTGTTAAAATTGACATTATTGTGAGAGAGGTAAATGTAAAATTAAAATTGTGATTACGAATGTAATTCTTTTATTACTTGAAAATGGTGAGTGTAATTTACCTAATTTATTTTTGATAAAATAAACACTCACAACTTTAACTGATTGAGCCAATTAGTACTAGTTTAGTTGGTTAGGATATTTATATTTGACTAGGAGAATAAAAGTTCAAGTCTTGTAACATGTAATACTTCCTTTTTCTCAAGTTCAAACCTCTGATGTATCTAAAGAACACTCACTATTTATACTTCTTTCATAGGGTTTTAAATGAGCTAAGCTGAACTTTGAAATGTTTAAGCTTGATTCACTAAACATTTGTTGAGTTGGAACTGGGATTGTTATGTATTTAATAAGCTTGAATTTGGCTCAAATCAATTCAATTACATAAACGAGTTGAACTTGAAAAGAGAAAAAATATATATATTGAGAGAAAATTTTGAGCAAAATGTAAAATGATACTCATATTATTAGTAAAATAAAATATAAATTTGCACAAATGCCAATAATGAATAGAGAAAAATAAATTATTGTAATTAATGAGAATATATTTGATAATCATTAAAATTAATTACTAATTTATTTATAATTATGTTCACGAGCCTATTTAAACCGAACTTGAATCTACTTGAGCTCATCTCGATAATTAAATGAGGCTAATTTGACTCCAACACGTTTATTTAGTAAATGAAATAAGTTCAAACGAGTTTTAAACAAGTCAAACTCAAATTGTTGAACATCTTGATTTGTTTACACTTCTATTCCTTTATACATAAAATACTACATAATCTATCAACTTTTATCTTACCAACCTCTACCTCAAGTCTTAAGAGGACGATGGTTGAGTGTTAGCACCTACAACAATGCCTCTTGACCGGCTAATTGTGGTTGATCAGGCACCTTTTATTTTAATAGCTAAAAAAATTCATATCAAGCTGGGACGTGCTCGCTAACAAGTTTTATCGAGCCTTCTACACATCTGGGGCAATACATATCAACATGCCAGAGTGGGAGGAATACGAAAATAAAACTGTTGAAGACTATGACCTTTTCAAAGGGGTGTCCAATCAGCTATTAGAATTGGCCCTGGTCTGAATTCGGCCCTTTCACTGAGGATTCTAACCCTTGTATAGGTTGGGCACTTGAGTCGCTTTAGTCCATTGGTTCAGTTTCTAAAAAAGCACGTCTCACTTTCCTTCCTTCAGCACACTCAACATCTATCCTTGAGCTATCCAAGGGATCGAGTGATTCGAGTGCCTGTAAGGGAAGTGGGAAGGGCTTGGCATGGTGATTGACTGATCGATCGATATTGAAAATGACTTTTGAAAGGCACACAAACGAATCAATATCTCGACATAAGCCAAGAGGCAAATTTTGTGCCACTCCACCTAGTCGTATGAAACTGGCATGCATCCTGGCTCCCGAGACTCGTTCATAGAATTCCAACAATTTCTCTTGCTCCTCAAAAGCCCACAGGAACAGAGTTGATGCTCCCACATCCATAGAATTTTATTGATGAAATTCAAAGTACACCATACAAAGATAATACATCAACAAATGAAATGGAGTGTAGTCGTGTTAAACACAAAGTTTACCAATTTCATCCAAACTATGCCAGAGTTGTAAATGACATAGCATTCCTGAGTTATAATATTTGAATTGCTCTTGCATTCAATATTTTCAAAACAAATCTTATAAAATATTTCATATTTTCTAAATCATCTTGATTCAGGCATTCATGTTTTTGTATGTAATCTCTTGTGCGCTTACATCAAAATTCTCAAATGATTAGTGAAGGAATCACACTATCAACATCTTTCAAGTTTGACACTTATGTTTTTGACATTATGTTTGAATCAATTCAAATAAAAATTTTAAAAATAAAATAAAAAATAATTTAGCAGGGTTTGGTAGAGTTTTAGAATTATGATTTGAGAATAAAGCTATATTTTGAGTTTGTGAATTTTGGAATTATGATTTGAGTGTGAAAATTTGTTTGGTTATAAGTTTTAAAAAGAGTTTTGAATTAAGTTTGAAATATTTGATGTGACATATGATATTTAATTTAAAAAATTACAACTTATAACCAAACATATAACTCAAAATTGTATTTAAAACTCATAAATAAAAAAATTTAAATTCCGAAAATATTTTTTATTTAAAATATAAAAATAATAGGTGCCAAAAAAAAAAAAAAACAAACACTGTTCCGGTCAACCGACCGAACGATCTGCTGGAAGTCGGGGGATATCCAGAAGGATGACCGAATAGGCATGTTTTCAAAAGTGGGAGTGAAATCAATTTTTGAAAATTCTAATCAAATACAGCACTCAAATCAAAATATGAAATTAAATTTCAAAAACATAACCAAACACAGCCTTTATTTTTCATTCACATTTTTTTTCACATTTTTCATTGAGTATGGCTACTATAGTTTAAAAGTGAAATTTATTTTTCAAATTATCTATTATAATATTTAAAGTAATTCTTTCTGTCATGTCTTTTCTATTTATCAGTTAAGGCCTGGTTTGGGATCTTTGAAAAAAGATAAAAAAATAAAAAATTATTAAAAAAGTTAAAAAGTTATCACTATTCACCAAAAAAAATTATAAAAAAATTATTTTTATACAAAAAAGGTACAAATCATGCTGACGTGAGTTGCCTTTTACTGACTTTGGTGAGAACAAATTACACAGGCAGAGGCAAGTTTAAAGACGGTGTTGTTCGGCCCGTGGGGGCCCATCACAGGTCTCGTTTTAATAATCTGAATTGTTCAATGTGTAGAACTCGTCGAGTACTATATGTTTATAAAAAATCACGTTGATCAAATATTGTTAACTATTTGATCAAATCAGTTTTGTATAAAAAAAAAAGGATGGTATTATAGTTAACGGTTGACAAAAAACTAATCCGATCAAATAGCTATCGATATCCAATCAACGTGATTTTTTACAAATATATAGTACTCAATGAATTCTACACATTCAACAATTTCGATTACCAAAACGAGACCCATGGTGGCCCCCACAGGCCGAACATCACCGTCCAATTCAATGTCCGAAAAGGAGGCAAGCATATCCTATATGCTAGTCTGCCACGGCTCTGCCCCAGCGTACGGCCTATTTCTCTCTCACTTCTCCTATACACTAAATTATACAATTTTTTAATATACATTTTTTCGTAAAAAGTCAAAAAATTATCCCAAACAATCATATTTTTTTACTCAACTTTTTAGTCTAAAAAATTAAAAAGTGCACTTATTTAGGACATCCCAAACAACCCTTAACTATCTCATTTACAAATTACTTTTAAAAATGAGTCCAACAAGTAAATCTTTATATCATTTTTTTTTCTTTTTTAAATTTATCTTTGTATTTACTTTTTTAATACTTCATTCTTTAATTATTCTTTTACATTGCTTCCTCGTGAGATTTTTATCTTTGTATTTACTTTTTTTATACTTCATTCTTTAATTATTCTTTTACATTGCTTCCTCGTGAGATTAGAGTAATCGGAATGACAATTTTCTCGTGAAATAAAGGGTCCTATGAAAGGGAATAATTGTCCTGTCACACAAAACTGCCTTGCAGTAGTCGTAGGTCATAAACTACAGGAGGAAGTCAGCTACCTCATTTTAGAGAGAGAGAGAGAGAGAGAGTTTTTTTTTTTTTTGGATCTGAGAGAGAGTGAGAGATTCGTTTGGTGGAAATTGCATAGGATAATTGGCATTATGTGAAGATTAGGTTAGAGTTGTTAGATGAAGTCAAAAAACTAATAAATATCTAATAATATCTCTATAATAGTAAAATTATCATTTTAGCAAATTGATTAAAAGTTAATTTTTTAATTTTTTTATTACTTCACCTTTTTATTTTTTTATATATTTAAAAAATAAATAAATAAAACTAAAAAATTAATTTTTAACCAACTTCCTAAAACAACTCAAACTTGTGCCAACAACTTCCTTTTTCCTCTTCCTTTTTTATTTTTATTTTTCTTTATTTTTCTAGGAATATTTCTTATTAGTTTGTGTTGGCCCAATGGGAAAAGGATGGGTTGGAGAAACGACTTAAGTCAACGAAAAAAAAACGTATAGAAGGTTCTCAAATTTCTTATGCAGTAGTATACACTAGGGATGGTTCGGCAAGGGATTTTTTTTTTGATTAAAATATAAGAAATTTTTTTTTTATATATATATTTTGTTCTAGAAAATTAAGTTCACTTTTTAGAAAATTAAATATTTTATTTTTATATTTTTTTTAGTGAATTTTTTTAATATTGTATGTAATTTTTTTACCTTTTAAATACACCTAATCTATATACGCTTACACAATATAATATTTGTGAAAAAAAAAAAGAAAATTATTTATAAGTCTTATTAGGGAGACTTATGTTACATATGGTCCTACTAAAAAATTTATATTCCCATAAGTCATGTGGGAAGTTTGTTGACACATTTACCCTCAATATTAGTTGTTAATATCATAAATAATAGTAAAATCATATATAAGAAATTGAATGTTACCATAGATCATGTCAATATAAACGTAACGTAACGTAACGTGACACCTATACGTAACGTGACACCTACATAAACATAACGTGACACCTATGATCTATGGTAATATGCAATTCTACATAAACGTAACGTAACGTGACACATACATAAACGTAATGTGACACCTATGATCTATAACGTAACGTAACGTGACACCTACATAAACGTAACATGACACCTATATATTGAATGTTACCATAGATAATATTTATATGAAACGTAACGTGACACCAACATAAACCAGCAATATTTTCACATTCAATTTAAAAAAATAAAAATTCATTAAGTTTGCGGAATGTAACGTGACACGTCACATTACGTTTATGTAGGTGTCACGTTACGTTACGTTTATATAAGTGTCACATCACGTTACGTTTATGTAGGATCTTGTGGAATACATTCATATCTAAATAGAAATTGAAACTTTATTAGAAATTACACAGGACTTAACCTACCATAAATATCTGAAAAAAGGACTTATAAATAAGTCTCCCAAAAAAAACTTTAAAAAATTCACCAAATACAAAAAATATTAAAAAAATACGAAAATTCAATAGATTTTCATAGTTTGTTGTATTTAATGAATTTTTTAAAGATTTTGTACTAATTTTTTACTTTTTAAGTAAATTAAGATTAAGTGAATTTAAAAATGAGAAAATTGGTGATAAATCTAATTTAAATGGTGTCTAAGGTATTAGATCTAGTGAATATTTTTTTATTAGTGATAGATCCACCTTTTGTGAAATAGTTTGATGAGAAATCACTTTTTATTGTTTTGAAGGACATTTTGTATCTAATTTTATCCCTTAATTTATCTATTGACTTTCATTGACCATCTGTTTAAATTTTTTTTCTTATATGTTCAAATTTTTTTCCTATTTATTGAAAAAATTTCTTATATGTTCAATTTTTTTCCTATATGTTCATTTTTTCCTTATCGATTTAATTTTTTTACCCTATCTGTTTAATTATTTTAATTTTTTCAATTCAAATTTCTCTTGTCTGTTTAAATATTAGTCCAAATAAAATTTTATTTGTCTAATTTTTTTGTCTATCTATTCAATTTTTCCCTCATCTGTTCAATTTTTTTTTTCTTATTTTTTCAGTTCAAATTTTGTTCTTATTTGTCAAAACAACTCTATGTAACGTCAAAATCTTTTCTATCTATTGAAATTTTGTATCTATCTATATCATCAAACATATCTGAGATCTGTGTATCTGAGTGTGTGTCACATACACACACACAAACACAGAGAAAGAAAGAGAGAGAGATCTAAGGAAAGAGATTACGCAGTGTATTGGCAGTGATGGACGACGGAGGAGGACGGCGTGAGGTGTGAGAGAGAGTAAACTAACGCCGACAACGTTTGTAACTTTTGTTCACGTCTGCTCGGATCTGTCGTGGTTGAGGGAATCGACGCTAGAGTATAGAGGTTCGGCGACTCTAGCATTATGGCAATGGTGGCGGTGCGAAAGAAGAGATGGAAGTGACTACGTCGCTATAGATGGGAAAGGCGACAGTGACTGCGTCGCTGCGAAGAGAAGAGAGAAAGAGATGAGTGTGATTGGTTAGGGTTGGATATATATATATATATATATGAAATATATAAGTGATGTAGGGTAAAATGTACCACATTGAGGCCACTTAAGTTACATTTTTAATCTTTTAATGTTGTTTATTTGGTGGAGATGATGTGTTTTGTGCACTTGTGTAGATTTGGTAGGCAACAATCAAATTCAAGCAAAAAGGGCGCGAAAACAAATTCTCCGTGCGAGGAGCAAAAAATCTCAACTTGCCACCTCACCGCACGTGCGACCAAGCTTTACCGCACGTACTGCCCACCACCGATCGAGCGGCCCATATGGGCGCTCAAGCAACCCACTTAGGGCTGCGTGTGTGAAAATCTAAGGCTCTTCTGTTGGGAATAAAAAAAAAAAAAAAAAAAGACTGAAAAGGGTTCAAAAATATTTCCAAGAAAAGGGGGAGAGAGGCTAGATTTTGAAACAAAAGAACTTAAAGCTTGAAAAATGTCTCCCATGGTGGCTTCTTCTTCCTCCACCTCTTCCCACCTCTCCATGAGTAGCCAATCTTCCAGTTTTAGGGTTTTAATGAAACCCTAGCCATGTAAAAGGATTTTTCTTAAGTTTTGATTGTGAAACGGTTTGAATAAATGTATGGATGTTTTAGAAGTTTATATATATATATTTTTCATCTTTTCAAGTGTTTTACTCTCTGATGATTATTTAATGCTTTCCATATATTAGTTTTCTTTGTGTTTGTATTCAAAGTATGAGACAAGTCATGCTATGAGAGACGGGTCGTGTTGCTGCCATAATTTAGGACAAATGCCTCGTGCTACTTGAGATGACTCGTACCTGTACGTTGAACACAACAATCCTCTTTATCAATATTTCAAACTTGTAATTCTGAAATATTGGGTAGTTCAAACCGGAATACAATTGATGGCCAATGTTGAGTCTTATTTATGTAGTTAGTGGTGAATTCTTTGCCCTAAGATTTTCCCAAAAATCAATATCTCAAACCCTAATTTTAATTGTCAATTTAATTTTTCAATTTTATTTAATTCTTGTTTAGTCATAATATCCATCAATGTTTTTATCAAAATTAATTTAAAAATTTAACAATTAAATTAGTTTAATTTCTCGTTTGTCCGTGTGGATCGATACTTGGACTTACCATTATTCTAAGGAATTTGGTATAGTTTAGTGTTTATTTTTGGTGTGTGAAACGACCCATCAAATTTTGGCGCCGTTGCCGGGTACTTCTAACGAAACTAATTAATTTAAAGTTATATTCTTATTTTAATTTTTAGTTTAGGATTTTATATTTTAGCATTGCTAAGTGTGCAAAGTCTTTGCAAGTGAAGCTATCACCGAAGTGCAAATGGAGCACAACTGAGCTTTAAAAACAAATCGCAACACTAAAGTGCTAAAAAAAGAAGAAACAAATACTCGCAAGTAAAACACCAAAGTGCTCAAAAGAAAGAAAGAGCTCAATTTGAGGTTAAAGAGAACACGTTTACACGTCAAACACCCGCAAGACGAGTAAAACATTTTCGTTAAACCGCTGTGAGTATTTTCTCCTTTGGTATTTTGCTTTCATAACTTAGTGCACAGAGTCGGAACTTAGTGTGTGTGTGTGTGTGTGTGTGTGTGTGTGTGTGTGCGCGCGCGGTGTATACACGGCGCTATTCTTGTCGCCCTGAATTATAGAGTTTGGACCTTGAACTAAAAAGGACTCTTAGGAAACTTAGAGCCTCTACCTGTGTTCTTAGGCTTAAATATCAATATCCATACTTCAAGCCATTAGAGATAACGAACCCAAATGGCCTAAATGGGCCCAACTGGACCCTTAAGGATTACTTCACACCCACTGTATATACATCACCATCATGCATCCAGTTACCTAACACCACTGATACTCATTATGAGATTAAGTCTAGCACCATCCAAATGCTCCCATCATTCCATAGACTAGCTCATGATGACCCTTATAAACATCTGCATGAATTTCTAGAAATTTGCTCTACAGTGAGAATCCAGAATTTCACCAATGAGGCCCTAATGTTGCTACTGTTCCCATTTTCACTGAAGGACAAAGCCAAACATTGGTTGAACTCCTTACCTGCTAATTCTGTCACAACATTGGACTAGTTACAGCAGAAGTTTTTGGAGAAGTACTTTCCCATTGGTAGGACTAACCAACTTAAGCGAGTCATCACCAATTTTGCTCAAATTGATGGCGATCAATTTCATGAATATGGAAAAAACTTCGTGACCTTCTCCAACAGTTTCCCTATCACCAAGTGCCTGATTGACAACTTGCTGAAATCTTTTACTATGGCTTAATTGAGCCTCACAACCAAATGGTGGATTGTTCTTGTGGTGGGACATTCATGTCCAAAAATGATGTCGAGGCATGGCAATTATTTGAGAACTTAAGTGATAATTCCCTCCACCATGCCTTCACAGCCTGGCAAGTCCGGCAACCTGTAGTTGGAGCCCCGAAAACTAGGGGCATTTATTAGGTAGGGTAAAACCTAGAGTTAGCCCAACAAGTAAAGGCATTGTCCTACAAGATGGACCAATTATTAGCTTCAGGAGATGCCCCTACACAGCAAGATTAGCCACAATTTCACAAGGCATTTGCTATTTGTGCAAGCCCTACTCATGACTTGAGTGAGTGCCCTTCGGCATCACAATTTCTGGAATTAGTCCAAGAGCATGTGAATGTGGCTCAAGGATTCTCCAACTCGAGTAATGACCCATATTCCAACACATATAATCCAGGATGGAGAAATCACCCTAATTTTTCATGAAGACCTCATTCACAAGTACTTCTTATAATCCTCCACCACCAAGGTAGAATTTTAATAATTTTGCCAACCAATCTTTTTACCGACAACCACAACCTTACCGACCACCACAACCTTACCGGAAACCATAACCCCCACCTGTCCTTAAGGCAACTTGGCCTTTGAGACTCAAGTGTTAAAAGTTTTCTCAGAACTTAAGGGGTTAGCACTAGTAGTTCACTCACATACTTACTCCATTACCATGCTAGATGTCATGCCCCGAACCCGCCCCTAAAAGTTAGGATCATAACCGGCTGGTAATCATTAGATTACCTATGGCCTCAAATAGAAAACAAATTTTAAATAATCATATGGGGCCAAAAGCGAAAGCACAAAGATAATATTTGTCCAATGAGCTTGTGCATAAATGGAATGAACAAAAACATTTATTATATTAATAACTCACACCAAACATACCCACATAAAAGACATTCTATGTCTAGGTCCATGCAACACCATATTTATACAAAACCATAGCTTATATACAGATAAGGTCAAACATGACCATCAAAAGAAAACAAAAGGGTCAAAATGAAAGTTCTAAAACTAAGGCCTCATTCGTGAGGCATGTGTAGACATTCCATTTTTGACCGCTCTTAAGACATGGGCGCCTTAACTTGATTACTCGAGGATGAAGGCTATGTTGTGCAATCACTCAATTTCTTCAGTAAGAAGAGCTCCAAATCCTAACCTTACACCCCATTTTGGACCAAAAATATTTTAGCTAAAATTGTTTTAGACCTTAAAACCCTCTCTTTCAAAGTATTTTTGAAAATGCTTCTACGATGTTTCGAGGCTCGCATTTCGTTAAATGTTGCACTTTTCGGTAAACTGAGCAAGGACAAAGCGAAAATAAATGGAAGAGAGGTGAACTTTTTCAAAAATATTTTTAAAACATCTTATTTAGAGGTTTGGAGTTGAAGAAAATAAGAGTGGAGGGAAAAAACCTAGTTGGGGAAGAAGTTGGGCATGAACCGTTAAGAGAGAGAGCCGAGCAGCCTCACTAAATCAGGCCTATCCTTTGTATACTTGGACTTTAGTTGTGAGGCCATCACCATTGGAAATTGGACTTCTGGGCATTCATTTTACACTCAAGAATCTCCTAAGGCCGAGTCTGGATGAGGGGGATGTGGCTGTTTAAAGTTAGGCATCCATCCGTTTAAGCCAAAACTGAGCAACCTTCACTGAAATAGGCATATCTCTCTGCACACTTAGAATTTTGATGTGAGGCCTCCACCATTGGAAAGTAGACTTCTGGGGCTTCAATTTAGACTCAAGAATGACTTGTAAAGGAGTCCGGATGAAGGAGATATGCCCATTTGAAGTCGGGCCCAAAAAATAGATTTTCTGGCCAGCCACTGAATGAGGTTTGCTGATGATGTTTGCCGGCCATGGATGAAGTTTGCCGGCCACTGGTGTCAAAAATCAATTTTTTTGTGCATATATTTACCTCCAGCTATTTGCACAAAGTTCTAGCTGTCCATTTGATGATATTTTCGACCAAAACTCACATTTTTCCTATATACATAACCTATCTCTCATATTTCAAGGTTAGAAAAATTTTGGGAGTCTCTTTCTCTACATTTCTCTTTCTCTCTCTTGCAAGTTTGTGCAAATTAGTCTACATACACTTCAAGTTTGCCTATCAACCCTTAACCAAAGTTGCTTATCTTTGGGCTGAGGTTACTTGGGACCCTCTTTGAGCTCTAGAAGGTGGTCTTGGCTTGATTTATTGCCTCATTTGTGTCTTCCCTTTAAGAGGTGTAACACTCTCCTTTTATACTTATTTTGCACACTTGCTTTGCCATCTTTTTCAACTGTTTTTGGCCTGTTTTTGAACTATAAAAAACTCTATTTTTGTAGCCTAAAGGTGGTGGTTTGAGGCCATTTTCAATTAGGGGGTGGTTCACCCTTCTTGCTTCTTTGTTTGTAAAGCTTTTATGCCTTTGTTCACCACTTTCAAATCAACTTTTTTGGGCCTTTTAACCACTGAATTTTAGAAGTTTTTCAGTGGTAAAAATCTCATTTTGAAGTCTAAAATTGGAAGGGTTAGCCTCCCCTCCTTGTGTCTTGTTTGCATGCCTAGTTAGTTTCATATGTTAGTATGTTTTTCTAGCTTAACTTAACTTAAGTCCAGCATGTTTTAGCCTCTAAAATAGCCTGCTTTAGCTATGTTTTGGGCTGTTAAGTTCATCTGAACTTTGTTTTGTGTAGTTGTATTGTAAATCCTTGCACTAGCTTGTTGTTTTAAGGCTTTAAACATAATTGGTGTGACTTGGCTGCACGTTTTTAGTGCTTTTATCACTCAATTTCAACACCTAAATCTCTGCAACCTCCCTCTTTGCTTCACTCTTTCATTTGCTTTTGAGGGTTGTTTCAAACTTGAGATGTTTTAAGCTTGAGATTGAGGTCATGCTCAATGGTTTAATCCCCTTTGAGGGTTCATTATCAAAGGCATGATCTCTCTCTTGCCTTACACTATCCTTTGATTGACACTTCCCTCACCTTAGAGGACACTCACCAATGGACAAATTGACTAAAGAATGAGTTGGTAATTAAAATGTGTAAACAAAATTGACAAGTAAAAATGACAAGATAAGCATGTCTTTGTGTTGCATTTCATGTGTTCAAATCGGACGTTAATTTGAACACAAGGAAAATGGGACATTTCATACTCAAAAGTGATGAAATGTGCCACTTTCCTAGGTCTCCATTGCCCTTCATTATGCATGATAGGGTGGTGGTCTTGTTGGTCATATTTGTGCACTTATCGAAATTGTACAACTTGGATCTTTAGCCATCATGCAGTGAACTTGCTTGATTGGTGGTTTTGGATCCAAATGTGTCACTCCTTTGAGATTTTGAGATGATAAGGAGGGATACAGTACAAACAAATCCTTGGAAAAAAACTCATTTTTGCTCTGTTTGTACTCTGTTGCAGCATGGTGACCCAATGCATCAGTGGCTAACAATGCACCACCAATGGTCGGTAGTGCATTATTTCTGGCCGGCAGTACACTTTTTTGGCCGGCAGAGGGCCGACAGTAGCCATACATGGCTGGCAAGTCACTGATGTAAGCCTTAGAGAATATTTGGTAAGGTGGAGCAGAAAGATTCTGGAAATGTTCAACTTTGCAAACAGAGACTTTCAAGAGCAAAGCAGAGGTCTTTTCGGGCCAAAAACCGAGCATGTGCATCCTCCACTTCCTGAGACGGAGCAGTGGCAGCATAGTTTAAATGTCTTACATGCTTACTTTGTGTGCATTTGTTTTGTAATTTAATTAATTAGTTTACTAGTTAATTAAAGTGTTGTAATAATTAGTAATTAGCTTAGCTAGTTATTCATTTGATTTGTAATAATTAGTCTAATTAGGTTAATTAGATTAGTTTAATTAGCATAGCTAATTAGCTCTTATTCATTCGGACCCTCCTTCGCGAGGGCGTAATGTTATAATAAGTGTGCATGCGTGTGTGTATGTTTTCCAACCCCACGTCTTTTTCCCTTTTATTTAATCGCTTTCGATGGTTAGATTAGGGACATCATATTTCAATTAGCATATCACATGCTTGCATCCATTCATTCGTATTGGATGCACCGAGGCTCGACGCATCATTTAAACTGCATTGTTATTTCAATACCTTATTTGAATACGTGTTTAACCGCATGTTATCAAATCGATCTATATGCCATATTAGTAGCCGAGCCTATTACTTGCATATTGTATTTGTTACATTAGGCATCTTGTATAGTTAGGAATCATGCATTATTTTCTAACTCATATTTTCCTAGCTTGGAGTACTAGGTGAGTTTTTACGCTTTAGCATACTTGCATAAGTGTGAATGTTGCCATGATTAGCATGTTTTCTATGAGGCTATGTGCTTAAATGCTAAACTGAATGAATGCTTGTGGATGAAGACTTGTTGTTTGAATTGGTACGATTCAACAAATGTGTGTCTTAAGCCCACTTTGTTGAGTGGCAAACCATGTTTTAAGCCCACTATGTTTGGTGACAAATCCGCATCTTTAAGCCCACTTGAGGTGGCAAATTCAAACCATTTTTACAAACAAACATGAGTTGAATTGTTCCAAATTGAGCAAACTAGTCTATATTTGTTTGTGCACATCACATAGTAAAGTTAATTTAATAACCGGAACAAGAGCACATAATATTTATAAAAAAATCATATCATGATTAGTAGAGGCCGATCTTTGATCGGGCAAGCGGGGGTGCTTAATTCATGACCTTCCCCCCTCGTACCCAGGTTCCAGAGCCAAGGCAACTTTGGTGATGATGAACACGTGGCCTACGGCATGAGTCAGGGTTTCCTAAATTTTCCCAAAAATAAAATATTTAGGTGGCGACTCTATATCTGGCAAAACAGTCTAATTTTGGCATTATTTGATTTAAAATCGATTTTCCAAAAAGATTTGCTAAATTTGGACTCTTTGGTGTTTATCAATTTCACATTGCACTTATGAGACTAGATTCAGAACTGCAGGAGTCCGAACTATAAGGCCTTCTTTTCAAACCTTCCGAAAGGCGGGGCGCGGAAAAAGGCGAGTCCACAGTTTCTAGCGACTCTGCTGGGGATTTAGAGAATTTGACTCGAACTCGTGATATGTTATTTTATCTACACTTATGTGTTTTTTTGCATTTGCATTTGTATCGGTACGCCTAAGTCATAGTGTTTGCCATCTGCTATTCCTGCGCGGTTTGTCGGAGGCTTGCTTGGAAAAGCTTGCCAAAAGGCTGACCAGTTGCGGGCTCTGCCACAATGGGAACACAACCCTTGGATCTAGACTACCGCTGTACTGTTTGATCCTCCTTTCACTTCTCGATGTTAGGTGTGAGAGGTATATTAGGTAGTCTTGTTGAGGTACCCTTTTTGACTAATCAACCTAGTTGCATATCGGAAACCATAGAGACTATTCCAAACTAGGACAGGTTGCTTACCCGAATGCAGGAATTACATGAAATTGTTTGTTTTGCGTAGTGAACTCCTAGTTCCTAACGAAACTAGGACAGGGTAACCTTACCCCATCATAGGGTGTTTTAGCTCTCACTTGCTTGATATGTGCTTTGAGAGTGAAACTCTATAGGAACGTGCATATCAATTGCAAAGTTGGTATCCATTTTAGGGCAGAATTCAGTATAGAGTACAGTCATTCAGCCGTGATCATCTCTGTTTTAGTGAAATTGACCTGAGGTGCTACACGTTTTCTCTTTTGCTAGGTAGTCCTGGAACCATAGCTTCAAAAGGCTCTGATATCCCCGGGTACTCTGGACTTGTGTTGATAGACTTTGTCAGGTCGGAGATTTATTTCAAAGGCAACCAGTGTTTCCTTCACTAAAGGCAAGGCAAAGAAAGGCCAGACAGGGCTCACCGGATCCACTGTTCCGACATTAACCAGTTGGATCACCTCTGTTCAGAGCACGACCATCTACCCCTATCATGGCTCAGCCTCCGACAAATCTAGAGGATTTACTGATCCGTCTTCAGCAATTAGTAGATTCGCTACAGCAAGATATGGTTAGGCAAGCTGAGACATTACAGAAAATGATATTCAACTACACGGACCTCTATGAAATTGGGGTTCAAATCAACAATGCCATCAAATAAGGGCTCATTGTGGAAGGAAATGAGCTTATGAGGAAGAATGTTGTTTGCAATTCCAATGCTACCACCAGTGGTAGCACGGCTGTGAAATGCTCAGAAGTAAACATTGCCGCCGTGCCTATCAAAAGCCTTTTTGCTGATAATAGCCAAAGACCGACCACTTCAACTCGGCCCCAAACCCGAAATTTCTATCCTCTTTACATGAGTCTCTCTTGAGCCTTGAAAATGCTGCGAGAAAAAGGGCACCTAGAGCTTCTAGAACCCCGACCCCTTCCAAATCCTCTTCCACCAAGATATGACCTAACTAAATACTGTGCCTATCATCAGCAGCACGGTCATGATACAAATCGTTGCATTCGCCTCCATCATAAGATTCAGGATCTTATTGATGAAGAGATCATAGCTCCACCAAAAGAACCTCAGGCCACCACTGACTCGTCACCTCCACATCTCAATCTAATCCATACACTACCATCCACCTACAACCCCATCATATACATCACCCCGGCCCATTTACCCAAGCCTGAGGTGTTCATTCCAGTCAACATAGACTTATGCATGATAGATTCACTCGAACCCCAATCATCTTAAACCCATGAACCTACTATTTCTGAGTTAGTAACCATGATTGAAGATTTGCAAAGAACTGTGGCAGATCTAGCCTTTGGGATATTGGCTCCGTCATCAGCCACTTCACATATCAGGAATTTCATGTCAAAAGGCTCCCCAATCTTGAGACGGGCTGCATTGGAAGAAGGCCAATCCCTTGGGAAAGTAGAGGCAAATGGCAAGAACAAGGTAGGGCAAGCATTGGTCCCGATGAACATCTTCAGTGGGCTGTTGAGGCTTTGAAAGCCGAAGAATTGAACAAAGAACAAGTGCTCGCAGTTGTTGCAAAGACTGTGGATGATACTTTTGCCACTCAGGATGAGAGCATTCTGAATCAAGAGGTAAGCCATGGAAAAGGCTGTCGTACTAGAAACACCCCTTTCAGCACCAATCCTACACTCAGAAGAGATCATCAAACCCAGTCAACACCTACCAAGCCCTCTGTCAAGCCTGTTAGAATTGGTAACCACACATTCAATCCCCTCTACATGACTTTGTCCAAAGCTCTCCAAATCCTTATAGGACAAGGCCATCTGAAACCCCTTGAACCTCGGCCTCTCCCGGATCCCCTTCAAGCCAGGCATAATGCTGCCAAGTACTGTGCCTTCCATCAACAAACCGGTCATGACACTGACGGTTGTTATCGTCTTCGCCATGAAGTTCAAGATCTGATTGACAACGAGGTCATTGTCGCACCAGGTCCTGCAAAGTCTATCGGTACTGGGTCGATGAACTTGGGGGATAATATGACTATGTGATCGGAAGGATGAACCACCTACTGATGGCGCTCATTTTACTCTAGATGTGGTGAATAGCACGCACTGTTTTGAGCAATTTGAAAATGTTGTTTATTGTACTTTCTAACTTGGGCATTGGGTCAGTCTTGTTGTGTTGTATTGAGTCAGTCTTTTTGTATTAAGTCAGTTGAGTTAGTCTTGTTGTGTCAGAGGTTGGTGATTTCAGGTGTGTTAACTCGAGCATCACTTTCTTGTTTTTTGTTTGTCTTTTCGCTCTTTCTTTTAAGTCTGTTTCTATCATGGAGCCAGTTGAGCCAAAAGTTCTGAATGAAACGACAGAGATTTTCACCTACTTTTTCTGTGCCTTTAAGTCATTGCATTGACCTAAGTTTTTCAAAACTTTTCTAACACTGTGATGAAAACAAAGATGAAGGAATTCCTCAGGATTTGCAAAAATTTGATCAATGGAAAGAAAAAGAGGCATGCTAAGCCTTTAATGAATGAGATGATAACCAATTCTGGGTTTTCCAGAATCTTGTTTCAACTTCAAAACACATTACCAAGGCTCCAAATTCATATATGACTCACTTGAATATGCAAAAACATTCCCAATTACATATATTTAAAGTTAATTCTACTTATACTTCAAAATTCCATGATTTTTAATTCAAATTTAAACCTTGGATTTCATGTTTAAAAATCATCTTTCAATTCTTTCTTTGTTTTATGAAACATAAAATTGAAGCTATAAGCCCTTTTAAAAATATTTGCATGTATGAAATTTAATTGAAAATCAAACTAATTTTTGATTCTCAAATATAAATTATAATTTATTCCCAAATTTGTCCAAATTTAGATTTAATTCATTTTCTTTATATCAAACCCAATTTCAAACCCATAAATTCCAAAACATGAATTAAACTTTCAAAATATAACTTCAAAACTTGGGTTCATATACGGCTTGTCTAAAAACATACAAGCTTTTAAATAATCAAGAAAACATGATCAATTTTAAATCATTTACATCAAAACTCCTTTAATTTACAAATTAAGTTCATTGTTCATAAACCCATAATTTTCCAAAGCTTAATTCTTATTTCATCAAAACATGAAATCAATTATTAGAAATCCATGATGCATGTACAATTAGAGTATTAAAACTTGTAGAATTTGTCCATCCATGTAGAAATTCGACTCAAACTCATGCAAGATATTCCAAAATCAAACCCAAAATAATTAATTTCTAAATTTATTCCATAACCATAAACCTAGATCAATTTTTTCATCAATTTGCTAGTTTCTTTGTAATTACACGAGATTGAACCCAATCATTTCTTAATTTCAGCTTTTAGGTGATTTATCTATGAAATTTAAGTTTCAATTTCGTACTTCAAGTCTTTAACAGCTAAATTTCTTAAGCCTTTCTTCCTTCCTTCACTTGGTCTCAACTTCTCTAAGCCCTTTATTCAATTTCCGACAATAGTAATACAGGACTTCCCTTCTTTATTTCGCTTGATTTGAACTCTCTCTCTCTCTCTCTCGGTTTTGTTTTTTGCTCCAGCCAAGAATGACTATAATGCATGTATATAAGTCATGAAGTTCTCTCTCTCATATTATTTAATCGACTTGCTTAGATTATTTCACTTAATATAATTAATAAATTGTTAATCTTAGTTCATTATGTCTAGTTTTAAATTTAATTAGTCTAATTGACTTCAATTAAAGCCCAATTAATTATATTTAATTTTTACCAATTTGAATTAGATTTTTAATCAAACTCCCAAAATGTTTTAAATATTAAATTAAACTTATTGCCATCATCAATTTTGATTTCCCAAATCATTTAGGTCTTTAATTTCTGATCAGACCCAAAATTTTCGTCAATAAATTACATATTCAAATTGGATACCTCAAAAATAAATTTAATTCATAATAATCATAATTTCTCAAACCTTATGACATAATTAACTTAATTAACTCTGATTTGAACCCAATTAATCAAATCTTGATTTTACTAAACTGAACTAAATATTAATTAAACTCCCAAATGGGTCCGTAATTAAAATTAAATTGATTCAACTTCTTAATTTCACTTCCTTAAGCCATTTGGACCTTTAATTTCTAATTCCAAAATAAATCTTTAATAGAATCATATACGAATCAGATTCCACAATTCTCATAAACCCAAATTAAATTAGGATAACGACTAATTAAAATCCCAAATCTCCTTAATTAACCAAAAATAAAATATTATACGTGGTGGGCTCGTCACACTAGAAGACCAATTGGGTCAAATGGCAAATAACATGAATAAGAGAGAGGAGGAAAAATTATCGAGTCAAACTGTGGCTAACCTTAAGCGTCAATATGGAGCAGAGGGGTTGAGTGGGAATAGAAAGCACCATGAACAAGTGCAAGCGGTGATCACTTTGAGTAGTGGAAGGGAGTTAGAGCCTCGGCCAGTTACGTCTGATGCAACTAGGGCTAAGAATGGTGACCACGATGGTAAACCCAATGAGAGTAAAGGTAAGGGAAAAACACCTAAAGGGGATGACTTAGTCTCTAGCACTTCACATGAGTCTAAGGCACCCTTTCCCCAATGCCTTTATACACCGTCCCCTTTTAATAAGAAGGCAACATCTATGGAAACAATGATAGAGGTGTTTAAACAAGTTAAAATCAACCCCCCCTGTTGGAGACGATTAAGCAAGTACCCTCCTATACTGAATTTCTGAGTGACTTTTGTATCCAAAAGCATAAATCTAAGATACACGTGTCCTAAAAGGTCATACTCACGGAGCAAATAAGCTCTATTTTATTAAGTGACACAACTACCAAGCTTAAAGACCCAGATGTCCCAACTATTGCATGCATTATAGGGGACCATTGCATTGATTGGGCCTTGTTAGATTTAGGGGTTAGTGTCAATTTGTTGTCGTACTCTGTGTACCAGGAATTCAGGCTTGGCGAGTTAAAGCCCACTACTGTCACACTTCAGTTGGCTGACTGGTCCCTCAAAGTGCCACGCGGCATGATTGAGGATGTACTAGTAAAGGTCGATAGGTTTTATTTTCTTATTGATTTTTTGGTTTTAGATATCGAACCGGTAGCCAGCTCTAGGAAACAAATCCTTTTGTGGTTGTAGAGGCATTTATTTATGGCACCGTTGAGGTGCAAGATCCAAGGAATGGCCACACTTTCAAAGTGAATAACCAAAGACTGAAGCCGTATATAGAGAGAATTGGGAATGGGGATATGATTGAGTCCATTGCTTTGATGAACCCTTTTTACCCTGATTGAGAGATTGATATCTTGTTCTTTTTTTCTTTCCTTTCTATTTTATTATATTTTTATTTATTCTTGCTCTACTTTATTTGAGTCTAGGAGACTTTAAATCCTCTAAAGGTGTAATTTTTTTGGTGTTAGTCGTGCCCGAACGACATTTGACGGTCTGGTATAGCCACCTAATTATGTTTGTAGTGAGTTCCTAGGACACCAACTAAGACGGTGGGAACTAGAGTTCGAATGGCAAAGCCTAGAACACAAAGATTTGGAATTTCTGAGACTAAAGTCTGGTTTAAATATCCAGAGTGTGGAGATTACTTCAAACTCACCCCAGCTTGAATTCTATATGGTAGCCCCATAGGTCGAGTTAGCTTTAAGTGCCTCGATTCTGGATACCAAGTTAACCTAGTCTGTCACCCTGTTAGAGAATAGGGAAAGTTACAAATATTGTTAGGGAGAAAAGTAGTACCCGTGGTGTTCGCTTGAAGATTATTCCTTTGTTAAGAATTCCGATATTTTCAAAGTGCTATATTTATTTTGGATGTGTAAGGAAGGTAGAAATGGTTTGAAATGTTTTGGGTTGTACTTGGGCTTTTTTTCAAAACAAGAACAAAAACAAAACAAAACAAATCGAACGTGCGGCCCAAATGGGCGCACGAGCGGAGGCCCAAGCCACACGAGCGGTCCAAGCCCAAAAGTATTCTGCGCAAATACCGCTGGAGCGGCCCATTTTCGCCGCTGGAGCGAACAAAAATTCAGCGCTCGTGCGGCCCAAATGGGCGCACGAAAGGCCCATCCAAAAAAATATATTTTTGAGCGCACGAGCGGCCTAAGCCCAAAAGCACACTGCTTCAGCGCCACTAGAGCGGCCCATTTTCGCCGCTGGAGCAGCCCATAATTCACTGCACGTGTGGTCCACTCGGGCGCACGAGCGATCTAGTAAAAAAAAAAAAAATTTGTTCAGATTTTATTCTTTTATTTATTTTTTCTTTTTCTTCGCAAAAAAAAAAATTTATGCAATTTATTTATTTATTTTTATTTACTTATTTTATATTTCTTCAAAAAAAAATTTCACTTATTTAAGCCAAACCCTAGACCCACATTTACCATCACTTTTCTGATATTCTCTCTCTCTCTCTCTCTCACACACACACACAAACTCACAACCCCACGAAGTTCCACCATCACCAACCCTTCTTCCTTCAACTTTCACTCACCTTTTTCTCATCACCACCTTCCCACTGGAGTATCACCATCTTCTCTGTCCGACGATCTTCTGGCGGCCATTTTTTTTGGCCGATCTGCATCTTCTTCTTCCTTTCTTTTCTTCCTACTTTTTTGTAAGGTAATCACCCTCTTTTTGTTTAGATTTCTTAGTTTTCACTTGTAATATTAGTCCATTGGTAGTTTAATGGTGATTTTTTAGCCTTGTTCATCATCATTGTCCATGATCTTCATCCTCTCATGTAGTTGTTTAGTTTAATTGTTTAGTTAGTGGTTCTTATTTCTTTAATTTCAATTTAATTGTTAGTTTAATTGGTTAATGGATTGTTTTTATTTTTGTTTTAATTGTTTAGTTAGTGATTTAGTTTTATTTTTATTTAGTGATTTAGTTTTTATTTTTATTTTCTGTATTTTTAGTTTATTTTATTTTGTTTTAATTTCTTTTCTTTTCCTCTACGAACTTATTTATTTATTTCTTTTATTTTATTCTTTGGTTTACCTGTTTTTCTTTAAGTTAGTTATTTATTTTTTTTTTTTTTTTTCTTAAAAAAAAAACAAATTGAAATAAAAGTAATCCGATGGTGTGATGACAATGAGGTTTTGAGTGATTTGTGCATGCATGCATGCGCTATTTGATGAGTTCTAATATAATGGTTCCACGTTTTTGGTTGCGTTGATTGTATGATTTGGTGCATGTATGTCTACATCATCCCGCCAAGCATCCAAACGTCCCTGCAATGCTAACATAGCCGCTAGGGATGTGCCAACTGACACCTGGGCTAACAAACCAATCGCCTGTAACACACCTTTTGATGTGAACTTCTTCCGACACCATCAACCCATTGCGTAAAGTGTCTGACAACTTAAAGACCAGGGCCTATTGGGCATCTGCATCGTCATTGAACCGGCGTATCCTTACATTGTGTGAGTCTTTTACCAAAACATGTATGTCAGTGACGAGGCCCCAGGAGCTCTTCTATCCGTTGTTGACGGGGTTTAGTTAATAGTGACACCAGCTTCCATTGTCGAGGTTATGAACTGCTCCATGGACACTATCAATGAAGAGCAGTTCCCAGTGTTTACTCGGGAACTCACCTTCCCAGCACTGGTGACCGAATTTTATGAGGGGCGATAAGATGATGACAACCGCACTAGCATTCGTCAGGCTAACTTACTGCACCACCTCCTCTTCCTTGATGTGATTCTAAAAAAGAATATCATCCCTCGAGGCCACAAGGAAAAGCAGTGAGGAGACTTCCTCCGTGCCTTGCATAGATTTGACTTTGGATTTTAGGTCGACATCCCTATTTTGATCTTTAACCAGATGGCCTGTATCCTCAATAAAGTCAAGTTGCGCAACTCCCAATGCGGTTCTACATGGGCCCTCCTTTCGCCAACCTCATCATTGCACTCATAAAAGGCCAAGGGACATACCTACTTGAACCCAATGAGGTTCAGCTTCTGTCGCCAACGCTTTATGGTAAAACCCAATGGCTCCAAATCACTGCTCACCTGCCACCTCCACTACTCCTCCCCGATGCCCCAGCCAATCCTAATGATGTTCCAGTAGAGCCCGCCGCCGCGCCAGTGCCAACACCGCCGCCATTCCGTATGACACGGGCGTAATATCAGGCTCTTTTGGATAATCAAGCCGCTATTCAGCAATCTGTGGTTGATCTCCGGGCAGACTATTAGGCATATCGGGATTACTCGCACACGGCACTTGATGGGTATTAGCAATCAGTTGCATCTCTGCAAACTGACTTTTACACATACCGGGAGTCGAGCCAGCAGCGGTTTGATCAGCTTGGCGCTAGGGTTCATGATGAGGCATTCGAGACTCGGACGCTAATGTATGCCCTATTTGAGCAGCATTTTCTACCACCGCTAGATCCAAATCAGTGATATCTGTTCTATTTTCTTTGTTTTATTTCTTTATTTATTTTTGTTTTGTTTTGTTTTATTTTTCTTTTCCTTTTATACTGTACAGTCCAAAAAAAATTAAAAAACACACACACACACACACAAATGTGTATGTGTTTGGTGTGTCCTTTCCTCGCTGGATGTACGCCTATGCTGTCTGGTAAGATCCTCTCTCTCTCATTTTACTATCTACTTTACCATTGCTTACATTGTGGATAATGTTGTATTCCAGTTGGGGGGTGAGGGTATTTTTAAAAACAATTCATGTTTGTACTTGCTACACTTGATTGCACCACTTCACTTGAAGTTCACTTTTTGCCAGTATGGTGGTGATATAAACATATGTTAATTGGGGAACATAATGGACTTGTATGAAAAGGCTTTACTAAGTAAATACTCACATGTGATGTTTGCACTAAGAGAGTTGTTTGTCTTTGTGGTATTAGTACACTTGTCATGAGTATACCTTGATTCACATAAACACACTTTCATAGTGGTGAGCTCTCTATTCTAATCCCTGGTATACATCATTGATAATTACTAGTGTTATAGAAAAGAATAAATGAGTAACCTTGATTCTTACCAAAAAAAAAAAAAAACTTGACTTATTTGGGTTTGTAGCCTCTTTAACTCGAGTTATTAAACCCATAGGGGTGTCTCTACACCTAGTGCCCTAAAACCGTCTGGTTTGGGATTGGCTCAACACATGCTACATGGGTTAATTAGAAAGCTTAAGGGACCTAGACATTGCACAATTAAAAAATAAAATAAAGACTTGTTCAGGTTCGTAGCCTTTTCAGCTCGAGTTATTAAGCCCGTAGGGGTGTTTTCACACCTAGTGCCTTAAAACCATCTAGTTTGGAAGTCATTAGCCCAATGCTTATTACATGGGTTGATTAGAAAGCTTAATAGATCAGGACATTACACAGTCTTTCAAAAAAAAAAATGATGAGAATCTTGATTACAAAAGTTTAGTTTTTTTGTATATGTTGGGTGTTATTGTGAGTTACACTAAGCTATTATAGTGGATAGTTAACTAGTTATGGGGAATGCACTTTACACCAAGGGCACTGATGATGTGTTTACTAGCATTCACAAATACAGGGGACTTAACTTTTTTATTAACTGAATTGTGGTTTTTGCTTAATAGATTCCTTCATGCTTGTCCACTGTGTTTTCAATGATTAATCATGCCTTAATATCACATTGTAGTTGGCACATAAGTTAATTGATAGTTGGAGTAGTGTGATTACTTATTGTTGTTGGGCATATGTGAATATGTTGCTGTTTGTGGGTATCATTTCTGGAAACCCTCACGAGACTATACTCGTCCACTAGGGATAACCTTGTGGTTTAAAGGCTTATTGTATATGCTAAATGCAATTGTGATCCTTACGAAAGTGGCTTAAAGTTATTTTACTTTTCTTATTTCTTTTGTTTTGCTCGAGGATTAGCAAAATGTAAGTCGAGAGATGTGATGTAGGCCGAAAGGTACCACATTGAGGCCACTTAAATTACATTTTTAGTCTTTCAATGTTGTTTATTTGGTGGAGATGATGTGTTTTGTGCACTTGTGCCCTTTCGGCCACTTAAATTACATTTTTAGTCTTTCAATGTTGTTTATTTGGTGGAGATGATGTGTTTTGTGCACTTGTGCAGATTTGGCAAGCAACACGCAAATTCAAGCAAAAAGGGCGTGAAAATAGATTCTTCGTGCGAGGAGCGAAAAATCCCGACCTGCCACCTCACTGTACGTACGGCCAAGCTCCACCGTACGTGCGGCCTACCACCGCTCGAGCGGCCCATATGGGCACTCGAGCGACCCATCTAGGGATGCGTGCATAAAAATTTAAGGCTCTTCTGTTGGGAATAAAAAGAAAAAAAATAGGCTGAAAAAGGGTTCGAAAATATTTCAGAGAAAAAGGAGAAAGAGGCTAGGGTTTGAAACAAAAGAACTTGAAACTTGAAGAATGTCTCCTATGGTGGCTTCTTCTTCCCCCGCCTCTTCCCACTCCTCCATGAGTGGTTAATCTTCTAGTTTTAGGGTATTGATGAAACCCTAGCCATGTAAAAAGATTTTTCTTTAGCTTTGATTGTGAAACGGTTTGAATAAATGTATGGATGTTTTAGAAGTTTATATTCATTTTCATTTTCATCTCTTCAAGTGTTCTACTCTCTGTGATTGTTTAATACTTTCCATACATTAGTTTTCTTTGTGTTTGTGTTCAAAGTATGAGACGAGTCATACTACAAGAGATGCGGTCGTGTTGCTACCATAGTTTAGGGCAAACGCCTCGTGCTACTTGAGATGACTCGTGCCTGTACGTTGAACATAACAATCCTCTTGATCAATGTTTCAAACTTGTAGTTGTGAAATATTGGGTAGTTCAAACTAGAGTACAATTGATGGCCGATATTGAGTCTTATTTATGTGGTTAGTGGTGAATTCTTTGCCCTAAGATTTTTCCAAAAATTAGTATCTCAAACCCTAATTTTAATTGTTAATTTAATTTCTCAATTTCATTTAATTCTTGTTTAGTCATAATATCCCTCAATGTTTTTTTCAAAATTAATTTAAGAATTTAATAATTAAATTAGTTTAATTTTCTGTTTGTCTCTGTGGATCAATACCTAGACTTACCATTATTCTAAGGAATTTAGTATAGTTTAGTGTTTATTTTTGGTGTGTGAAACGACACATCAATAAGAAAGGTTATTTTGGTCATTTTGATTGAGCTTGTCTTTTTGGACAAAGTTTTTCAATGCTTGGACTTTTAAACAGGCAAAATTGAAATTTGGACTTTTGAACCGAGTATCCTTTAAAAATTTAAAAGAAAAAAAAAATCGATAAAAATATTTAAAAATATTAAAAATATAAAAATACGAATTGAAAATTTAGAAAACAATTTTTGAAAATTGAAAACCAAACAAGGTCGTGTTTGAGAATAATTGTTTGGCTTTTTACAAAAATAAAAATAAAAATAAACAAACAAAAAACAAAACAAAACAAAAATAGAGATAATAGAATGAATCTTTGACTTTTTTATATGATTTTTTAACTTTTTAACTTTTAATTTTTTTTAGTAATTTTTTTGATTAAAATCTTAAGTTGCCAAACTTCGCTTTAGTTGGGTTGGGGGCAAGTTGCTTGAAATGCTGAACCCGAATTCAAGTATGAGTTTAACTTAAAAAGTTTGAGTTTGATTTGAATTGTCTAAATTCGAACACAAATTTATCTTTAATTGTCCTAAATGATGTATTGCATTTTTTAATAAAAACAAACAATATCTCTGTGGAAGCCGAATGAAAAGAAGAGTTGGAAGGGATGTATCCCAGAAGTTAGAGACTGTTCGGCTCCGTATTAATCAACTAAGATACCGAATACATTGAGATCGCCGAATAGACGGGGAGATGTATGTTGGAATAAACAAAAGGATAATAAGTAAAAAGTGGGCTCTGGACCCGAGGTCCAAAGAATGAGTATAAATACAAGAACTTCAGATTTAGAAAGGTATGTAAGAATCACTTCACTAAACTTAGTAGACAAGCTTTCTTGAGTATAAGAACTGACTTGCCCGTCGGAGTGCTAACCCCGGCACCCCCGACCGGAGTGTTTGTTCTTGCAGGTGACTAGCTGAGGATCAAGAGCGTCTCCCAGGATCTGAAGAGTATTTCCAAAACCACTTCCCTACAATTGGCGCCGTCTATGGGAATACTCAAGTACATCCATGGAAGGCGTGACTCAAGATTCTCCGATAGCCACCGACGCGATCACACAGAGAGTCGACCTCACTCCGGCAAATATGCTCGAGAAGGAAATCATCGCTGCAAGACGTGCCTTGAATGTTGATTCACAAACAACTTCAGCACAGGAGACGATGCTAGCCATCATGGAACGAGCCAAAAAGACCAAACACAGTTTAGACAACACCATCACTGAGAACGAGCGCCTTCGCCGCGATCTGGCCTTGGAAATAGCAAAGTCCAAGCAAACAGTGCGCCAGGTTTCTAAGCGACCCCCAAGGGCAGGCGATCTACGGTCTCGGGCCCGACAGCAAAACACCGACGCTCGTTGTGCTTCAGCCGATTACTTCGAGGAGTTGACAAAAGACGAACGCCTCCAGCGAAGTGTTCCGCGTGATAACATCCATATGATATACAGCCTGCCGAAAGCCCCGGCCGTACATGCAATCCAGTCCCTCCCAGGCCCTCAGCAGCAACTCACGCCAGCAAAGCGACCCCGAGAATCGCCAAGCATCACCTTCGACGACTCTGATTTGATCGGCGTAACACTCCCTCACATCGATCCATTGGTTGTCGCGCTACGCGTAAACCGGTTCACCGTCGAACGCGTTCTTATAGACCAGGGCAGCACTTCGGAGGTCATGTATTATAAAACCTTCATCAAACTCGGGTTCACCGAATCGGACCTGACTCCGGCCCCTTATCCACTATTCGGCTTCAATGCCAACCCCGAATACCCACTGGGAAAGATCAACCTACCCGTTCGAGCGGGTTCCAGAACGGTGGATGTAGAATTCCTGGTCGTCCGGCTGCCATCGCCGTACAATCTCATCATGGGGCGATCGTGGTTGCATACCTTGCAGGCCGTCCCAAGCACCTACCATCAATTGTTACGTTTCCCAACAGAACACGGCATTGAGCAGATCCGCGGCTCCCAAAAATCGGCACAAGCATGTTACCTCCTGGCCGCCAAAATGCCAAAGGAATTGCAGGTAAACTCCATTGAGGTACCCAATCGGGAAATCCTGGATGACGTCGGGCGGCAGCCAAGCGAAAAGGCCACAGAAGGTTTAGACCGAGTTGACATCGATGGAAGCCCGGAAAAGTTCTTCATGATCGGCACCTCTTTAAACCAAGCCGATAGACAGCAGCTGATCTCCTTTCTACTCGCCAACCTCGACGTCTTTGCGTGGACTCCGTACGAGATGCCGGGTATAGACCCATCAGTTTCACAGCACCACCTGAACGTCGACCCCACATGCAAGCCCATCATTCAGAAAGGCCGTCGGTCTGCCGCAGAGCACACTGCTGCCGTCATAGAAGAAGTCGACAGACTGCTTGACGCCGGGGCAATTAGAGAAGTCACCTACCCCACGTGGCTCTCCAACACAGTGGTGGTGAAGAAGAAAAATGGAACTTGGCGAGTGTGCGTCGACTTCACGGATCTGAACAAAGCTTGCCCCAAGGACTGCTTTCCCTTACCTAGAATCGACCAACTCGTCGATGCAACGGCGCGCCACCAACGCATGAGTTTCCTCGATGCTTACAGAGGCTACCATCAGATCGCCATGCATCCAGATGACCAGGACAAAACTGCATTCCTCACCCCAAGAGGAACCTACTGCTACAAAGTTATGCCTTTTGGGCTGAAGAATGCAGGGGCAACTTACCAAAGACTGGTCACCGTTATGTTCAAAGAACAACTCGGCCACACTATGGAAGTCTACATCGACGATATGGTGGTCAAGTCCAAAGAAGAACAGGATCACATAGCCGATCTAGAGAAGACATTCGGCATCTTGCGCAAATACAGAATGAAACTGAACGCCTCCAAGTGCGCGTTTGGAATCGGCTCCGGCAAATTCCTGGGTTATATCGTCAACCACCGTGGAATCGAAGCCAACCCGAGGCAAGTCACAGCAATCTTGGAACTCGGTTCCCCCCGATCAGTGAAAGAAGTCCAAAAGTTGATGGGGATGGCCGCTGCACTCAATAGATTCATCAGTCGGTCAACAGACCGCTGCAGACAATTCTTCCAGACGCTACGTCAAGGCAAAGCTTTTGAATGGTCCGCCGAGTGCGAAGCAGCTTTCACCGGGCTCAAGACTTACCTCCGGTCAGTACCTCTCTTGACAACACCAGCTGCCGGTGACCCCCTCATTCTGTATCTGGCAGTCTCCGATAGGGCCGTCAGCGCCGTACTATTAAAAGAAGAGGAAGGGCAGCAACGGCCAGTGTATTATGTGAGCAAGGCAATGGTCGATGCCGAGACACGTTATCTTCCGCTGGAAAAACTCATCCTAGCCTTGGTCATGGCAGCAAGAAAACTGATGCATTACTTCCAGGGGCATAGCATTGGGGTGATAACAGATTATCCCCTCCGATCAGTACTACGGAGTGCAGAAGCATCAGGACGTGTTTCAAAATGGGCTCTTGAACTCGGCCAATATGACATTCAGTTTTTACCCAAAACCGCAATCAAGGGACAGGTGCTGGCCGACTTTGTTGCCGAATTCACAGGCGGGCTTTCCGACCTTAAACCTGCCGACGTTCTTCCAAAGGCTGAAGTTCGATCAAAGCCGAACTGGAGAATTTATGTCGGGGATATTTGGCAGCTATACTGTGATGGATCGTCTAACCAACGGGGCTGCGGCGCCGGCGTAGTAATCATGTCTCCCGACGGCGCAGTAATAGAGCAGGCCGTCAAGCTTGGCTTCGAAGCATCAAATAACGAGGCCGAGTATGAAGCCCTCTTAGCCGGTCTACGAAATGCACATATTCTCGGCGCTCGGCGTTTGCTAGTGTTTTGTGACTCAAAATTGGTCATCAACCAGCTAAAGGGGGAGTACGCTGCAAAAAACGACCGTATGGCGGCCTATATGAAAACGGCCAACTCTTTGCTAACGAAGTTTGACCATCACGAACTGAACCAAATAACACGTGATCAGAACACACACGCAGATGCCCTGGCATGCCTAGCCTCCGCCATCAATTCTGAGCTCAAACGGACCATTGAAGTAGGTTTCATCCCGGAGCCGAGTATTGGCCCTTCGGAGGAAACCCACGTCAATGTTATAGAATCCGCATCAAGTTGGATGGACCCCATAGCCGGATTCCTCTCTTCTGAACAACTCCCAGAGGACAAAAAAGAAGCACACAAGCTACGCAATAAGGCCCTGCGATACTATCTGGATCCACAAGGAGGGCTTTATAAAAAGTCCCTCTCCGGTCCCTATTTGGAATGCGTACACCCGGATAAAGTGGAGGAGCTTCTAACTGAGATACATGAGGGCAGTTGTGGTGCCCACTCTGGCGGACGCTCCCTGGCCCATCGAGCTATAACACAGGGGTATTATTGGCCGACAATGAGAGCCGACGCAGAAAATTATGTTAAAAGATGCGAACAATGCCAAAAGTTCTCCCCACTAACCCATTTGCCCGCCGAAGGGTTGAACTCTATCACCAGTCCCTGGCCGTTTGCTCAATGGGGGCTTGATATCGTAGGACCGTTGCCAAGGGCCCCAGGAAACAAGCGATTCTTAATCGTAGCAACAGATTACTTTACAAAATGGGTCGAAGCGGAGGCTCTAACACATATACGAGATGCCGACATAAAGCGATTTGTATGGAGAAACATCATTACGCGATTCGGCATTCCAAGAGCTCTCATCTCAGACAATGGCACCCAGTTCGATTGTGGCGTATACCGAGAACTGTGCAGCAAATACGGTATCGTGCCTTACTTCTCTACGCCCGCGTACCCCCAGAGTAACGGTCAAGCCGAAGCCTCTAACAAAACCATCTTGGACGGCATCAAAAAGAGGCTGGAAAGAGCTAAAGGCAAATGGGTCGAAGAATTGCCGAGTGTATTGTGGGCGCACCGCACAACGCCGAGGAGGTCCACCGGAGAAACGCCGTTCGCTCTATGCTTCGGAACCCAAGCAATCTTACCCCTGGAAATCGGCCTCCCGACTTTGAAATCGCAAGCCTTTGATACGGGCCGAAATGACATGATGCTCGCCCTGGACCTGGATCTAATCGAGGAACGAAGAGACCGCGCCCTGGCCTCCATGGCACGGTATCAGCAGCAGCTCGCTAAGTCGTACAATCAACGAGTTCAGTTGCGCCGTTACACTCCAGGAGAGCTGGTCCTGAAGAAAGTACTTCCAGCCGACCGGAGACCGGCCGACGGAAAGCTGGGTCCGAACTGGGACGGCCCCTATCAAGTAGACTCCATTGCAGGAACAGGGGCATATCGGCTCTCGGACATGTCAGGAAGAAGCCTGCCACGGCCTTGGAATTCAATGCATCTACGAAAATTTTACCAATGACCCGATTTGTGGGCTTGGTACTTGTACATACTCTGCTGTAATACAAAAGTTTCTCGTTTTTATGCCTCAGCTCATACGCTTCTTGATGGCCGAATAAGTCTCCGGATTCGGAGCGCCCTTCGTGGATACCACGATTGGCCGAATAAGTCTCCGGATTCGGAGCGCCCTTCGTGGATACCACAATTGGCCAAACAAGTCTCCGGATTCGGAGCGCCCTTCGTGGATACCACGATTGGCCAAACAAGTCTCCGGATTCGGAGCGCCTTTGGGTGCATGACATCTAAGGGCCGATAAGTCTCCGGATTCGGAGCGCCCTTCGTGGATACCACGATTGGCCGAATAAGTCTCCCGATTCGGAGCGCCCTTCGTGGATACCACGATTGGCCAAACAAGTCTCCGGATTCGGAGCACCCTTCGTGGATACCACGATTGGCCCAACAAGTCTCCGGATTCAGAGCCCCTTTGGATGCATGACATCTAAGGGCCGAATAAGTCTCCGGATTCGGAGCGCCCTTCGTGGATTCCACGATTGGCCGAATAAGTCTCCGGATTCGGAGCACCCTTCGTGGGGATTACGATTTAACTGACCAACTACATGGTTCCTAATTGGAGCCGATCGATGCATGTTCGAACGTTTACATCACGCAATACAAAAGCTGACAATTAATTGAGATAGGGCGTTTAATTACGCGCAAAACATTTCAAAAGCTGCTAATAAAGAAATTCTATTTATTCAAAAGCTGCCAAACATTTCAAGCATTTGATAAAGTAATTCTATTTATTCAACATTATGGCCCACTAAGTCGGCGTCTTCGTCGTCGCTTTTCTCAATTTCGAACTCGGGATACGGAAGGTAATGCCGATGATATAGGGGCGAAGCCGAATTTATGCCCACGGACCCAAGAGCTTCCACGGTTTGAAGGGCCTTGATCCAGCCATGCTTGAAACCACGATTTTCGCATCGGCAGACTTCCTCAGCTAGGTCTGTTTTGGCCTTCTTGATCCCGGCCTTCAAGCCGTCCTGATATCCGCTCTCATAACCCGAGGCCTCTCGGTTCGCCCTCTCCCCCATGCTTTTCGCTTGGCTGTCCACCACCGACTCGGCCGCTCGAACACTCTTCAGCTCCCGAAGCTCACTCTCAGCCTTTTTCGCGCGAGCCTCCAGACTGCGATTCCTTTCGTTGTTTTTCTCACTCTCGCGTCGGGCTTCGCGCAGACGCATCCCGACTTCATAAGCGCTATACAGTCCCTTGACAGCCCCATGTATGCCATCCCGAAATACTTCGAAATCTCGACGTCCGACCATCGACTGTTGGACCTCCGGCGGAAAAATCTGCCGAGCGAACTCGACTGCCACATCTGGGTCTTTAATTATAGAATCCGCCTCCGTCATTGGTCTATTCTTCACGAGAACCGCAAAACTCAACGGTCGTGGCGCCGCGTCAGGCTCAACAAAGGGTCGTGGGCGCGGGGAATCTCCCCGTTGTCCGTCCTTTCGGGGTGATCTGCTTCGACGACTAGGGGGCCGCTCTTTTTCCCGATCCATGGATGCTCTTCTTCCCGTGTGAATAGGCTCGCTTCTGCGATTCATTTTGACCTCTAAACCCAGCCAATGTTGGCCCCTGCCAGGTTTGGATCAAGCCTGAATAAGAAATGAGTCAAGTTGTTGGCATGAACTCGCCCATTTATTCTGGGGTACATGCAGCTCCCCCGAGAAAACGTCAGAAAGACTGAGCGCCAAAAGTCGTATGCCCCTTAGCCAGCCCTCGCTTCAGAGCCATCGGCTCATTCGGTTCCTCAGGCTCGCGCCTCTAAGGCAGATTCATTAATCTATTCGGCTATATTTCAAGCACTATCGCCGGTATCGCTGGGGCAAGGGCTAGATTCATTAACCTCGGCTATCTTTTCAAACGATAACGCCGAGTAATTTACGCCTCAGCCAATCGCTCGTCGGTTCCTCAGGCTCGCGCCCTGGCTAAGGCAAGGCAGATTCATTAATCTATTCGGCTATATTTCAAGCGCTATCGCCGGCATCGCTGGGGCAAGGGCTAGATTCATTAACGGCCGGCTATATTTTGAAACGATAAGCGAGTAATTTACGCCTCAACCAGCCCTCGATTCAGAGCCATCGGCTCGTTCGGTCCTCAGGCTCGCACCCTGGCTAAGGCAAGGGCAGATTCATTAATCTATTCGGCTATATTTCAAGCGCTATCGCCGGTATGGGGCAAGGGCTAGATCATTAACCTAGCCGGCTATATTTTCAAACGATAACGCCGAGTAATTTACGCCTCAGCCAGCCCTCGATTCAGAGCCATCGGCTCATTCGGTTCCTCGGCTCGCGCCTGGCTAAGGCAAGGGCAGATTCATTAATCTATTCGGCTATATTTCAAGCGCTATCGCCGGTCGCTGGGGCAAGGGCTAGATTCATTAACCTAGCCGGCTATATTTTCAAACGATAACGCCGAGTAATTTATGCCTCAGCCAGCCCTCGATTCAGAGCCATCGGCTCGTTCGGTTCCTCAGGCTCGCGCCCTGGCTAAGGCAAGGGCAGATTCATTAATCTATTCGGCTATATTTCAAGCGCTATCGCCGGTATCGCTGGGCAAGGGCTAGATTCATTAACCTAGCCGGCTATATTTTCAAACGATAACGCCGAGTAATTTACGCCTCAGCCAGCCCACTATTCAGAGCCATCGGCTCGTTCGGTTCCTCAGGCTCGCGCCCTGGCTAAGGCAAGGGCAGATTCATTAATCTAGTCGGCTATATTTCAAGCGCTATCGCCGTTAACCTAAGATGCCGGTTAACCTAAGGCAAGGGCGGATTCATTGATCTAGCCGGATATATTTTCAAATGATAACGCCGAGTAATTTATGCCTCAGCCAGCCCTCGATTCAGAGCCATCGGCTCATTCGGTCCCTCGCTCGCGCCCTGGCTAAGGCAAGGGCAGATTCATTAATCTAGCCGGCTATCTTTTCAAGAGATCACCGAGTAACTTATGCCTGAGCCAGCCCACGATTCAAAGCCATCGGCTCATTCGGCTTCGCGAGCCCGCGCCCTGGCTAAGGCAAGGGCAGATTCCTTAGTCCGATCGTCCGGGCTCAAAATTAAGTAATATCATTCTTCATCAGCAAAATTGAGCACAACTCATGACATTTTATATATGCAAAATAAATAAGCTATAAGCCCGCACAAAAATGTCTGACAAAACAATTGTAACAATACATCTGTGAAATCCTAATACATTTGTGAAATCCTAACAGTCATTTGCCCAGCTCAGCCTTCGGAATCAGTCTCCAACGGCTCGACATCCACTTGCTCATACGGCACTGGCATAGTCAGTGAAACTCCAGCTGCAGCAAGGGCTTTGTGCCAGCCATGCTTGAACCCCCTGTTTTCGAACCGCGGGACCTGGTCCACATATTCGGCGAGCCCAGCATCTTTCCCGGCTTCGAATACTTTGGAAGCAGCCGCCTTCATGTCAGCCAACTCAGCCTCCAGGCTGGCAACCGCCTTCTGGGACAATCTCAGCGCCGCTTCGCTCGCGTCCGCCTTCTTCTCGGCGTCCGCTCGGGATTGATCTGCAATGCGAGCCTTTTCTACCTCGGCCTCGGCCCGAGAAGCTTCCTTGTTCGCTCTCAAAACTGCATCCTCGGCCCTCTTCCTCTGGCCCTCTACTTGCTTTCGTAAGCGGTCAATCTGTTTGACGGCGTCGAGATGCCGACGTCCCATGTCGGCTATCCTTCCGACGGTCTGCAAAGGAAGAACCCAAAAACATAACCTCAACAGTACTTGGATAAAGTGAAGAAAAGTCAGAATACGTACCAGAAGTGCCGATTGCGCGGCAGTGCTGTCGCATTCAGATCTGGTTCCACCCGGAAAGCCTCCATATCAGACGGCAACGACACGGACGTAGCCACACCGAATGCGACTTCTGGATCTTTAAGCGCCGAAGCGTTAGAGGGAACCGGCATGTCCTTTACCATTGGACGAATGACAAAAGGAACAACCTCATTAGATCCCTCCAATCGAGGACGCTTACCACCTTGTTCGTCTGAACCGGCCTTAAGGTCAGCAGAGCGTTTCTCTGCCTTTTCCTCAACTTTTTGGCCGACTTCCCCGACCAACGGAGATTCGGCATTCTGACCTTTTTCCGTCTCCTCTACAACCCCCAAGGACTCTGATTCGGCAACAGGGAGGGGGAGTCGAGATTCGGTGGCGGGCGGTATTTCAGACGAAAGGCCCTCCGCTCTTCGCCGTGCGGCTAACCTCTCCGCATTCGCCTTTTTGGCAAGCTTTGTCAGACTCAATCCGGCCATATCCGCGGAGTCTATGACGGGAAGATCCTCTAAGCGTTGAAAAACGTCGGCAGAAGGAAGATTCCCTGGTCCCGATGTAAATGGAGGATCGGCGGAATCCAATACCTCCTCAGACTCGGTCTCGGATTGATCTGATTCGGCGATATCAGCTACCTCATTTCGCTCCGAATCGGACCCTTCAAAGCCTACCTGCCTCAAGTTTTTGAAGTCAGACAGAATAAGAGCAATAAGGGAATCTTCACCCTTCGGAATCGGTATGTTTTCCGCCGCCGAGAAGGTTGTGTATGTCGGCTCGTAACAAAGCAGAATGTGAGCCGCCCTCCCCTGTTTCTGAAGACTTCGACGGCCGAAATACCTGAGAGCAACCCTAATATCTGAAAGAACGGCGTCGTGGGTTGAAGATAGTACCTTTTTCAAACCCCTCCCTGCACGAGACGAAGCCGTAAGATTTCAATGGAATAGGTTTTACAATAAAAATGAACACATGACAAAAACAAGGAGATACTCGGCGACCTGGCTCGCCCCTCCGTCTAGGAATAGGGTCAACACGATCCTCCCCTTCGCCAAATTCCCAGTTACCCTGGACAACGACCATAACATCATCAACTCGTTTCCCAGAGCTGGAAAGCATGGTGATTAGCTGATGGTCGGTGTCCTTAGCTCTAAGGAAATAACGCCCTTGCCGACCGGAGGACTTAGCCAAGGCATAGCAGTGCCGGATAGCCGGAATGCCAAGGTTAATTCCAAGGCGACGATTCAACGCTACAATCCCCATTATAATTCTAAAGAAATTCACGTTAGGTTGAGAAGGGATTAAATCCCAATGGCGAAGCACAGCCCTTAGAAATGGGTGTAGAGGGAAGCGGACTCCACCCTCTGCGATTGACAAGAGAGGAAAGACGATTGTGGTTTCGTCCTCCCTCTCCATGTCAAGGGTGCCGTCTGCCAAAAGTGACAGACGGACGTCATCAGGAATAGAGAAATGGCGTCTAAAACCAGCAATTCGATCTGATGAGAGGAGGTCTTTCAAATGTTTCGCCATACCCTACAGTTGACACAGATATGCCAAAGAATAAAATGGGAATAGTTCTCGAAGCAAAGAAGTGGAAAACTTACAGAGGGTGAAGAAGATATTGGAGGAGACAAAATTGCAAGAACGATCCAAAAGGCAACCCAGCGACCAGTATCATGGAATGCGAATCCGAAGGGACGCCAATCTTTAAAATCACAATGAATAGGTATGTACGAAGAGGCGGGAAGTCGGTACGACAACCAAAAGGGGGTGTACTTAGACGTATGCTTTGTGGGCCCAATCACCAAAATTTTGGTTGGGTATTCAAAATTCGGAACCAAGCACTCCAGCCAACAGACGTTGGGAGAATGCTTGGGGGGCAATTGTGGGAGCCGAATAAATAGAAGAGTTGGAAGGGATGTATCCCAGAAGTCAGAGACTGTTCGGCTCCGTACTAATCAACTAAGATACCGAATACATTGAGATCGCCGAATAGACGGGGAGATGTATGTTGGAATAAACAAAAGGATAATAAGTAAAAAGTGGGCTCTGGACCCGAGGTCCAAGAATGAGTATAAATACAAGAGCTTCAGATTTAGAAAGGTATGTAAGAA
Source organism: Camellia japonica (assembly GCA_030407325.1). Lineage (NCBI taxonomy): Eukaryota > Viridiplantae > Streptophyta > Magnoliopsida > Ericales > Theaceae > Camellia > Camellia japonica. The sequence goes on along the minus strand of JAPPVO010000029.1, from coordinate 31,850,977 downwards.
TCACTTCACTAAACTTAGTAAACAAGCTTTCTTGAGTATAAGAACTGACTTGCCCGTCGGAGTGCTAACCCCGGCACCCCCGACGGAGTGTTTGTCCTTGCAGGTGACTAGCTGAGGATCAAGAGCGTCTCCCAGGATCTGAAGAGTATTTCCAAAACCACTTCCCCACAATCTCAAAAAATACAAACACAAACAAACCATAATAAGAAAATTAATTTAAATTATGTGTACCAAATAATAGAATATATCACATTGCAATTTAATAAAAATGGTGATAAAACTATATATTAACTATAAAATTTAAAATATATATATATGCATATATCTACAATTCAAGTTATTTGGTATCCAATCTCTATCCTAATTTAATTACCTTGATCAAATTTGAAATTATAGAGCCTGAGCTCTAAATTTGAAATTAGATAAGTGGATATAAATATGATCTGATATAAGATTACTAGTATTTGATTAACTTAAATTTTTATATTAATTATCTGCCAGACAGATTTACATGATGAATAATTTTGAATTATTGAGAACCAACCTTTGGTGGAATCACCAAGTCCAACTAACACCTTTCCAGTAAGATATTATTAATTAGAAAGCAGATCCTCTTAACTTACTATAATGACAATGTTAACCCCTACTTTTGTTTATTTGTTGACTTTGAGTCAAGTGGTTGACGTTGGTGATAATATTTCTCACCATCATTCATGCATGGATTAAGTTAAGGTATGTACCATGAAAATTATAATATTTGTGGAGTTCAAAAATAAATAAAGAAGAAGAAGAAAGAGGAGGAAATAATTATAAGATATAATTAAAAAAAAAAATTAGATTATAATAAAAACTTAATCAACATTATAATGACTCATAACTAATACCATAATGTATACAATCAAATCATAACTAAGTTATAACTAATACTATAATAAGTTATAACTAAAGATTATTATGTTCCATTTGGTTCATTAGAATGAGAGGATTGTGATTTTTTAACTTTTCTTATGGAATGATTAATCTTTTAAAATAGTGAAAGGTAATTTCATTTAAAATGCATTTGTCATTATTTTTCAAGTCTAACTAAAGAGAAGAATTAATATTTTGATAGAATAATAATTCTATTTTAATTTATTTTAATAAATCAAATACTGTCTTAGGGATCTTTTGGGAAGTGGGTTATAATCCAGTTCTCAGATTATAACTCACTTCCTACTCTCATAAAAAATTGATTATAATAAATTTTTAATCAATTTTTAACTAAAAAACTGATTATAATCATCTTTTTAAAATAACCCCAAATATCGTAATTGACGCATATAATACTCACCTAAAGTGGCGTGTATTGTATTTGTATATTTGACTTGTAAAGAAGAAGAGAGATTCGTTATATCTATGTCGAAGTAATGATGGAGGTGCCCTTACTTTGTGTTTGTTGTTTGCATGCGGACCACTGGGCAGTCTCAACATATATATTATTATTAAAAATATTATATTGTAGCCAATAAAATAAAAGGGACCATCTTGTTCATGAATGAATGGTTGGCAATGTTTTTTTAAATCCTTTAGATGATGAAGAAAGAAACACAACTCAAAAAGGACCCCCATGAGGTATAGTGCTGCTATTTATATTATCATATAAAATTAAAAAATTAAATAGATTTCAAAAGGATTGAGAATTCTTATAAATTGAAAATTTGAACTTTATCGTTATGTTAAGTTAAGACGCATGAGATTTATTATGGATCTTATTTTAATAATTTAAATCATTTATTTTGTAAGTTTTTTATGTGCATCAATCTGGAAAAAGATTAGGTCAATATAATATAATCATAACATTTTTATTTTATTACGTTTGTCTAAAAAAATAAATAATTTATATTCAAAAGCATACTTGTCGTTCATTTTTTCAAAACTAAATACGATAAAATAAAAATTCTATGATTATCGGATATATCTAATTTTTTTTCATAAATAATATACACATAAAACTTTATAAAATGAACAATTTGGATCGTTGAAATCCTTAGGCCAAGGTCAAGTTCAGATTTTTAACTTGAGATAAGCCCAATCTTTTTAAAAATATATTAAATATTTTACACAATAGTCATATAGATCTGGGTTTCATGTAATGTGGGTTCCAACTTATATAAGTATTGAGTAAAATTTTAAATAATGTTTTTATAGTCCCTAACATTACTTGATAAAATTTGAATTTTTTTTATTATAATCTGTTTTGTTTTTTAATCCATTCAACAAATGTTATGTATATTCATAATATATTTAGGTCTCATTTATTTGGATGAACAGGATAAGAGAGAGTGTAATACAATAAAATTGTTAGTTCTAGGATAAATGGCCGCTTTATTTGGCTAGAAATAATATGTATCCCATTTTTGTTTTGTTATTGGATCAAAATAACTATCCTAATGAATTGCACATTTGGTTAGGAAATTATGAAAAAGAATAGTTACTTCAAAAATCATTTTGTCCATTTCAACTGTTTATTAAGTAATGACAATGTTAAATTTGAATTTTTAATTTATATGCATTTAAAAAGTATAATATATTTATATAAAAAAAATATCAAAATAGTTCACTAAAAACAAAGAATAATAATAATAGTAATAATATATTTCTATTTTTTAATTTTTAGTAATTTGTTTTTATTTTAAATTTCTTCACAAATATATGTGCATGTAAAAAAAAAAGGGTCAACCTTTCCTATCCACATAACCCATTCCACGCTAGTGAATGTGGCCCAATGGGCAATGAATGTGCAAAGGGCAAGGGCACAAGTGAATGTGGCCCAACAAACTTGTATTTGCAATTGGGCTGGGCTTAAAATGGATGGGTTGTATATTGAGGAGAAAAATTGGGGTTTCAGAATAGAATTCACAAAAAAATCCAAAAAAAAAAAAAAAATGATTTCACAATGTTGTCATCATGACTCCGCCCCAAATTCAAATAGCTAGTCGCAACTAAAAACTCATGTTAAACTAGCTGATCTCAAAATAGGCTGTTGAAACTTATTTTGTGCAAAATAATTAGCCACTTAGGTTTTTAAAAATATAATCTCCCCTAAGTAAATAATTAATCACAAGTAAATAAACAAAAACGATAAGCAACTTATATACGTTTAACAAAACACACCCATGGCAAATGCTAATGTAGCCAATGGCAGAGTTAGGAATTCAGCAAAAGAGGACACAAATTAAAGACAGTATTGAATTTTTTTTATAATAAACAATAATGAAATATTGCTAAACTTAAATATTATGAGTTCATTTGGATAAATATGAATTTCAAATTAAAATATTTGAGATTGACTATTGTAAAAATATTGGAGAGTAACTATTATAAGTAGATTGGAAAATTTATAAAAGAAAATTAGTCGAAATAGATATGATATAATTTAGTAAAAAAAATTCTATAAAACACATCGTAAAAAAGTGTATATTTTATGTCGCAGTTGTGATCTTTGTGGTCTTTTATTATGATACTAATTATGACTCATTATGGAGTTAATTTTAGGAGTACTTACCAATTAGTCCTATTAACTAGACTTATTTACTTACAGGTCCTAACTAATAAATTTAACACTATAAAAATAAGAGAGTGATAAATTATCACTAAAAATTTATTCATAAAAACAAAGAGACTGATAAATTTATCACTATAAATTTATTCATAAAAATAAAAGACTGATAATTTATCTTTATCACTTAATAAATTTATCAATAGGACTTAATGGGTAATAAGTCTCCAAAGTAGGACCTATGGGTAATAAGTCTCCAAAGTAGGACTTATTGGTAGTTTACCTTTAATTTTACTTTAATTATGACTTCTTATGGTTATTAGTTATGGCTTAATTATAACTTATTGTAATTATTTTTAGGTTATGACCAAAGAGATGATGTTTGGTAATTATTTATTGTGGTCATTTTAGTTATAATTGAAAATGATTTGATTATTATACTTTCTAATATCAATACTATGAAATATCATGACTTATATATGAGACACCTTTTGGGGAGACTATAGTTGAATGACCCATTTTAGTAGTATCTTTGTAATTAGGAAAAAAAAATCCTCAATAAAGAGACTATTTTAATTTTATGGAGGACACTATCTAGAGTCGACTCTCAGTTATCGAAGGCCTAAGGCAAAAAAAAAAAAAAGGGCCCTATATTTATAAAAATAAAAATAAAAGTAAAAATTACTTTGTTTGGCACCACTACTACCGAATGGCGGCCTGATACTAAAATAGATCAAAATGTATTCAAGTATAGTTCAAATCAACAAAACAAATTAATTAATCAACAAATCTAATTAATAAAATTTTCTAATAGTATGAAACAAACATAAATGATTTCACATTGTGTTAAATTGTGAGATAATAATTTTGTTTCACCAACAGTGTGAAGCAGACATAAATGAAAAGGAAACATGACTATATAATCAATTTTTCACACAAAACGCATAATCCACTCGCTATCTGATATCTGATAGCAAAAAAATTATGGAATAGAATTTAATAAAACAAAATTAGGGGAAAAAATTAGGATAAAATTATTTATTCCAATAAAATCTGATAGTTTATGAGAAAAAAAAAATTAGGACAAAATTATTTATTCTATTATTTGGGTCAACTATACTTGTATATGTTTTAATTTATTTTTTTCAATTGGGCCTAACCTCGTTTGTGATTAAATGTTTTTTTAATTGGGCCCAACAAAATATTTTGAAACCCTTTAGACTGGTTCTAAATGACCAAAAACAAATTAGGCCTATTTAAATTTTGAATATACTACTAATGAATTTAAGGGTCCTATTTTTGGGCTAAATTTTGGGGTTTAAGGTAGAAGCCTTAGTGACCTTAGCCCAAGACGGACTTGACACTATTATAATTTTATAAAAAATATAATATATATATATATATACATATATATGAGTACTAATTAGCGGTTTGGTTTCAATTTTTTGAATTTAATTTTTTTTAAATCGAGTTTTTTATTTTTCGTATTTTTTGTTTTTAATGAATATTTTTTAAATTTTAAGTAATTTTTTACTTTTTTAGATGCACCTTACTTAGATGTATCTAAAAAGTAAAATATTTTAAAAAAAAATATTTTAAAAAATCAATAAATATACAAGAGTACGAAAAATTTATTGAATTTTTGTATTTTTGGTATTTAATGAAATTTTTAAAAAAAAATTTCATGAATATTATACTTTTTAAATATATTTATCCTATGTGTATCTAAAAAATAAATAAATTGTTTAAAATATTTATAAAAAATTAGTAAAAAAAAAACATGAAAAATAAAAATTTAATTTTTTAAAAAATGAATCCTAAATTTAGAAACTAAACAAGTTGAATAGAATTATCAAGATCCAATGAGACACGTACCCCTAGTCCTTCACTAAATCCGCCACAGGGTGCGGCTAGAGTTTTCGTAATGTTGTATAATATTACATGGGAGAAAGTGTAGATATGAGGAAGAAGAAAAGAGTGAGAAGAAAGGTTGCAAATGATAGATGGGGTTTATAGTAAATTTAACATTCTAGAAGAAATTGAAGAAGTCAGTAATTTTTCAGAGATTTAAATGAGGTGTCGGTGTTATTTCAAAGAGATAGAAGGGGGTCAAAATGTAATCTACCCTATAAAATTTTGTGGGCTTTATGTTTTGTTTGGGATAAATTACACTTTATCCCATTTATGGTTTATCATTTTTTTATTTTGCTTCTTGAAGTTTTTTTTGTACTTTAGATGTTCACGTTTCAAATTTTTTTCAATTTACTTTAACGCTGTATTTGGTTGAGAGATTTGGGGAGGAATTTAGAAAGGAAAAGGGAAAAAGTGTGTGAAATTAGGTAAAATATAAGTATGTTTTATTCACATTTCACCTACCTTTTCTATTTCTTTTTCTAAATCTCTCCTCAAATCTCTCAACCAAACACAGCATGAAGTTAATTTTTGTCCAAAATTAAACAGAAAAATGTCACATTGACAATCACATAGCATAAAATATATTATTATATCTAACTGGCCCCTCTAATCCAAACTTAAAATCAAACTAGCGAGTAGCACATACGATATATATGCAATTCAAATAAGTAAAAATAAAAATAAATAATAAAGAAATTAATATCATAATATGTATATTGCTTAAGTAGTAAGAATGTTCTTAATGAAACTTAAGGTCTTGGGTTCGAAATTTGGTTACACCATTGAATAATTTTTTTTTTTATTTTAAGTTAGATAAAGCTGTCACGTGACATGAGGAAAGTAAGGATGTGTTTGTTTCGAATGACTGGATAAATGAGATTATAATCCACCAGACTGTTAGTCTTGGGATACATTGTCCATGAACTATTTGATTAGACTAGATTCGTATTATTTAGTCATGGGATTAGATGTCTGGATTGAACTATGTTATTAAATCTTATATTTATTTAGTCATGAGATTAGATGTTTGGATTGACTATTCTATTGAATCCGATATGTATCTATTTTATTTAATTTTTTTAAGCATTCATGCTCCAACTCCAACAATGGTCAAGTCCGCTGAGCAGAACCCAACTGCTCCAGTCACTCACGAAAGCCTACTTCCTCTTTCAACAGTCAAGCTTAGAAGCCCAACGGTCAATTTTGGGCCCTCAAAATCCAAGTCATCCAAGTCAAAGCCCAAAACAAAACCCAAGTACACTTCCAGTGATGAATTAATCCAAATGGCTAAACTCCTTATGACCCAAGCCAAGTCACAAATTAAAAAAGAAACTTTAGACGATTCAGCCTCCTCTAAAGCATCTAACAGTCAAGATCCATATGGTTCACAATTTCAAGATGCTTAAGACCCATATGTCTAAATAGTCATTGGATTCTATATATATATGTCAGCTTCAATCACTACTCTACTTTTGAGAAAAGCTGCTGATATTTATATATCGATTCCCCATCAATTCACTGTAAAGTCACGTTCTCCACCGAAATAGTAAAAAAAGTCACTATTCACTATTCATCCAAAGACATGTCCAGAATAGTCAAAAACAGCAATAAACTTTTAGTCAATCAGCGAAAGTAGCAGACAAGACCCATGTGCCTCCATGTGCTACTTTTCAGTCAGATTCCAATTCACAAGCCTCACAGTCATCATCTTTTCCTATAAAAGAGCGTCTTCAGTCAATTGCAAGGCAGAGTTAGAACGAGAGTCCCAATAGCCTCAAAAATATCTCTCTGTGTAACGCTTGGTTTGAGAAGTGGGTTAGCTTTTTGACTTTTTGACTTTTTTGACTATTTTAGTTTGGGGCTAAAAAGCTTGGTTTGGGAAAGGCTTTTGGTTTTTTTGTGAGAGAAAGAATGTAATAATTATGTGTTGAATATGATGTTTTGTCTTATTGGACTAAAAAGTCTATTTTGTTTTTTGTGACTATTTTGTGACTATTTTAGCCCAAAAAAAACCTCCAAACCCACTTCCCAAACAGGCACTAAATTTAATTTAGAGTATGTATTTTGAAGTATTTTTCAGTTTCCAGTAAATATTGTAAGTTTTAATTTCAGTATTTAAATTTCAAGTTATTAAACTTTAAAAAAATTAAATAAATAGAACATCAATAAAAATTATATAAATTTATTTTAATTTTTAATTGAGATTTTTTAATTTTATTTTAATTTGAACTTTTAAATAAATTGAACTTTTAATTTTATTTTTAATTAAATAAATTGAACTTTTAAAGGGGGATTATAATTCATTTGATAGTTAATTTAATTTAATTTTTAGTTGAAATTTTTAAATTTTATTTTACTTTACTGCGTATAATTAAAAATAATATAAATAAAAAATTGAGAACAAAAAATGTCATTTTAGCCTTCCAATCCAGAGGAGGAGTTATCCCACCCTTTTTATCCCACCCCCCCCCCCCCCCAAATGAGACACAATAATTCCTCAAATAAGGGGTTGATAATCCAGTTGGACTATTAGTCAAACTTATATTTTTTGAACCAAACGTTGAACTATCACATGCAATGGATATGGGGTCATATCCCACACTATAATCCCCCAAGCAAACAGGTGATTCTATTTGCTCCTAAAAAATCATTTAGTACTCTCAATTTCTCAGTATTCCATATTAAATTATTTAAAATTATAATTCACTCTCAATATACCTTATCTTTTTTTTTTCAAATTACCCTCAAAGATAAAATCACAATTTATGATACACTCAAATAATAAACAAATTATGAAGGAAAAAAAAAAACTTGGTTCCCTAGATCGTCATCAGCAGCCTCGTCATTGCCAAAGAAGAAGCTTTTGCTCGTTCTAGGAAAATAATAGAAAAAGACTTAAATATGAATCATTCCATAAGATTTGTTTATTATTATTTTATTAGATTTAATATATTTTTTTTCTTTTTTGATTTTCCACAGTGTTCTTTGTTTCCTTGTTCCAAATCTTTATACATTCATCTTTCATCTCCAGTTATGAAGCAATTTTCAAATTCATTACCACCACAAAAGTTCAATAAAATGTCTCTTCCTCTAAATCATCATTTTTTTTTATTGATTTCATTATATGGAGACTAAAATCATCTGTTTGTATACATTGTGAAGATCTGATTAAAAATAAAAATAAAAATAAAAAAAGCATAGGAACAATATGAGTTTCAGATGCTGAAGAGCTTTTTGGCAACTCACAAACTTCAATATCTGTTCCAAATATTACACAAATAGTCATCGCCCTCGGTGCGGTGTCCTTATACTTCGCCTAAAGCGAGGTCTTAGCCCAAGATTGGGACTGGCTGAACCTGAGCTACCCTTTTTTTTAAGAAAAATGAGTGAGACCCCTTTTGTGGAGAATCCCCACAACCTTCTTACTGATCTACACCATTCATGATGTGTAGGGCCCACTCATATATGTGTGGGGTCCACATCATGAATGGTGTGGATCACAAAGGGGGTTGTGGGGGTCCTCCACAAAGGGGGTCTCTATCATTACTGTTTTTTTAATACCAAAAAAAAAAAAAATTGTGTGATTGAAAATTCTATATTTTTGCCTCGTCTGTGTTGTGTTGTCTATGGCAAACAAAGCATAGCGAAAACATTTTTGAAGGCTAGGTTTAGGTGATTCCTCATAACACGAGTCAATCCTATGGAGCAATGTTTAACAATATTATTATTTTTATTCATTATTTGATTTTGGTCAAATGGATGATAATGAGAAGGTTTGGTGGGATTAGAGTATTGGAGAGTGAGGAAGAAAATAACAAAAAAATAATTGAAACTTGGAAAGAAGATAAAGAGACTTGAATATGAACAATACGTATATGTGATTAGGATATACTATAAAAAAAAATAACATTTTATTTTAAAATTTAATGTGTATTGTCCTTATTAGTAAATTTATATTAGGGTATAGTAGGAGCTAAAATTTCAAAATCTTAGTTGGCCGCACTAAGGCTTATTTTGGGAAGATGGTAAAAAGTGACTCTTTGGCTTTTAACCAAGCTTTTGACTTTTTTAGACAAATGATTTGGAAAGTTGGTAAAAAGTGACTTTTGACTTTTTTTATTAATATTTGTTTATAATGTCAAATCATAATCAAATGACCAAACTACCCCTATTTAGTTTAAAATATTACAACTTCACCCATATAGCATATTTTGACTCATGAGGGGTAAAATTGTCATTTCACCCTTGGCTAAAAACCACCTTCCCAAATGAAAAAATATTCAAAAAAGCCAACTTTTGACTTTTGTTACAAACCAATAAAAGCCAACTTCCCAAAACAAGCCTAAGGGGTGTTTTGGCAACATGGCTTTTAGCCATTTTTTTAGGTTAGTAGCAAAAGTCAAAAGTTGGCTTTTTTGTCTTTTTTTCATTTGGGAAGTTGGTTTTTAGCCAATGGTGAAATTACAATTTTACCCCTCATGGGTCAAAATGTGTTACATGGATGAAGTTGTAAATATTTTAAATAAATGGGGGTAGTTTGGTCATTTTCCTGTGATTTGACATCATAAACAAATATTAATCAAAAAAGTCAAAAGTAACTTTTTACCAACTTCCCAAATCATTTGTCTAAAAAAGTTATAAGCTTGGTTAAAAGTTAAAAAGTCATTTTTTACCATCTTTCCAAAATAAGCCTAAGTTACTATTTGGGTGTAAATAGAATCACCCCAAACAAATGCCTCCTAAGATTTCACTACACCAATTGAGGCATTCAGTTAATAATAGTATAGATAGAAGATATAATAATATTTGTTTATTCCACGTGACAGTTAATATAGTATTTTCTATCTAATTTTGAATAGAACTTAATTTGACAACCAAAAAAAAAAAATGATAGACCAAAATAAAAAAATTAAAAATCAAATTTTAAAAAAAAAGTGAAATATAAAATGGGTGAAGTGTAATTTACCAGTTCAGTTTTGATCCAAAAAACACAAAAAAACAAATTGTAGTAGACAGTGCCCATTGGTCCCTGTATTCCACGGTAATGGAAAATCCTTTACTTTGACCACGCGTGACTCAGTCCCACAGATATGCGTATCTCTTCTCTTCACACACACACTGCAACCTCAGAGACCTTACATACCAAACTTGGCAAAAATCATTTGCCTTTAAAATCGATAGCTGTAATTTAAGGCCTTATCTTCCTTTGTGGGGTACCTCCTGATATATGGGGCTACACTGGTCAGCTCAGACATGGCCAATATATATAGGGCAAATAGCATTTTAATGTGACAGTTTTAAAATAAGGAGATTTTTTCAAATTTAAATATTAATTTGAGGCGTCCGAATCCTCTATGGTCCTCCCTCTACCGTTGTTCTTAGACTTCTTAAAAATAGCGTTGTTTTAATTATTAAAAAAAAAATAAAAAGAAAAGAAACGTGAAATAAAAGTAACATAGGAGAACAAAGAGAGGGAGACACAGCAACCAGTAGAGAACTAGGTAATGGTTGTTTGTTGATGTATTGCTGTTGTGTCTCCCTCTTTCTCACTTCGTTTCCCTCTGTTGCTTCTGTTTCACATTTTTTTTTTAATAATCAAAACGATGCCGTTTTAGAAACTCTAGGAACAACTGTAGAGGAAGGGCGTAGAGGATTCGAATGCGAATTTGAGAGCTTGTGGGCTTACCATATATTACATGATCATCATTGAAACACATAATAAAAATTAATTTAGTAAAATAAATAAATGTGTAAAAGATTTATCAATTTTACGTAATTTTATCTTTGATGGGTATAAATAATTTTTAAAAATTCAAAAAAAAAAATTTTGACATTTATTTTTTTCAAATCAGTTTATATTTTATCAAATTGATGACTTTGTCCTTGAAATTGAACAATGATATCTTCAATTGTTCTTATTTGTAACATGATTCAAAATTCAAAGTCAAATGTGTCACAATTGAAAAGTCAGAGACCAAAGTAACACGGGCCCCAAACTATAGAGACCGTTAATGTAATTCGCCCTATGAAATTATACTAACCTCCTCTGTAAGGGTTAGTTTAGTAATTTTAGTAAACTTATTATGATATTTATTATAGATATTTTTAATATTATAGATATTAATATAATAGATATTTTTATTGATAACCACTGTGTAATTATGATTTTGGTTATGCTTTATATGGTATTTGGTTATGACTCGTTTTTTTTAGATATGATTCAAAAAAAACTTATTATGACATTTGTGATAATCAACACCACAAATGTTTTGACTTGTATATGATACACATAAAATAATGTGTATTCAATAATAACCTATTATTATGACAAAAGTGATGAGGAAATAAATTAAAAAATTAATCAATTGTGATTCGGAGCTCGAAATTGGGAGCCCCGAATGCCCCTAAATACAAAACGTCGTCGTTTTGTATTTTTTTTTTTTTTTTTTTCAGACAGAAGAACGAAGAAGACGAAGCAGAGGAGAGGAGGGGGAGGGGGAGGGGGGAGGGGGAGGGAAGGGGGAGGAGGAGGAGGGGGAGGGTGAGGGGGACTGGAGGGGGCCTAAAAAATGGGCTGTAGGCGGAGATCGGCGATGGCAGAGGCGACGAGCAGAGGCGGCAATCGGCGATGGCAGAGGCGGCGATCGGCGATCGGATCGGTGACCGCGACCTCTCCCTCCCTCTCCCTCTCCCTTTTCCTCTCCTCTGCTTTGTCTTCTTAAAAAATGCCAGAAAATGGCGTCGAAAATGGCAGGAAAAAAAAAAAAACCATAATGCCCAAAACGACGTCGTTTTGGGCATTAGGGGCATTCGGGGCCAGAAAATTTCGAGGCACAAATCTTTATTCAAAATTAATTACATAAACATAAGATAAGTTATTTGGTAGTTTTTAATCAATACTTGATATTATACAATTGAGTTGTATTCTAAAAAATAAGATAAAATTAATGAATTTCACTATCTAAACTAATAAAAATCAAATTGGAACACTATACATATTTATTTGAGTAGTATTAAATAATATTTTTAATAGGGAATGGCTTCTGTCCAGTCCTTAATCAGACTGAACCGTGCTGTTGGGCCCGTGGGGGTCCACCATGGGTCCCGTTTTGATAATCTGAACCGTTCAATGTGTAGAACTCGTCAAGTACTATATACCTGTAAAAAATCACGTTGATCGGATATCGATAGCTATGTGATCAAAACAGATTTTTGTCAATCGTTAATTTATTCACCGTCCATTTTTGTTTATACAAAACTGATTTGATCACATAGCTATCGATATCCGATTAACGTGATTTTTTTCAAACATATAGTACTCGACGAGTTCTACACATTAAACGGTTCAGATTATCAAAACGAGACCCGTGGTGGGCCCCCACGAGCCCAACAACACGGTCCAGTTCGATTAATGACTGGACAGAAGCCATGCCCTTTTTAATACTCATATGGTTCGATTATATATATAATTTATTGTTTTACATACATATAAGTTCTTGTATTTCTTCTCATATAATTTTAGTAATTCATACTAATTTGTTTACCTAAAAAATGAATAATTGATTTCTTTTATTTTTAATTCACAAGATAATCACTTCAAATGTTATACAAACCAAATTAAAATTCTCATATATGCTAATCTAGCAACTAATTATTGAGTTTTGAAAAAAAAAAATCGTGAGTCAAACTAACAGTCAACTAACAGATTGGAAGAATATGCAAATCCAAAGTAAACTTCAAGAGAAGTTAGAGTAATTTTAGAAAAATGAGAGGTACATATGGTACACTCATTTCAAGGGGTGTGTACAGTAGAATTTCCCACAAACTCTTAACAAACTTGATAAGTCAACTCCAAGGGTTTGGCATAGTGAATGAGGTTTCAGATTTAGGAGTTTTCTCCCTCCAAGGTATTAGGTTCGATTCTTCTTGCCAGCAAACACTCTATAGGTTATGGACTGCAGGGCTTAAAATTCTATTTCGAAAGGCTTGTTTAGGCTATAAGAATTTAATCTGGTACGGTAAGTTGATCCAGGACACCTTACATTGTAAAAAAAAAAAAAAACACTTGGTAAGTCTTTCAAATAATATCCTTGACTTTTTACGTACAATAATGCAACAAAGATTAGTTTTTGTTATATTTTATTGGGTCAATTATATACGCAAGTTTTGTAATTTATTTTTGGGAATATTATAATTCAGTGTAAGTTTTAAAAAAATAATTACAATTATATTGAAAATTTTATTTTCTTAATTATTAAAATTGATAAAATTTATCATTAATTTGTAATTATTTTTGTACAATTACATTGATCTATAATTTCTCCTTTATTTTTTGTGTTAAATTAGTTTATATATTAATTTTGTTTTTTTTAATTTCTCACATAGTATTAATTTATTTTTTTAATTGATAACACATGTTTTAAAATTGGATAGAAACAGATAATTTCAAATTAGGTATTAATCTCTCAACTACTTTGAGAATTGTGAATAACTATTTCACCTCTTGAATTCAATCAAAAATTGAAACAATAACAAAATTAAAAGTATAATTGACACAATTAAAATTTTGGGATCAAATTAATGCAAAAGGTAAACTACAATGATTACCGGGATAATTTGTCCTATTTTATTTATTACATGTTGCGCACCACTACGCTAGTTATGAGACCTATCAAACTAATAAAATGATACATGAAATGAAATGATAAATAACTTCTAATCATCAAAATACGGGTGTTTTTTAGTTACATGGGTCTTGATGATTAGTGTCATAAGAATATTGATTAACAAGTTTAAAATAATTATATATTTCTAAAATTCGCCTAAAATTTTGATTATAAAAATCTTATTTGTATTTAAAAGGAGACCCTCATTTAGCCATGGTTTGGCTAACATTTTGGAGCTAAATAATCACAAAAAGATAAAATAAGCTATATAAGTCAATAAGACAAAATATTACTTTTTACGCATAATCATTACACTTAAAAGTCAAAAAAATCCTAAACAAAAACTAAACGAGACTAAGGACTGATTTGACATACCCCAAATAATCTAAAAAGTCAAAAATTTACTAAAAAAGTTAAAAAGTTATCACTATTTACCAAAAAAAATAAAAAAAATAATTTTACACAAAAATTATTACAACTCAGTCTGATGTCCCACAGACTTTTGCTCATTTTTTTCGAAAAATTGTACAGGCGGGGTGCACAAACAACACAGTGCTATTTGGCCCATGGAAGCTCATCACGGGTCCGTTTTGATAGTCTGAACTGTTCAATGTGTAGAACTCGTCGAGTACTATATTCTTGTAAAACATCATGTTAATTGGATATCGCTAACTATATGATCAAATCAGTTTTTTATAAATAAATAAAAAAAATGGATGGTGTTATAGTTAATAGTTGAAAAAAACTAATCCGATCAGATAACTATCGATATCCGATCAACGTGATTTTTTACAAACATATAGTATTCGACGATTTCTACACATTGTACGGTTCCGATTAGTAAAACGGGACCTGTGGTGGGCCCCTACGAGCCAAATAGTACGGTCCAATGCAATGTCCGAAAATGAGGCAACCATTTATTATATCAAATCACTTTGCTTACCGTCTGCCTACTTTCCTTAAGTTCTCCTACACACTAATTTATACAATTTTTTAATACATATTTTTTCGTAAAAAGTTAAAAAGTTAACCCAAACAACCATTTTTTTCTCCTCAACTTTATAGTCTAAAAAGTTAAAAAGTGCATTTATTTAAGACATCTCAAATAACTCTTAAAAAAATAAACTAAAAACATCTCAAAATCAAAAAATTAACTAAAAAAGCCAATACTAAACGAAAGCTTAAAAATGAATAATGAATTGAGATAATTTACAATTCGTTATGTGAGCCAATGTAGCTTCTCTTTTTACACACACGCGCACACAAAACACAAATAAAATAAAAGAAGAAGATTAAAAAAAATTATGAAAGCTAGATAAATAATTTTAATTTAATTTTAAACTCGAGGAGTTTAACAGCACCCAAAATGAATAGGTGACAATGGTCAATAGAGTTTTAAAACTGGTCCAGTTTTCAAAAAGGCTAAAGCTAGTTCCTCTTTTACCGTTTTTTACACCGAGAAGTGAGAAAAGTCACCATGGTCTTGTCATTTAGCACTTAAACCGCCACAGGCAACAAAGCTTTGCCAGAAAGCTACAAACAATAATACTATACAGGTTGTTTGATTTGAATTTTTTTTTAGATTTTTTTTATACTTAAGTGGGGTTTTAGGAAGTTAGTAAAAAAATTGATTTTTTGACTTTTTTACTCTATTTTGTCTTTTTGTGAATAAAAGATATGAGAGGTGATGTGATCCAAAATAGATAAAAAAGTAAAAGTTAACTTTTTATTTGCTTCCCATAAGACCCCACATTGTAGTTGGGTTAGTGGATGACAACTGGGTCTAGAAGTTTGTTCCCTCCCAAGTCTTAAGTTCGAATCCTCTAACCAGCAACCGTATTTCTTGGGATCACGGACCACAGGGTGTAAGCCTTGTTTCGGAAGACTTGTTCAGACGGCAAGACTTAGTCTGGTACGCGTAAATTAGCCCAGAATATCCTACATAACAAAAAAATATATATAAATATACTTAAAAACTATATATTTGTGAAAAAATATTTAAAAAAATTATTAAATACCAAATATATGTATATATATAAATTCAGTATATTTTTCATATTTTTGTGTATTTATTAATTTTTTTTTCACAAATATTTTATTATTTAGATACATCTAAATAAGGTGTATCTAAAAAAGTAAAAAAAAATTGCTTAAAATTTTAAAAATATTCACTAAAAAAAAAAACACAATTTCTAAAAAATAGAATTTAAAAAACTGAAACCAAACACATTAATTCACACTATTTGGTTTTCACTTTTTAAAAAAATTTACTTTTTTGTTTTTTCATATTTTTTTTATTTTCATTGAATTTTGTTAATATTTTAACTAATTTATTTAATTTCTAAGCACACCTAACATAAATACACTTAAAAATTATAATATTTGTAAAAATATCTTTAAAAAATTTACTAAATACCAAAAATTTAAAAATTCAATATATTTTTCGTATTTTTGTGTGTTTATTAATTTTTAAAAATATTTTACTATTAAATACATCTAAGTAAGATGTATCTAAAAAAGTTTTTAAAAAAAATTATTTAAAATTTTAAAAATATTCATTAAAATACAAAAATACAAAAATTTTCAAAAAAATTAAATTTAATAAATTGAAACCAAACGTTTTAAGATTTTGGAGACGTAGGCTATAGGTTGATCTATGGGGTTGTTTAGTGAGGGGCACTTTGGGAAGATGAGTAAAAAGTTAGTTTTTTTTGACTTTTCAGCTTTTTTTTAGTTAAAAAAAGTTAATTTTTTTTTATCCAAAACAATCCAATTTTTGTCAAAAAAGTCAAAAAATTAAAAAATTAATTTTTTACTAATTTCTCAAAACACCACTGAGTTTCGCATCAAGTTTTTGATTTAGGATTTCAGTCTTTGTTTGAGATATGCTTTTAGCTTTTTAATTATTTTTGCTCAAGATTAAAAAATCTCGTTTAGAATAGATTTTTTAACTTTTTTGACTTCTGTAAGAGAAAAAATGAAATAATTATGATTTAGATGTGACATTGATTGTTTGGGACATTCTAAATAAGTGTATTTTTTGACTTTTTATTAAGGCCAAGTTTGGGAAGTGTAAAAAAAGTCAAAAAGTCAAAAAGTTATTCAAAAAGTTAAAAAGTTATCACTATTCACCAAAAGTCAAAAATTACGGCTGCACAACTCCCAATCCCAATTTTTCTCTACACACTAATTTATACAATTTTTTAATACACATTTTTCCATAAAAAGTCAAAAAGTTAACCCAAACATCCATATTTTTTCCCTCAACTTTTTAGTTCAAAAAGACAAAAAGTACACTTATTTAGGACACCCCAAACAACCCCTTAGGGTTGGGTTTGAAGTGATGTGGTAGAGAGGTGATATAACTTAAATAAGATGATGTGATAGGATAGTAACTTTTTGACTTTTTGACTTTTTTAGGGGTTGTTTGGGGTGTCCTAAATAAGTGTATTTTTTGTCTTTTTCGACTAAAAAATTGAGGTTGAAAATATGAATGTTTGGATTAACTTTTTGACTTTTTATAGAAAAATGTATAATAAAAAATTGTAAAAATTGATTTGTAGGGAAAAATTCGAATTTAGAGTTATGCAGCCGTAATTGTTGACTTTTGATGAATAGTGTTAACTTTTTAACTTTTTGAGTAACTTTTTAGTTTTTTGACTTTTTTACAAGTTCCCAAACTTGGCCTTAATAAATGTCAAACCTTGCATTTATCTTATTGACTTTTTAATCTATGTTGTTATTTTGTAACTAAAATAGCCTTAAAATCACATGCCAATCATAGCCTCAGTTTCATAGGCTTTGGCATAAGTTCTTTTTGACTATTTTAGCCATAAGAAAGATAAAAGCCCCGTTTGGGAAGAAGGTTGGGCTATTTTAGCCCACTAAAGACAAAACAGGCTATTTTAGCCCCAAAAAAACAAAACATCACATCCAACCCATAATCATTACACTCTTCTCTCACAAAAAAACTCAAAAAAGCCAAAAAGCCAAAAAGCCCTTCCCAAACCAAGCTTTTAAGCCCAGGCTAAAATAGCCAAAAAAGCCAAAAAGCCAAAAAGCCAACCCACTTCCCAAACCCACCCAAAATAGGTTAAACAATTAATAAGATAAAATATTACATTAAAACTATAAGGACTGTTTGTTACAGCTTAGGGGGGTAATTATAATTTATTTTGATTTACGAATTTGTGCCAGACTGTTTGGTACAGTTTCTGCTTATAGCTTATTAGGCATAAATAACTTTAATAAGTTGAAAAAAGCTGATTATTTGAAAGCTGGAGTTGGGGTGATTTTAGTTTCTACTTTCTGATTATCAGCTTTTAACTTGAAAAAGCTCTACCAAACAAGGCCATAATCATTTCATTTGTTTTCTCACAAAAGTTTAAAAAGCTAAAAAACCTATCACAAATGAGACTTTTTAGCCCCAGACCAAAACCAAAAAGCTAAAAAAACCAACTCACAACCCAAAGGAAGGCTCATTATAAGAGTGTTCTAAATTTTTTACTTTTTTAAGGTTAATTGATTAAAATATTATGTAAAAAATAAAAATAATCCAATATCGGTAACTTTTTTTAAAAAATAGATTACAAATATAATTTTAAAAATAATTATTCATTTTTTGTAATACAAATTTGATTCAAACGTATAATTACTGATATTCGATCATTTTGATTTTTGGTCCCGTTTGGGATTAGCCTATTTTAGTTATTTTTTTAACTTTTTAATTATTTTAGTCTGACTAAAAAAGTTATGTTTGAGAAGATAGTTGCCTTTTTTTTTTATATAGTTAATTTGATGGTTACGAGATAAAAAATAAAAAAGAATATGATTTGGATGTAACATTTTATCTTTATTGACTATTAGTCTATTGTGTCTTTATTGGCTATTTTAGTCCAATCTTAACATCCCAAAGAGAGCCTTTACATGAATACTCTTGTTAATGATTCCTAAAAAGTAAATGATTCAAATTACCGAAATTGATATTAAAATGGGTCTATCAAGTCGAAATACTCTATCAAATTGAAAGAAACCAAATCATTTTTTTTCTAGTTTTTTTGTTAATTTATTTTTATTTTTATTTTTAGTGATTTTTTTAAAATTATAAAAAGTTTTAAACCTAAAAACTTTGTACGTTAAATCAAAAAAACAAAAACAAGTAATAGATTTTTAAATTTTTTTTTTTTGAAAATTTTCAAAATAAATTAGATTTTTATTTGCTTATAAAGATGGACTAGAAAAGTAAAAAAATTTAATGTGTTTTTGAAAAAAAAATTACTAAAAAAAAGTGACTTATTTTAGATTAGATACTTGGTTCATAAATCCAAAATAAAATTTATTTGGTTAAAGTCTAGGTGTTTAAATAGTTTGCTTATAAGGACAAGCTTTAGTAAAATAACAAAACTACTCATATATATTTTTGCTCTACGGTGAAAACCAACTCAAAACCATTTGTTTTTTCTCTTTCTATCTCTCTCTTTCAAACCCTTTGTTCTCTTTATTCTCTCTCTTCATGTCCGACACACCACCACCGTCACAATCTCCTTCTTCGTCGTCGTCCACTGTCGGTGCCACTGACCACTCCGCCCTCTACCACTTGATTTGTGCATACACACACTATCTCTCTCTCTCTCTCTCTTTCACTCTCTCTCTCTCCTCTCCGACCTCACTGTCATCGTCGTCGTTATTAGATCGTTGTTAGATTATCTTCGTTGTTCCTTAGATCGCCTTAGTCGTCCTTCACCGCTATCTTCCTAAATCTGCTTACCTTAGACCACTGTCGAGCCACTACCATCACCATCGCGATCTCTCTCTGTGTGTCGACTTTTCTTCTTTTTTTTTCTCTCTCTTTCTCTCTCTCTCTCTCTTCCCCCTCGGGCTGTAGCGACCTTAGATCTTAGATCTAAGATCTGTGTACGTGTGTTTGTACCTTAGATCGAGGGTTTTACAGGTTTTATATATATATATAGGGTCTAGCTTGTCTCTAGTTAGAGATCAAGATTAGACCCTCCAATCCGCTTCATGGGCCCACTTTTGGGCCCCACTTACAAAATCCGAATTGTTCGTATTTTAGGATTCGTTGATTATATTATCCCTATAAAAAATAAGTTAATCGGACAACGGCAACTATGTATTCAAACCAGTTTGTATATAAAAAACATGGACAGCGAAAAAATAAACGGTTCAATATAAAACTAATTTGAACACGTAGTTGCCATTATCCGATCTGTAATGACCCAACCCACGCGTATGTTTCTGGTATATTTTCAGTCATTTATTCTGTATATTTAACTGCTTAATGTGAAATTTCAGGTGAAATTAAGTTAAGCAAATGGACTTTATGAATAGAGATCTATATCTGTTTAATAAGGAAAATCTCTGTTACAATTAGAATGTTTGGATCATAAATTGAAAGCCTTAGAAGCTTGATAATCCGAAAGTGATTTTACTTTTGAGATCAGCATAATTTTTAAGTAATAATAAGCACTTTTGTGGAAATTTGATTTGGGATGATTAAACTGATAGAATTTTGCCCTATTCAACTTTTTATATATATGTGTGTCTCTTTGAACATTTGGGCCATATACAAAAATCTCCTGAGAGAAGGGGAAAAGTAGAGAAGAAAAGAGTTGAGAGGAAGAAGAAAAGTTCTTCAAGGAAGAAATTGGGGAAATTAAGAGATTTATAGAGATTTTAACTTAAGGTATATTTAGCTCATTCTAATTGACTCATCTCTTTGAATTGAATAGGAATTCCTCTATGTTACGTAAGTTAGGGTTATCATATAAGTCAAGCATGTATGAAGTAATTAATTGGGATGATGACTCTTATGCTTGATTGATTTGGAATTATATTTCTTCAATTGCTAAGTTGAGCTCATCTATGGGAGCAATGGCTTTATGGGTATATATATGTGTGAAGTTGGAAATCTCATGGAATTAAGTTATGTTTGTGAGTTTAAGATTAAAGATCTAATTCATATTCAAATTGATATATGTTGTGATCCCTATGTACATGGTTTTTGGACCTTATTCTAACAATTAATGGATTCATATTGAGGCTTGTGAGTACTCACCAAAGTTGAGTGTTTATGTGAAATTCGGACTGCACATTTGGGCAAATCGCCGCACGTGTGGGAAATGGGAAATTTATGGGTTTTGGCTCTGCTAAAAAGGCACGTGCGAGGCTTCCCAGCCGAACGTGCGGGACCAACCGCCGCACATGCGGGGCTCACAGCTGCACGTGCCGCCCAGCTGGAAAAGTTGGATTGCTCCGTTTTACGTGCTCATCCCTCGGATATTTTTAAAATCTGTATTTGATGCCTTTTTGATATCTGTAAATTCATTCGAAACAAGTGAGTCAGGAAATGATTTAACAAAGAAAAAGGAACTAACTTACGAGTTATGTATGTGTGCAGGACACATTCTGGGAAGAACTAACGCTCCGCCACCACACCGTGTGTAATAGTACTATGTAGTACATTTGGTGTACTATTAATAATTAATGTTAACGTTTTGTTATTCGTAAACAAACTACGTTGTTTCTTAACGAATAAATGAAACTTAAGTTCATCATTGAACAATAGTATCTGTGTGAATCTAAGATTATTCTGTTGTGTTATACATGGACCCGAAGTCGTTCAGAACCTATAATATAAGTGTAAATGTCTAACATCATTATGTGACCCACGTTAGAATGTGAATCGTTATGTCCTTATTAAGCGTATTGTAATGATATACGTGCCCCCTGTTAATAGTTATTGTTATTATTCTGTTATACGCAAGACAACTGTGTCAATCTGTAAAATACGCTTTACTTATTGCCAATAGTTATCATTAGCACTCTGTTAAACGCAAGTTAACTATGTTAACAGATGAGAATGATTGAAGGAATCTATGTACCTCTGTATAACTCTGAGACCAGTCTGCTCTAATGATATCTGGGCCTATGGCCATTCTGTATAATCTGTAAGACCTATTGTTTTCTGGTATGGAACAAAGTGCTACAGTGTAAGTCACCTCTAGAATCCGTGCGAGACACCTCTTGGGTCCATATATATATGAACTGGGCTTAAAGCCAATCTGTTAGTATTCTGGGTTTAAAGTCGATCTGTGAAATCTGTGAGGCATATGGCCGTTCTGTAAAATCTGTGAGGCCTACAGACGTTCTGTGAAACTTGGGCCTATGGCTAATCTGTGACATCTGGGCCTATGGCCAATCTGTGATATCTGTTAGGCCTATGGCCAATCTGTAAAATCTGTTAGGCCTAAGGCCGTTCTGTATTTTGGGCTTAAAGCCACTCTGTTTGAAGACTGGGCCCAAGGCCGTTCTGGAAACAATTACAGGATAAGATTAACTATAAGTTCTCTGCATTTATATACCTTGTGATTCAAGTTATTTATTGGATTATCACGTACTATTATTCGCCGAGCTTCGCTCACTTTATGTTATGTCTGTTTCTGTAGGCACTCAACCTGGAGGTCAATCTTAATCCATTGCATTCGTACCTCTTTTGTCAACCGCAGTGTGTCCAGGTACTTAGATAAAGCTGTTCATTTTGTGAAGTTTTGTAAAGCTTTTGGCTTTGTATTTTGAGATGTGTATAACCTCTTCCTTACTAATACTTTTGTTATACGCCCAATCATGGGGCTGGGTCTGTATATGTATATGTACATAACTAAATTCTCAGGTGCACGTCACTGTATGTTCATCTACCTTATGCAATATTTGTGATCCTGGCATAGTAGTGGTAGCTCAATGGATATTGTTTTATGTTCATTTTTTTTATATTAATGCTTCCGTTCAGGCCCCATATCTTAGGTACATCGAGTTCAGTGTCCGTTTCTGAAGTGGTCATGCCCAAACTTTTAGGGGCGGGTTTGGGGCGTGACACGATCAATTTGATTTTTTATGGAAACAATATTGTACTCGACGAACCCTCAAATGTGAACGGTTTGGATCATCGAAGGGGGCCCACGGAACGGACTGGAGGGTTCAATTTTGATCTCCATCTGGAGACAAAGCTAGACCCTATATAGATAAGCTAGACCTTATATATATATATATATATATATATGTGTATGTATGTGTTTGTGTGTTTGTATAAATCCAAATTTGGTATTGATCTTTATTAGAAAAAGGGTTTCGCGATTGCAATCTAATTGAGCTCTTCGAAATCGCCTCAAATATGTTCAAAATTTCTAGTGGCTTGTGTTGATGAAACATACATTTTTTTTGGATACTTTTTGCCTGTCTGTTGTTGCTATGTATGTGACGATGAAACATATAGTTTTTTTTTTATAGATTTTTTTCCTTTTTATGTTGTTGTTGATAATGATGATAACGATAATGATGATGGTGATGGTGAAACATATTGCAATAGATAGGGATGAAAAGAAAGAGATACAAATAATTTGAAAAGATAGATACAAATTTTAACAGATTAAAAATAATTTGATAGATAATTTCAATGGATATGAATTTCATTTGATAGATATTTCAATAGATGGATAGAATTTAAGGAAAAAATTGAACATATAGAAAAAAAAAATAAACAAATAGATAGAATTTAGAAGAAAAAAATGAACAGATAGATAGCATTTAGGAGAAAAAATTGAACACAATAAAATTTGGACAAATATTTGAACAGATAAGGGAAAAAATTAAATAGATAGTCAAAAAATTTGAACAGAAAGATATAAATTTGAACAAATAGTGAAAAAAAAAGTCAATAGGTAAATTAAGAGCTAAAATTACAAAACAAAATGCCATCCAAAACTAACAAAACGACTTCTCACTAAAATATTTCACAAAGAGTGGTCCTCTCACCAATAAAATATATCTATTGGACCTAATGTCTTATATTGGCCTCGTTTGGGAAGTGGCTATTTTAGTAGGCTATTTGGCTTTTTGGTTATTTTAGTGACTATTTTAGTTTTTGTGTTTGGGAAGATGAGATGGATTTTATTTGAGTTGTTGTATTGAAAAATGTGTTGAAATGATATTTAAAATTAAAATGACAAATTTATCCTCAAAAAAATATTTTTTTAAATTACTAGTAAGGGGTAAAATTGTAATTTACTCTTGCTGGTCCTACACTGCCGGCTGTGCAGTGTAGGCTGCGGCTGTGCAGTGTAGGCTGCGTCTGTGCAGTCCTATTATTATTATTATTATTATTATTATTATTATTTTTTTAAAACCCATGTACAGTGCCGATTTTAGGCTATTTTCACAAATAAGGCTGTTTTAGCCTTATTTTGTGCTTCCCAAACACCCCCATTATACCTACCTTCCTTAGCTTGGGTTTTTTAACGATTTACTTTTTTGGATTATCCCAAACAACCTAATCAGTTTAATATAGAATTGTATTTGCACTTATGCTAAGTAGTTCAAAATTTTGTATAATTTGATTATAACAAAAAATTAATAATTTAGTTAACGAGAAAAATCATTTTAACTGTTAGTTACTTGCCAGTAAGGGCATTTTTTGAAAAATTAAATATGTGATAATGTTTACACCAACTCAGATGCATACGTTATGTAAATTAATGCGCTGATAATGAGTGTAACGGTAATGATAACATGGTGGCGTTACTAATGGTAGTGATAATGGTGATGATAGTATAGTATTGCTAATAAAATTTTAATTCAATTTTTTTCATCATTTAAAATTAAAAAATATTTTGTTGAAATAAATTTATTTTAATTTAATTACAAAAAACATTTTCTCTCTTCTAGACCACTTTTAGTGTAACTTGTTGTAAAGCAAAAATTAATAATCAAAAAATAAAAATAAAAAATACCATCATTCAACTTTTAGATAATTAAATTTTTTTTAAATTTATTAAAATTATTTTTATCTAATAAATTTTAAAATTTGACACAAACTCTCCAAATAATAATAATAAAATCACCGAGCAGCACTGCTATCATAGAAATATAAATAAATAGAAAAATGCTTCAGGCCTCGACAATTCGAGGCGCGAATTGGCTCGAATCGTCCTCTCTCTCTACTCTCATCCATATCTCTCTCTTTCTCTCTAGCTCACCAATGGCACCATGGCCCCCTTACTCTCTCTTTCTCTGCTCCTCCTTCTTCTCTCCTCCCCCACCTCCTCTCTCTCTCTTTCTCCTCCCAGCACCACCACCACTACCATCTCCCCAACCCAATCCCCCTCCTCATCTCCATCCCCACCCTCCATCCCCTCATCCTCCTCAACTCTTGATCCAAAACAACTCACAGCCCTCCAATATCTCAACATCCCCACCTCCACCGTCCTTTACTCTCAACCACCCTCCCTCCACAGCGCCACTGACTGCGATGCCGCCAAACTCTTCCTTCCCTCCAGCGCCGACCTCTCTCTCTCTCCATTACCGCCCTATCTTCTCTCTCTGATTTGCTAATTGCTAATTTGATTTATCTTGATTTTATTTTATTTTTAATTTCAGATTTTGAACTTTGATTTAATTCATGGAAGAATTTGCAATTCTTGGTGGTTCTCTCTCTCTCTGTGTTCTTGAATGGATTGACAGGGTCGACACAAAGCCATCACCAATTCTGTTGCTTTTCTTTTCTTTTTTTTCTTTTTTTTTTGTTTGAAATTTTGCCTCAAAAAGATATCGTTTTGGGCTCGTTTTGGGGCTTGAGCCATTCACGACGAATCTCATTCGAGGTCTGTAGTAGAACTGAAATAAATATTAAAAAACTATTTTTCCCAAACAATTTGCTAAAATTTTTACACCAAACTATTTGTCTAACATTTTTTTTAATTACAATAGACGACGGAAATAGTACACAATACGCAAATCACCACCACCCCATCTCTTTAAATGACGCCAACCTCTCCCACTCTTTTATTGGTAACAGTAATCCCAACACTGCTCTTTCTCTTGCCAGGCGCCGCGTTCTCTCTCTCTCTCTCTCCTCCCTTTCTGTAATCCCTGCAAATGACCACTCCATCACCGCCTTCATAACCCTACCCTCTCTTTCTCTCTCTCCTCCTCCCACCAAAGTTCAACACCACAGAATACAACATGGTAACTCTCTCTCTCTCTCTCTCTAGTAATTCATATTTGAAAAGGAATTGAATTGAATTGAATTTTTTTTTTTTTTTAATTGTTCAGTTGGACTCTTCACATCTTCCTCGGTGGCTCGAAGCCCTTTTAGGAGAGAAGTTCTTCAACGCTTGTATAATTCACGAGGAAGCTAAGAAGAACGAAAAGAACATCTTTTGCTTGGATTGTTGCGATAGTATTTGCCCTCACTGCTTGTCTCCTCATCGCTCTCACCGCCTCTTACAGGTCTCTCACTTCTCTTTCAATTTCTCTCTCTCCTCTCTCTCTCTCTCTATATATATATATATATATATGCTTAATAATTGAAGATCTTGTTATGATTGGTTTCAGATAAGAAGGTATGTGTATCATGATGTTATAAGATTGGGTGATGCTGAGAAATTAATGGACTGTGCCTTTGTTCAAGTAAGTCAAAATTTTCAAACAAATTACACTTTTTTTTTTTTTTGAAATTTCTGAACTGGGTTTTTGATTTTCTCTCTCTCTCTCTCTCTCTCTCTCTCTCTCTCGCTAGTCTTACACTACAAACAGTGCAAAAGTGGTGTTTCTAAATCAAAGGCCACAGACTCGGTCATGTAGAGGCTCAGGCAACATCTGCTTCACCTGCGAAAGAGGCTTACAAGACCCATATCTCTTCTGTTCTCTCTCCTGCAAGGTCTACTCTCCATTCTCTCTCTTACCCATTTTCCATTTCCACCTTTTCTCATCTGGGTTTCTCTTCTTTTTCTCTCAGATTCAACATATCCTGAGAACTGAGGGCAAGCTTTCCAGCTACATCTTCGAGTGTTTGTACCTCACGTTGCCTGAATCTGGTTTCGACGACGGCCAAATGACCCCAGACACGGTTCTGGAACAGGCCGGCTCGCTGAGGACATCGTCGGGGTCGAGCGGAAGTGGCGGTGTCGCCGGGGAGGTGGGTTGCCGGACAATGGGTTGCACCGCCACGACCGAGATAGCGAGGAAGAAAAGGAGCAGCGTTTCGGCGTCTCGGCCGGAATTTCGGCCGGTATGTGCGCCGGGATCGGAGATTTCGGTGGGTATGATGAACCGTCGTAAGGCCACGCCTCACCGGTCTCCACTTTATTGATTTCTGTACGAAAAAGTGATGAGAGAGAGAGAGAGGGTGAGGAGGGGGGTTGGATTGGAACTTGTGTTTTTTGAAAGGGTATTTTAGGGATTAAACAAATTATTGGAACCTCCCAGTTTTGTAGATTACACACAATCTCTCTGTGATTTGTTATAGAGCATTATGTAAGAATTAAATTTGGTTTTGCTTTTTTACTTGTTTGCAGAAATGTTTTTTTTATTGTTATTAGTGAATTAAAGAGGTATAGTTGAAGAATTGTTTTAATTTGGCTGGAATAATTGTTGTGTCGAAGAATGTTTTAAGGTCAAGTTAAAAATAACACAAATGTTATGGATTATGAAAAAGTACTTTCAAATTTATTCTGAAATGAGTCGTAGAGTAAATTGGAGTTTTATTTAGAAGGATTGTGATTTATTTTTTTTATGGATTTGTACTATTGCCAAAAAACAATAATTGCATATTTTGAACATATTTGGTGCAATTAGTTTTACTTTATTTATGACTTTTTAATTTTGAAAATTTGTTTTTATTTATAATTTAGGATTTGTTTGGGATGTGAGTTGGTTTTTTGATTATTTTAATTTGGGTTAAAAAGTTTTGTTTGGGGTGAATTTTTTTTTTTTTTTTTTTTTGACTTTTATAAAAGAAAAAATAAAATGATTATGATTTAAATGTAACATTTTATTTGGTTGATTTTTTAGTGTCTTTTTATCATTTTGTGATTATTTTAATCCAAAATTGAAATGCCAAAGGAAAGTTTAATGGATACATAATTTAAAGAAGTTAAAAAAAACAGATTCTTAGAAAGTAGAAGTGATGTTTTTCTAATTATTAATTTTTTTATTTATACCAAATCGGTCCAAGTTATTTATATTTTTTCTTTTCTTCTCTTTTTTTACTTTTAATTTTGTGAGTTTATTATTGGTATCCTACCGATTTGTGAGATAAAATAATTTAAATAAGTAAAAAATAATAATTATTAAAAGGTTAAGGGAGAAATAATTTTGATTAATAGTTTTCAACTTAAAAGATGTTGCACCAAACATTACATTCATTTTAATTTCTCAAGGACCAACGTTGTATTGACACATAAATATGATAAATAAAATATGCTAAAATTTTGGTAATTGTTGATATTAAAGTAGTCTGTTAGCATGTTGTCAAGGTGTGAATAATACCAAGATAAAAATGAATGACAATTCATTAAGCTATAATTTATATTTTCTTCTTTGAAAATTTAAGATAAATTGCTTGTGATTTGGTTAATTGTTCACTTGGACTTAAGGATGGTCATCAATCTAGTTGGCTTGTGTTAGAAGCTTATTCATAATTAAATCAATTTTGATCAATTTTAAGTTTTTGGAACTAAAAACAAACTCATCATCCTTTAAAATTAAACTAACTCCAATCCCAATTCGGGTTAATATTAGTTAGAATTACCTTAGTTAATTTAATTTTTTTTTTTCAAAAATGCCCATTATAAAAAAAAGTTTTTCAAAAACAATTTGTGAAGCAAATTTATATCATGATTTTTTGTAACAAAGGTCATCATAATGAATTACCATAACCAATTAAACAAAAAAATATGCATAAATATAAAAATTATATGGTCAATTTTTGGTTGGTTCCAGTTAGACTTAGGCTTGGTTTGGGAAGTGGGTCGGCTTTTGACTTTTTGACTTTTTTGGCTATTTTAGTCTGGTTTGTGAAAGACTTTTGACTTTTTTGTGAGAGAAAGAATGTAATGATTATGTGTTGAATGTGATGTTTTGTCTTATTGAGACTAAAAAACTTATTTTATTTTTTGTGTTTATTTTAGTCTCAAACCCACCCAACCCCACTTCCCAAACCTAACCTTAAAGAATTGAATTGGCTTGAATTTAATTAAACCGATCGAATTTATAAGGACCGTTTTCATTCGATTCAAGATTTTTTTCCCCACTGGGACCTTAAAATGGGAGGGAAAATTGACAATTTTATTCCTGACAAATGCTTCTAAAACATTGTTAAAATTGACATTTGTGTTAAAAAAAAAAAAAATGAAAATGATGAAATTTTAAATTAAAAAAATTTATATTACACTTATTAGCAAAATTATTTATCAAATGTGTTGTTTGGCAATTGGGTTGCATTGGCTTTTTGGTTAAATTAGCCACAAGAAGACAAAATAGGTTAAAAGTTAATAAGATAAAATGTCATATTCAAACCATAATCATTTTGTTTTTTCTTTTACAAAAATTAAAAAAATCAAAAAAGTTAACCAAAATGAACTTTTTAGCCTGAACTAAAATAGTTAAAAAGTCAAAAAAATAAAAAAATCACCCCAACTTCCCAAATGAAGCCTTTGGTTCGGATTTGGAAGCAAAAACCCTAGTAGTTAATAGTTTTAGGGTTCGTTTCGGATGTAACTTGATTTTTTGACTTTTTGACTATTTTAGTCTGGGGCTAAAAAGTCTTGTTTAGGATAAGTTTTTTTGGCTTGTTTGAGTTTTGTGAGAGAAAAAAAATAAAATGATTATGGGTTGGATGTGATGTTTTGTCTTATTGAACTAAAAAACTTATTTTATCTTTTTGTGCTTATTTTAGCCAAAAAGCCTTTGGCTTTTTTTATTTTTATTTTTTTATGCCAAACGATCTCTTAGTAGCTAACGCGATTAGACCAATTGACTAGAACTCCCACACCTCAATAGAAGGTTAGTGGTTTGAATCTGCTCAGCTAACACTTCGTTTGTTTAGGCGGAAAATATTTTTTGAAAAATGTTTTTTGTATTATTTCCCACTTGGACAAAAAAATGTTTCCCACTTTTAGAAAGCAGAAAATGTTTTATGAATTAAAATTTTACCACTCTTACCTCCATCATCACACCACTCTCACCTCCCTCACCACACCACTGTTATTACAGCCACTACCATCATCGCCTCCGTCACCCAACCACCACCTCTACCTTTATTCCACCACCACCACCACCACCAAACATGGAAAAATGTTTTCTTTGAAAAGCATTTTTTTTTTTAAATTCTATAAAAAATATTTTTTATTAAAAAATGTTTTCCTTTCAAATAAACTGAGCGTATGTGTGAGTCTTATTTTATTGCAACTTTTCTCTCACATTTGAAAATTTTCTTTGTATTAATATATAAATATTATATTTGTTATTTATTATTCTAATTACAATTGATTGTATGGAAAATGACTCGTAGCTTGAATTTGGTGGCCCGAATTCGGCTCGAAACCCAAAACGACGTCGTTTTGGGTTTCGATTTTTTTTTTTTTCCTGCCTTTTCTTTCTCTTCCTTTTCTTTCTTTCTTTCTTTTCTTCTTCTTCTTCTTCGTTGAACACAGGAGAAGAGCAGAGGAAGAAGAGAGGAGAAGAGAAAGAGGAGGAGAGGAGATCGTCGCAGCACCACCGCCGTCGCTTCGCCGCCGCCGATCGTCGCAGCACCAGCGATCGTCGCAGCACCACTGCCGTCGCCTCCGGCCTCGCCTCCGCCTCCTTCTTCCCCTGTGATTATGCTCCCTCTAATCCTCCTCCTCCTCCTCCTCCTCCTCCTTCCTCCTTCTCTTCTTCTTCTTCTTCTTTTCTTCTTCTTCTTCTTCTCCGAATTCGAGCCAAATTCGAGCTACCTATCGGAACCGTGATTGTATTTCATCCTAATATCATTTATGAATCAAATAAATAACTAACAATAATAATAAAAAGAGTTTTGGTAAGATGGGGTTTGGGGGATGACTTTTGTAGACGATAAATATGACCCGCCAATCTTTGATGGAAATCCTAGGATTGGAAACCCAACATGGGTCTCCCTTCTCTTTTTGTTTCTTTTCTCCTTTATTTATTTATTTTTTCTTTTCTTCTTCCCTAGAACAGAATACTGCCAAAATATAAAGAAAAAAATTGCCAACTGTTTATTTTCCTTCCCCAAGGTCTCTTCATTTTTTTGAGAAGGGAACCTCTGATTATTTTTAATTATTAGACTAACAATGTTTTTGGGAAATTGTCACATCCGTATGTGGCTTAAATATTATAATTAGGGATTAGATTTTTTTTTTTTCATTTTAAATTGACTATTTTAACTTAAGAGAATGTTTAAACTTAGTAGAATTATTTTGTGGTAGACCTTTGTTATCTAAACTGTTGACTTTTTAAAATTCGTTAAGTTTTCATATATGTAAAAAATTAAGACGATCGAGAAATCGGTAACTATATATTTAAATCACAATTGTTATAAAACAATAGACGACAACTGTAATTTTAAGAGTAACTATTCATTTTTGATAATATAAATGTGAATTAAGCATATACTTATCGATGCCTGATCATTTTAATTTTTTACATGAATGTTTTACTTAATGTATATTAAAAAGTGAACTATTTGAATCACCAAAGGAGGCCACAAAATCATCATACCAAGTCCAAATTAAAAGAATCCAAGTTAAATTATTGTAAGGCAAAATTACTAATGTTGTGTTTTGTATGATACTGAAGTGCATTCATTGTTGATTTCTACGGCTGTGATCCATCTGTCATGGTCCAAATTATATGGCTTTGTTATTTATTTTTAAATTCTTCATTAATTAATAAAGGATTAATTATAAATATGAGAATCAATACATTAAACTTGACAATTACAGAATATCAATAAGAATTGAACATATAACCTCACACCACAAAAATAATACTCCACAACCATTAAGCGAAAAATTCTAGTTTAAATTGTACGGTTATTGGTATCGAATAGCAACTCGAAACACTACTAAATATTTTGCCTAATGAGAGTACATTATGCATTTTGCTTAATCATTTTGCGTGTATATCCTGACAACACTCTTTTTCAAGAAATTAGTTAGGAGACTTCAATTGAGAAAAAAAACTAAGCACATCTTTTCTCTAGTCTTTGCAATTTTTTATATATATCTTTGGCCAATTAAGGATAGGAGAGATGTTTTGGTTATGCAAAAATGGCCGGAAAAGAGGGGGAGATGTTTTGTTAGAGGGAGGTTTTGCTTAATGAGTTAACAGTTATGACAGTTATCAAAACTTGTGTCAAATTTGACATAAATTTTGATATTTATCAAATTTAACAGCTGTCATAACCAATCATTGGAGTAAGTTTTTTGTGAACAATTGTCAAATTATGACAATAACAGCTCTAATGGCTTGTTATTGGAGATAATTTAATAATGATTTTTTTTAAAAATATTATTATTAGTAAATCATATTATAACAAAACTTAACAAATTATAATTACAATGAGGATATAGTTAATACAAAGATATTTTCTAAATATTATTATATGAGAGATAAATTCCAAATAAATACATGGCGAATAAAATTTGCATGCAAAGATGATTCGAACGTCTAACATCATATTGAAGTGCAAATATAACCAATAAGTTAAGACTTTGGCATATTGGTTTTTGGGGCCAACCAGCTAAAATAGTTACAAAATAATAAAATAGATTAAAAAATTAATAAAATAAAATGTCACATTCAAATAATAATCACTTTATTTTTTTTTACAAAAAAAATAAAAAATAAAATGTCAACTCACATCCCAAACGAATCCATTAGTTAATTTTTGTGATTATAAAATTTTAAATTATTATATAAAAAAATAAAATAAGTTGTAAATTTGTTTAGTATAAATTTTGATAATTTGAAAAACAAAACAAGAGAGTTGCATCTATATGGTTAAAATAAGTTGTCAATTAATAGTTTTTTTTTTAAATTTTTTTTATTTATTTAAATTGTTGGGTAAATATGTAAAATGTCTTCAAAATTATAATTACCACGAAATATATGGGACTTTTTTTTTTTTGGTTAATATCTATTTGCTAATAAATCTTATCTCATAAACAAGTAATTTAATTAGTTCTAAATTAAGTCTTATTAGTGGAGAGTTTCTTTCTATATAGTCATATTTTTGATTTTGGTAGTATTTTGGTGGACAATTATACCCTTTTATTAACGTGGTAGGTATGATGTGACACTCCAATGTGACAAGTATTAATATGACACTCTAACGTGGCGGGTATGATGTGACATTTTAAAAAAACTAAAACTCATTAATATACTTTTTTCAATTGTGACAATGCGATAGGTATGATGTGATATTCTAAAAAAATTAAAAATTCCTTGATGTACTTTTTTCAAATGTAACATGCGACATTCCAACATTGCGGGTATGATGTGACAATTCAAAAAAATTAAAAATTTCTTAGTATACTTTTTCTAAATGTGACGACGTGGCGGGTATGATGTGATAACTAAAAACTCATTAGTATACTTTTTCTAAATATGACAACGTGACAGGTATGGTGTGACACTCCCAAAAAATTAAAAATTCTTTAGTGTACTTTTCTCAAATATAACATGTGATGCTCCAACGTAACAGGTATGATATGATATGATATTCTAAAAAAACTAAAAACTATGATGTGATACTCTAAAAAAATTACGAACTCATTATATATTTTTTCTAAATGTGACAACGTGACTGGTATAATATGACACTCTAAAAAAATTAAAAACTTCTAAGTGTACTTTTCTAAAATGCAATATGTGATACTCCAATGTAGCGGGTATGATGTGACACTCTGAAAAAATTTAAAATTACTCGGTATATTTTTTCTAAATGTGACACTCCGATATGACGAGTATGATATGATATTAAAAAATTGCTTAGTGTACTTTTTTTAAATATGTCACTCTAATATAACAGACAAATGAATCATTACATATTTAAAAGGACTAAATGGATCACAAGAAAAAAAAAAAAAAAAAAAAAAAAGAATTGCTATGTACACTTCCCTTTCTTCTTTCGACCATCCATTTTTTTGAACCCCCCGCCTAACAAAATGAGACCCCTTCATTTTCTCTTTGAACCCTCATGCTAATGCTAACTATATCCCTAATTTCCCAAATTCAAACCCTAACCTTAATTTTCTCTTCTACATACCTCTTCTATCTCCATTGGAACACTATCTAATGTCGTCCGTTGCCACCATCCGAGCCACCAGAGCACCATTTTCTCTACGAGTCAACTTTTGGGTATGCTCTGTTTTTCTCACTTCATCTTCTCATCAAAACCCTAAAACTCTCTTCTCAATCTTCAAAACTATCTCTTAAACCCCTCACTCAGAGTCTAATATGCTCTTAACTCGCTACTCTCCCAATCCTCTCATTTGACGGTTCCAAAATCGGTACCGCAACATCATCACCGACCTCCAGAATAAGCGCCGCGACACCGCCTCCATCCTCACCCATAGTGAGGTCCCGGCCGCGGCATCAGACCCTACCCCCAGAAGAAGACCGGTCGCACTCGTCGGGCTCCGAACGAACCCCCTCTACTCCAACGGTGGCGTGTTCGGCCCAAAACATAGGGTTGGACCATCAAAATCAATTTCAAGGAGAAGCGATTGGTGATCTCTACGGTGGTTTTGAGCACGACAGTGAATATAGTGGTGGTCGAGGAGTTTAGGAATAGGTTTGAGAAGCCAAAGACGAAGGAGTTCATTGCGTTGATAAAGATGTGAGGGATTGATCCGAAAGAGAATACATCGGTGGTGTTTGGGAAGCAAGTTCCCAATTTTTTTTTTCATTTTTTTCATTAAAAGACAAAAGTTTTGTAAAATCAAAAAAACACATTCAAACAAAATATCACATCCAACTCCATAATCATTTCACTTTTTCTCTCACAAACATCACATCCAACCACATAAAAATCCAACTATCTTCCCAAACACCAAAATTTTTTTATCTCATAAAAACCTACATCTAATAAAATCTACATAAAAATTCACTTCCCAAACACCATCATTGCTTTTTATGACGGAGGTTTCGGAGAACGTGAAGCTTTCGAGTCGGAACATTGGGACTCTTACGCCCGTATGTTTGGGAGCAAGGATCCTCTAGAGTTTTTTTTTCTTAAAATTTCTTAGAGTGGTGTATTGTGTGGTTGAGATTTAATGACAAGTCACATCAATTTTTCAGCATTAAATCTCAATCACACAATACATCACTTTAGGAAATTTTAGGAAAAAAACACTCTAGAGGATTCTTGGTGTATGTTTGGAGCTATAGGAAAGGGATTGAGATTGATAGTGAGGTGGGATTATTCAATCCCCTCCTTACTATCAAACCTAATTTCCTCCCTATAACTCCAAATAAACGGGGCCTGAGGGGATTAAAATTTTTTATATTTTTTATATTTTTATATATTGGGAATTTTTTTTAAAATATTAATGTTTAATTTTTAAAATTTTTTTATTTGTTTTAATATTTTATATAAAAATAATTTAACAATTCCTTACTATTAATCCCCTCACTATCAATTCTCTTCATTCTATCTCTGAAAATAAATGGGGCATTAAGATGTTGATGCCTGGGAAATTGAATTTTTTTTGATGTTTTGAAATTGGGTAAATTGGCGTTTACAGAGACTGCTGTGGATTATAGGTGAGTAGGAGGTTGTCAGAGTGGAGGGTGACTCGTTTGAGGAGGAGGGCGGTGGTGATGGGGGTTGTGAGATTAGGGTTGGAAGATGGTGGTCGAAGATAGTGGTGATGGCAGTCGGAGATGGTGATGACTGTTGGGGTGATGGGGATGAGATTAGGGTTAGGGTTATAGTTTAGAAAATTAGAGTTAGAAGATTGAGGATCAGGGTAAAAACAGAATTTTAAGTTAGGACAAAATTGGAATTAAAAAAAAATTGAAAGAAACAAGGATTTTAAGAAGAAAGGTAGAGATAAATAGTAGCTCTCTATAAAAAAAAAAAAAAAAGAGATTTTATAGATCACAAGTCTAAAATATGGGATGTTAATCACATGGTTTAATTTTTGATAATGTCTAAAATATTAATTTTTTAATTTATATATTTTACATTCTTTGACACAAAATATTATCTGTTTAAAATATATGTTGTATGATGTATTTATTATAAATATTATTTAAATTGAAATTACTATGTAAGATCTAATTTTACAAAAATATTTTATAAAATTTATTCACATTTTGAAAAAATATGATTGGTCGCTATTTTGACAAATTTATTTGCTATTATTTTGACAAATTTGATATTGATTGGTTGTATTCTTTTGACAAATGTGATATGAGTTAGTTGTTTTCTTTTGTAAAATTTAATATACTCACATGAGATGGTTGGTTATTTTTATTAGAGTTTATTTAAAATCTCTACAATAATTACAAAGATTTAAAAATGAGTATATATTTTCATATTGATATAAATGTTATCTAAAATTTTTTTACTATGCATATAAATATTTTCATAGAGAATTTGACTATGCAATTAAATATTTTAATAGAAAAGTTATTGTGCACTATTTGTTTTTTTTACAAGAATTGGTTGAGAAAATTGAATTACTATTTATCGAAAGCAACCATTATCTATATTTTCAATCCCCTTGCTTGCCATATTTGAAAATGATTGGTGCCCGTGCTCCATGTGTTAGCGTGCTCGAGCTGCAGTGTCTCGAAAGTCAGAAGAGGAGCGTCTCCCTTCCGCAAAAATATTTTGGTTGGAGAAAAATAAGAAGTAATGAAGTGAAGAAAAGAAAAATTTATGATATTGAATTGTTCTAAAAAATTATATTGTGCCTCATTGAATTGTATTTTTTATGAAAAAATTTATTGAGAATTTGAACAAAATTGTAAAAGGACTTTCTATTCCTTATT
This sequence comes from Camellia japonica, assembly GCA_030407325.1. Taxonomy (NCBI): domain Eukaryota; kingdom Viridiplantae; phylum Streptophyta; class Magnoliopsida; order Ericales; family Theaceae; genus Camellia; species Camellia japonica. Next base: position 31,814,002 of record JAPPVO010000029.1, on the reverse strand, counting down.
CTTATTATTCTTGCAAAAACAAACAAAAAAAAAAAAACAGAGAGTTTTTGTGAGTAATTTTTTAGAATAAAATCATTTGGGTTAAGTGAGATTAGGCACCGAATTTTTAAAATTAGTCGGGATATTTTGTGAGTGGTTTTTGTGATAAAATCTCTTGGTTAAGCGTGAGTAGGCACTGAATTGTAAACGAGTCTGTAAAGTTTCACTAGCACCTATGAAATTAGTTGTGTAATTACTATTTGAAGAACAGTGGAGAAATTTCCAAGAAAGATACTTGGGGAGTTGATATAGGCTCGACGTACTGAACCACTATAAATCGCCGAGTTTGCTTTCTCTTCCCTTTGTTCATTTTATTTCATTACTCTATCTTATATTGTTGAGCAATTTTATTTATTTATTATTTAGGTTAATTTTTAATTTAGCAATTTTTTAATAACTCAATATATCCCCTTTTAGGTTACCTACCTAGGATAATATGAGATTTATTGATCAATTTCTCTTTAAAGTTTCACATAAACTTAAAGAGAAATTATAAATTGTTACTTAAGAAAATTTTATGTTTTTTGACAAAAGAAACTGAACAAGTCAAATAAATTACAATGTAGAATTATAATTAAAGACAATTATTTAATTTTTTAAAACAAATAAACTAATTAATATCTGTATATTTGGGATTGGATCAAATTAGTTCATTTGGGAGTCGTTTGGTTCAATTGCCACTACCAAAACTGGTGTCAGAAATAGTGCCTGCTATTCATTTACTCTTTTTAACGTTTATATGCTCTGTCATAAGGGTTGTTTGGAAGAATGGTGAAAAAGTAAGAATATTTTGTGCATTTATTTTTCATTTTCAAAAAATAAAATAAAAATTGACATAAAAAATTTGTTTCGCTAATCAAAAAAATTGTGAGCACACCTTTTTTCTATGAAATATTTTAAAATTATTTTAAAATTTTTCGAAATGATTTTTATACAAAAATGAAAACAACACAAAATAGAAGGATAAATTACATTATTAGCTCATATAATTTGAAAACAAAAAATAATTTAGTCATTGTATTTTCAATTTCATTAATTTAAACCTCTTGTTTTTAATTTTTTAATCTGACCTGTTCTGTCCGTTGTTGTTATCATTTTGGACATAAACCCAACACATGCAAAATTTGAGGGATCAAACTAAAATTCAAAACAAATAATAGCGATTGTAGTAGAAATTATTCATTTATTTATTTTTTCTTGTGTAAAAACTGCCAAAATTCTCACATGAGTTGAACGTGATATTTTTCCATCTAAAATGCTAACAAAAACTGATGAACGGACCACATTGAAACATAAGTAAATGTATAAGGTTTAATTTGATGGAATTATAATTAGGAAGACTAAAATGAAAGTTCATTCAAATTAAAGGGACTAACTATGTAAATTACTAAAATTAAATAACCATATTGTCTGGCCTGCAGGAAACAGGACCATTCTTAGGTACTGCAGGAAGACATTGACCCAAATCATCAAACAACGAAAAAAGTGGAAACTAGGTGGGGTGGGTGCTACATTTATTTAGATTGTAATTGTTCAAGTGGAACATACTATTTTTGTATAACATTAAAGAAAGAAAACATTAACACAACTAGTGATTTCTTAAAAAGTGCAACCCTTCCCTTCCCTTCCCAACAAAGTGCAATGGTTTATCTTCACATGCATATGTGCTTCTTCATCAGTCCCCTTCGTACTTTGTTTGCATGGCAATTCTCCATTGAACCAACAACCCCCAATGTTTGTGGTGCTTTTGTTGTCCCTCTCTCCCTTTGTAAGAACATGATCAAAAGAAAATGATCAACTTTCCCAAAATAAAAAAAATTATTAAAAAAACTTAGAAAAATTGCTTTTCCAGTGAAAAAAATAATTTATTTTTATGGTGATGTAAATCTCTTGTTTATATGGTGCAAACATTTTCTATATGCCAAGATTTACCCTGAAAATGATTTCACCCGTATTGTAATTATTTTATGAGTGCCCACATATTTGGAATTCCCCTAATAAACTTGTAAAATTATTATTACAATACTCATTTTCGTTTGGGTTGATTTTATTAAAGAAATATTTAATGATATGGAATTAGGGAGACTAAAGATAAGACGAAGAGGATATATGAGACCACTTCACATATAAGAATATCACGCCATTAAAGATAAAATTAGGAGATAAAATTATAAAAAAAAAATGTAGCACCACTCTTTTACCTATTCACTTTAGTTAATGGCTACTCCAACAATAATTTTTTATAGGGTAAATTACACTTACCTCTCTTCAGGTTTCTTAACAAATACAAGAACCTTTCGTGTGGTTTCACTAATTACAGAAACCTTCCCTATTTTTGTTGACAATATCAAGATTCCCCCACTTCATTAATTTAGCACAAATGGCGTTAATTGACTATCCAAAATGACCATATTACGCCTTTGAATTGAGCGGGAAGATGAAAATTATCAAATCAACCAATAAGCTATTTAAATGCAATTTTTCACTCACCTCCCCTGAGTTTTTTCATATATATTATTAAAGCCCATGCATATTTTAACATAATACCTTAATAATTTATAAGATCCTAATAATATAATACATATAAGATTTATTTCACACTATATAAATAACAAATTATTTATCAATTTTAATTAATGCATTTATTATTTAAATTTCTTTTTCCTTTTTTTTTAAAGTTAAAACAAATGGATTAATTTTTTTTCTCAACAAGTTGTCCTACTTATTTATTCATATGTAAAAAAATTATTTATCTCTAAATTCTTAAGACATTATTAAAACATTTAATAAAAAAATTAATTTTCATAGATAAAATACTTAAAAACAAACAATATCTCTAAAATTAATGTTAGATAACAGTCTAATAATTTATATAAGACTTATTCCACACTACACAAAAAACTTAAAATTTATCATTTTAAGTAATGCATTTATTATTTATTTATGTTTTAAAGTTGACATAAATGCATTTATTTTTTTCTCTGCAATTTGCATTACTTATTTATTCGTATGTAAAAACATTATTATTTTATCTTTTCTCAATATTATTCTCAAATTTTAATTTTTAACTTTGCGCCATTAAACTTCTCGTTGATGCATATTTAAAAAAATGTAAGTTAATATTTCTTAAATGATTAAAAAAAATTAAAAAATAAATATAGAAGTGAAAACAAAAATTACCTCCTCTGAGGTTATCAATATTAATCTTAATCTTATATGCACAAAATTTAATTTACCCTATTAAATATTTATGAAATTATTATTTATTTTTCATAAATTTTTCAAAATATAAATGTAATTTCTTAACTCTATTTTTTTCCACAAGTTTTTGAACTTTTACAGAAAAAATAAAATAGAATTCAACCATTAATGAAGGTGAGAAATTAATTATAAGATTTCATGATCCTTCATTCCCTATCATCTAATTTTAATTTATTGTTGAAAAATCTAGAAACCCTAGATGTTGATTTGTGATTATGTACCAATTTTAAGCAAAATATAACAATTCCAATCAAACAATCAAGAGAAAGAGACACAAAGATTTTACGTGGAAAAATCACAATTGGACACCTTCCAATTGTGATAAAAAAACCACGGGCAACTGCCACAAGACAATCCACTAAGAAGATTTAAAGGAATTACACAGGTATCACTCTCAATTATCTAGCGAATCCACAACGCCTAATTGAACCAACCTCTATGTGCCTCTTCCAACCCCATCTTCACCACGGAATTGTCTTTCTGATGAGCCACTCCGGATTCCACCAAAGTTTCAGGCTCGAATTCTTCAGAATCCACAACTGAAGAACAACTCTCTCTTTTGTGTATAACAAACAAACCTTTGATGTACTCTCTTTAAACCATGAGTTGAATACTCAATAAAAACATCAAAGAAAACTTAAAAAAAACATCTCCAGATATAACCCTTAAGAACCAAAAAGAAGATCTGGAAAGATTCAATGAATGAATCAATGAATAGCCTAGATTTGGGAGAAACCCGACTATTTATAGAAAATCAAAGCAATCCTAGTTGGGAAAGAAAACCAACTTCTTGTAGAAAACCAACTTCTTGCAGAACTCCAAAGAAATCCTGTTTTTGAAGGAAACCAACTTCTTAAAGAACTCTTGTTACAACCTTGGTTTTGATCCATGGAATTTGACAACAAAAGGTCCTAACAATCTCCTCCTTTGTCAAATCCTGGATAAAACCAATCTAAAACAAATTTCCTAACAAAATCTCTCAAGCAGCACCACCAACTATGAACCAACACTCAAATCCATGCTCTTGAACAATTATCCTGAAATAAAATAACCACACACAAGCCAACCAAAATATGTGGAACTGGATTAAATAAACAAAATATAAATCAATCCATAAATAAAATACTAACAATCCAACTGTACCAAAGAAGGATATAAGCAAAAGTAAAAACACTGTACCATCAACCAAACTATTGTACCATCAATATACATCAAACACTGGTAATGATAAACCAAACTCCCCCTCATTAAAAAACAACCACAAACACTGAAAACAGTGAACAAGAAGAAAAACGACAAAAAATAATATGGTGGAGCAAGTAAGGAATTTCAGATTTGTACCTTAAAACACACAAGATTATCCAAGAAGCACAATTACTTGAAAATACAATGTGCACAGCCTCTAGAAAATTCCTCATGAAAGAAAGTGATGCATTATGTGAAAAGCATAGATCCCATGATAAAAGTGTGTGTGTGACTCTTGGAGTTCGACAAACACAAGATTCAAATTCTAGTAGTGATATGAAAGCTGGACCTCCGACAAGAGAATCTAAGCACAACTAAGGAAAGTCAAACCACTAGGAATCAAGGGGTATTTGGTGAGTAAAGGCGGAGGCTCCCTTTCAATCAATGAATCTTTTTCTTTTCTTTTTTTCACATTTTTTTTTCTCTTTTCTTTCTTTTGCACATTTATTTTCTTTCTTTTCTTTCTTGTGCACATTTTTTTTTCTTTCTTTTGCACACTCATCGACGGCTGACACGCTTAAGAGTATGGAAACCGAACCAGAGAAGCATGGATATATTAAGGATGGCCTGGTTGGTGACTCTGAGGTAGCCTTTTCCTCATGCCTGGATTACAAAGAATAGAGGGGAAAGCCATGGAGATGCAAAAAGATGGAAGATGATTAAGAGACTCAACATCACCCATGATGTGCCAGTATAGGTCAATTCCTCTAGAAAAGCAAAAGATACAATGCCAGAAGTCCATAGAGAAAAATAATCACTAAGGCGGAAGACTTCAATATTTGCTAATCCAAGAGTGTGTACAGAATGAGACATACTAATCAAAGAACACACACTCCAAAATGAGTAAGGACCATAGAAAGCACACACATATCAACATGTAATGGATATTCTCATCAATTCCAATATGCACCAAGGACTACTCAAAAATTTCAAGCTTGCAAAACCATACTAAGAAAATCTTTTTGGGATTTTTTTTTTCTTTAAACAAAGCAAGACAAAAAAACGAACATGCACATAAATCAAACAAGATCTCGTTCTCAAAGAAATTTTTAAAAAAATAAAATAAAATAAAACGACCCGCTCTGATACCAATTGAAAAATCTAGAAACCCTAGATGTTGATTTGTGATTATGTACCAATTTTAAGCAAAATATAACAATCCCAATCAAACAATCAAGAGAAAGAGACACAAAGATTTTACGTGGAAAAACCACAATTGGACACCTTCCAATTGTGATAAAAAAACCACGGGCAACTGCCACAAGACAATCCACTAAGAAGATTTAAAGGAATTACACAGGTATCACTCTCAATTATCTAGCGAATCCACAATGCCTAATTGAACCAACCTCTATGTGCCTCTTCCAACACCATCTTCACCACGGAATTGTCTTTCTGATGAGCCACTCCGGATTCCACCAAAGCTTCAGGCTCGAATTCTTCAGAATCCACAACTGAAGAACAACTCTCTCTTTTGTGTATAACAAACAAACCTTTGATGTACTCTCTTTAAACCATGAGTTGAATACTCAATAAAAACATCAAAGAAAACTTAAAAAAAACATCTCCAGATATAACCCTTAAGAACCAAAAAGAAGATCTGGAAAGATTCAATGAATGAATCAATGAATAGCCTAGATTTGGGAGAAACCCAACTATTTATAGAAAATCAAAGCAATCCTAGTTGGGAAAGAAAATCAACTTCTTGTAGAAAACCAACTTCTTGCAGAACTCCAAAGAAATCCTGTTTTTGAAGGAAACCAACTTCTTAAAGAACTCTTGTTACAACCTTGGTTTTGATCCATGGAATTTGACAACAAAAGGTCCTAACAGTGAGGTGATTATATATTTTTTTATTTTCATATTTATTTTTTAATTTTTTAATCATGTAAAAATATTAACTTGCGTTTTTTTAAATATAGACTAGAAGTTTAATGACCCAAAAATAAAAATAAAAATTTGAGAATAATATAAGATTGAGAAAAGATAAAATAATAATGTTTGTACATATGAATAAATAAGTAATGCAAATTGTCTGAAAAAAATAAATCTATTTATTTCAACTTTTAAAAAAAATTCAAATAATAAATGCATTACTTAAAATGATAAATTTTACGTTATTTATGTAGTGTAGAATAAGTCTTATATTAAATTATTAGGATATTATCTAATATTAATTTTAGAGAGATTATTTATTTTTAAGTATTTTATCAATAAAAATTAAGTTTTTCTTTTCTTTTTTCCATTAAATGATTTAATAATATTTTAACAATTTAAGAGTTTTATTTAATATTGCATGAATTTTAAGAATTTTATTAAATAATGTTAATATATATATATGAGTCTTTGATAATATATATGTAAACTTCAAGGGAGTTGAGTGAAATTACTCATTTGAATAGATCTAAGGGGTAATTTCATCATTATTGGCATAACATTAGCATGACATTAGCATGACATCAGCAAATAGCATAACAGAGGGTATCAATGGGGGAATGGTTCTGTTTGGTAGAGTTGTGGGAAAGTGCTTATAACTTATACCTTAATAGCTTATAGCTTATAACTATGAACATAAGCTGATTTTTGACTTATAAATTAAGCTTCTCCTGCCCCACTCAAAGAATAAGTTGATTTCTGATTTACAAAAAGTTATAAGCTGTATTGTTAAGTTAAACCAAACACATCAAAATAGTTTAAATTAAGCTGAAAGCTGAAATAAGCTGAAATTAAGCTGTACCAAACATGGCCAATCTTGATAATAGTTTTAAAAATAAGAGAGGTTAGTATAATTATTAAAATTATAGAAGAGATTCCTATAATTATCTAAAATCTCAAGGGAGATAAGTGTAATTTACTTTTTTTATTTTTTTATTTATTTATTTTTTACATGATTTACCACATAGGCACTCAGATAGTGGAATGGAAGCATTTGTCTACCTTCTGTTGGCTCTCCAATTATGAAGAGGCATAATGCCTAATATATCGTCTAGCTGGTCCTGACAAACAAAATATTTCAACTAATTTCCGGCTAATACTATCATAGTATCATAATTACCATCATTCCGTCTCTCTAAAATTACCATTGTTGCTGTCAACATTACCATCGCCACTATTATCGTTACCACACCTCCACCGCACTTCCATAACCACTGTTACCACTCCACCACCATTGTCTCATTGCCATCACCCCTTACACCTCTTCTCGTAATCACCCTAAATTATTTAAAAAAATTTTAAAAGAAAATTATTAATAATATTTTTTTGGTCCGGATCTTGCTTGTGACAAGAATTGAATCTTGTGGTGAAATAAAAGATAGTACAATTGTGATATGGGAAATAATTTAAGAGTTGGAGAAGACATTGAGGAATGGGTTGGGATTTTGGGAGGTTCTGATTCCTCAGACAGAGAATTGAATTGGACTTTGTTCCCCCACTAGGGTAAAAACCTTACCCTTTGACTCCTTGTTGAAGACTTCTTGTTTCATTAGTTGCTTTTACCACCCTCCTTTTTGCTTTTTCCAACATATTACTACTATTTGCTGCCTTTTGATTTAAGAGTGGAAGGAACGGCGATGATTCTGCTGTTTATTGTAAAGTAACAGTTAATAATAAAAATATAAAAATTAAAAATATTTTTATCCTATTTTTTAGATAACCAATTTTTAATTTTTACTTTTTAATTTTATTTCTACTTAATAAATTGTAAATAAGAAATACATCAAATAATTTGATACAAATTCGCAGAATAAAATAAATTATAAGAATCTCAAATAAATTGCACCGAACAGCTCCAATCCTACTTTTGAAATATGTACTATTTCAAGAGAAATTTAAAAGATCGTAAAATCCAACAACTTTTGTGAGAAAAATAAGTATAATTTGAATAAAATTTATGTACCTAAAAAAGCATCAGCAAATAAAGTGTATAAACATAGATATTTGGATTTAGGGTCAATGTTGTACTCTGGGGCATTGTAGTGACAGATGTATCTTTGGTAGGACTTAATTTATGTTCACATTAATAATTTAAACTGTTTTAACTTGTTAAGTTTGTGAGTAAATTATTGAAAATTTAAAAATTTTAAAAAATCAATTGCTACTTGCCAAATCTTGACTAGAATAATCAAGAGTGGAAGGTGAACAAGATTATTGCAGAGAGATACTTATCTTAATCCTTTTGCAATTTGGATCTAGAAAACAATGAAAGATATTAGCAAAATAAGAATAAAAATTTCACTTGGAAGGAGGTGAATCAAGGTGGGAAAATAGGCAAATTCCAAAGTTGTCCACAAGATTCAGACATTAACCCCAAATCTGAGACATCAGTGTTTTGGCATTTTACTACTGGGTGTCTGCCACGTGTCAGGTAGTACATTGGTTGTATTGTATGTATCCCTTGTCTCTTCTGGGGCAGGTGTTATACCGTGTCTTTTTCACAGGAGAGCACAGTCTACTCCCATTTCCATTGTGCATTACAATCCGACTGTTTGTTACATTTTTTTTTTTTTTTAAGGTGATTATTGCTTATTTTGTTTTCAACTGTAATAGAGACTCTCATGTATACATGACCTCCACAACCTTCACTCTCATTCTAACAATTCATAATGTAGACCCACACATATATGAGTAGACTCTACACACATATCAAATGCTAAGATCAAATTGGAGGTCATGAAACCTACAAAAAAGGGATCCTAAACATTTCTCTTTTGTTTTAAGAGTCTATATCATATTGTTTAGTGTAATTTCTATTTATAATTTATTAAGAAGAAATAATTTAAATAATCTGTTTATAATTTATTAAGTAGAAATAACTTAAATAAAGTTAAAAGAAGCTGATTATTTAGAAGATAAAATAAGAATGCTTTTCACTCCTACTTTTTAATTATCAACTTTTAATTTAAAAAAACTTCACCAAACATGACCAATGTTTCACAAAACAAAAACAAAAACAAAATCTAACACCCTAAAACAGGACCACACTGCACCACAGGCGCACACATGCATGTGGACCATATTTGATTTACAGTCTAGGTTTAAATTTTTTTTTTTTTTTTTACAGTACTTCATTTGGAAAGTAATAGTTTTAGTTTCAAAATTAAAATATTATTAAAAAAATTAAAAAATTTATGATTTATATCAAAATGTTAAAGATTCTCTTTTCTCTCTATTTTTTACATATCTTTTTGTAAAAAAATCAAAAAATTATTCCAAACATACAATTTTTTTTCTTCATATTTTAGCCAAAAAATTACTAAAATAGTATGTTCCTAAACGAGACCTAAGATTTTACTTTAATCTTTATTGTTTTAATTTGAATAATTTAATCTTTACATTTTAGGATTAGTTTTTATTTAGTCTTTTCATTCAAATTAGACATAAAATTAACAATTTTGTATAAGTAGTAGCCTCTTGAAAGGTATACGTAGAAAAATTGACACTGATTTATAGAATAATTAAATTGAAATTGAATTTAAATCATAAAAATTAAATTATATTCAAATTATAATTATTTGAACTAAAGTAAAATTTGAGTAAATTGCAAGAGTTAAAAGTCTAATATACTAAAAAAAAATAAAAATAAAAATTCTTTCAAGAAGGCTCTTGCCTTTCTTCAACTGTAAACAAATTATAATGAAATTTATGTAATTATAATTTTTTTTTATAAATAATATATACATAAAGTTATATAAATGCATCGCTCATATTATAAAAACTGAAAGGATGATGGATTGATGGATTGGAGTAGAGTCGAGTTCTCACTGAAGAAAGTCAGATCTTTTGGAATGTAATGAGATTTTCTGAAAGATCACATTCAGATCTGGCAGATGTATATGATTATCCAAGGAAAACACTAGGGTTGATATCATTAATTGTCTCCCTTTTTTTTTTTCACTATCGACGCGAGTTTTTTTTTTTTTTTAAATAATCTAAAAATAAAAAATAAATTAGAAAATTGACTCATTTTTTAAATTATTTGAAAAATTAATCTACTTTAAAATTACATTTAAAACATGCGATTTCATTGAAATTGAATGTTCAAAATATGATTTTAGGTTGAAAAATCTAAAATCCTCGAAATATTGATTTGTGATCATGTGTCAATTTTAAGCAGTAAATAATAATCTTAACCAAACAATCAAGGGTTTTTTATTGATAAATCCATTCTAAAGTTGTTATAACCCATTAGGTCCACAAAGGAATATTATAACCTGATTAATCCCATAAACTTTTCTTTTTATTCCATAAGGTCCATTTTTCTAATTTAATATATTTACCTGGACTATTTTGCCCCCATATATATATATATATATATATGTACAGTGTTAATACGTATTTACGTATTACGTGCCTGTTTCCTCGCTGATTCAGTTTGGCAGTTTCTATTTTATGCTTTTCATCATCAATCCAATTCCAAAAGATACGTTTATGTTTTGCATGCTCGTTCCAAGGATTGGTTGTGCTAGGGTTTCATTCTTGCTGTTGTAGTCTGGTTCTGTGGTTTGCGAGTGAAGACGACGAAGAGGAAGGTGTTCAGCTGTCACATTTTCCGAACTATAAGTAGTTCAAATCAGTTGTTTTCGACTTTCTGGACGATTGTAGGATTGCATGATTAAGGTTAGTATCAATTTGGTTATGAATACATGTTCAGTTTATGGTTTCATTCGTATGATGGATCAGATGCTCTGTTTTTGGATTGATATGAATTGGATGCTCTGGTTTTTCAATTATATGCTTTTTACGTGGTCCTGTGGAGGGGAATTCATTCATATTATGTGAAGAACAGTGTTAGTTCTCATTTTACTTGGATGTATGCGTAATGAGGCTCTCTGTGGATGATTTGATTATCAGTATATATATCAATGTGAATGTTCACATTTTGTTAATGTGGAATATGTGAAGAATGTGGATGTTCTCATTTTAAATTGATGCTTGCTTAATGAGGCTCTGTGTGTGTGATATAATTCAGAGTGTATGTGTCAATGTAAATGTTCACATTTTGTTAATATTATGTGAAGATTGTTGATGTTCTCATTTTTACTTTGATGTTTGCAATTTTGGCATCTTGTTAATATTAATGTGAATGTTCACATCTTCGTATTGTGAATTATGGATTTAGTACTTGAACTGTACACGTAGTCATTTTTTTTTTGCACAATGTGAATTTTCATGTCGATTTTGATTAAATGTATAGTTCTCATTTTACTTTGATGTATGCATAATGAGGCTCTCTGTGGATGATTTGATTATCAGTATATATATCAATGTGAATGTTCACATTTTGTTAATGTGGAATATGTGAAGAATGTGGATGTTCTCATTTAAAATTGATGTTTGCTGAATGAGGCTCTGTGTGTGTCATATAATTCATAGTGTATGTGTCAATGTAAATGTTCACATCTTGTTAATATTATGTGAAGAATGTTGATGTTCTCATTTTACTTTGATGTTTGCTTAATGTTGACATCTTGTTAATATCAATGTGAATGTTCACATCTTCGTATTGTGAATTATGGATTTAGCACTTGAACTGTACGCGTAGTCATCTATTTTTTGCACAATGTGAATTTTCATATCGATTTTTATTACTGTTCATTGTTGTGTTTTTGTGTTTTTACAGAAGATGGATACTTTTATGCTGTTGGTGTGTACATATGGTTGCAGTACAACTGTAATAAATGTTACCCGCGCAATGTGTTATTCTTGTTTGGTGGAGTGTTTGTGTGAGAAATGGGATGAGTTGTCTGCTGGTTCTATTTCATTATTCTGTAAACTACCTGGGATTAGTAAGTGTGATTTGGACAATGAGGAAGAATTTCAGAACATGTTACTGCTTGCTAAATCAATGGGGGGACAACATATAGAAGTTGTGGTTGAGTTGAAAAGTGATATTGGTCAGTCAAGTAGTTTGGGATTGGTGCGTGTGGGGGTTGAGGAAGAAATTGATGCACTACGGAGATTTTGCCAGCATAAGGAGAAGGTGTTGTTGTCAGCCCCTTGGGCAAATGGTATTACGCATGTGAGACAACGGTTTGTTGGAGATGCACAAGAATTTTGTGACGTTTTATGTAAGTATGCCATCTAATGTGGGTTTCAGTTTACATACGTGAAAAACGAGACAACAAGAGTTACTGCTGTGTGTGCGATGCGGGAGGAGAGGGGCTGCTTGTGGGCTATACATTGTAGAGCACAACGAGCAAATGATTTTTTCTACATCAAGAGTTTTAGTGATGTGCATACTTGTGGTATGGATGTCCGAACATCGAAGAATCTGCGAGTTAGTTCGGATTTGGTATCGAGTACCATATCTGAAATTGTGAAGGACAAGCCGTTGACTCGGCCGTGTGATGTTGTGACTATTTTGAAGAGGGATTATGGGCTAGATGTGAGTTACCATGTCGTATGGTTGGCTGTGGAGAAAGCAAAGGCTGGTATTCATGGAGATCACTCATTATCGTTTGACCAGCTGCGGTGGTATTCGGATGCTGTGATGCGGTACAATCCGGGGAGTTATGTCAATATTGACTATGATGCGAGTAGTCAACAGTTTTGTCGTTTTTTTGTGTCATTCGCTGCGTGTATTTCTGGGTTCAATTCTTGTCGGTCTTTATTATTCTTGGATGGAACATTCCTCAAAGGAAAGTACAAAGGTCAGCTACTTGCGGCAACGGCGAAAGACGAAAACAATGGTTAGTATTTTTTTTACCTGTATATTCATGTCAATATTCACATTGACATGCACAGTATGGATAAATGAGTGATTGAGAAATTATAAGTAATGTGAACATTGACATTAGTATGCATTGATGTGAATGTTCACATATGTGTCTGCTAATGACAGTAATGTGAACATTCACATTATTATACACTGATCCATTCACATTATTATACATCTGTGTCTGCTAATGACAGTAATGTGAACATTCACATTCACATCAGTGTATACTACTGTCAGTTGATCCATTAATGAATAGTACTATGAATGTTCACATTATCAATTACTGAACAATCAAAAATGAATTATTAATGGTCGTTAATGTGAATGTTCACATCATTGATGTTTATGAACTTGAATCCAGAAATAACAATATTAATAGGGCAATGTAGATATAAACATTCACATGACCTGTTTCGTTTATATTGTTTTCTATTCACTTTAGAATATTGTGAACAGTTGCGTATTGGTGTTGTGTTGTAGGTCTGTTTCCTGTTGTATTTGCGATTGTTGATTCGGAGACCACGGCGAATTGGTCGTGGTTCTTGCATGAACTTGGGAAGGTTGTTGATGGTAAGCGCCAGATTACTTTTATTTCGGATCGTAATCTTGGCCTGTTAGAAGCTATGCCGAAGGTGTTCCCATCGGCTCATCACGGTTATTGCTTACAACACTTGAAGAGCAATTTAAGAGACCGGATGAAAGGAATTGATAATGGATTCAGGGATCACCTAATAAGTAGTTTGGGTGATTGTGCTTATGAGCCAACTGTGGTAGGGTTCCATAAAAAGCTTGCAAAATTAAAAGAGGAGGGTAAACAACCAGCACATGATTTTTTCAAGGACTTGGCACCTGAGCACTGGGCAAATTCATACTTCAGGTAATAATAGTTTCATAAAGTGTTCCATTTGTCAAGTTCAGAATGGTAGCGATGTGAATTTTCAGTTAAGAATTGTAAAAATCTTCCAATTCTGTTTCATGTTCAATGTCAATGATGTGAATGTTCACATCTGATAATGATGACTGATTTGAATGATGTGAATGTTCACATCTGTTGTCATATTTTGCTGTTGTTAACATTCACATCATTCTGTCATTTAAGTTGATGTTAATGTTCACATTTGTCTATTGTTTAAGTTGATGTTAATGTTCACTGCGAATGATGTTAATGTTCACATCAGTCAACGTGAATGTTCAGACCTGTTAAATTTCGTATTGTAAAATGTTTGTGATATTGTGCAGGGGCATGCGTTATGGGGAGATGACTTCCAATGCGGCGGAGTCATTTAATAACTGGATTAAAGAAGCACGTAATCTTCCTATCACTCAAATGGTGGACACAATTCGTACTCAGTTGATGCGGCAAATGTCTGCATGGCGTGACCAAGCAAACAAATGGAATGAGCTTATTTGTCCTACATTCGAAACAAGGCTTATGGATTCGTTCAATGACAGCAGGTCTTGGCAAGTTAGCAAAGCCAATGAGGATGTGTTTGAAGTTCATTTGATATCATCTGTTACTGTTGATGTTGCGAGGCGTACATGTTCGTGCTTCAATGGCAAATCAACAGATTCCCATGTGACCATGCTGTTGTTGCCATTTAGAAGAGCCGCTACAATCTCAATGATTGTGTGGAACATTACTTTCATGTACAAACATATCGTGCAGCGTATTTGTAGACGTCCCCGAACGCATCCCGGGCGAGGAGTGCGAGTCCCCCCCGTTACGGTTCGATATTGGGTCACTACAGTTCGAAGGACTCAAAATGTCACGGTTCTTAATCTTGAACCAAAGAGTCCAAATCCGGCAAATCGTTTGAAAATAGATTTTTTTGAAAAAAGTGCCAAACATGGACTGCTTTGCCAGATACAAAGTCGCCACCTAAATGTTTTTTTATGGGAAATTTAGGAAACCCTGACTCGGTGCCAAAGGCCATGTGTCCGTCATCACCAAAGTTGCCTCGGCTCGGGAACTTGGGCACGATTGGGGAAGGTCACTTCATGAGCACCCCCGCTCGCCCGGTCAAAGACCGGCCTCTACTAACCATGACATCTATTTTTGAAAACATTGTGTGTTCTTATTTCGGTTATTAGCCTAGTTTTACTATGTGATGCGCACAGCATACAAGTATAGACTGGATCACCTGAATTGGAACAAAACATTTCATGTTTGTTTGTTTGAAAAATGGTTTGATGGTGCTACCCGCAGGTAGGCTAAGACGTGGATTTTCCACCCTCAGGTGGGCTTAGAAAGCATGATTTTGCCACTATCTAGTGGGCTTAAAACAAACAGTCAATGATTTGTTCCACTCCAAGTAACTCAACCTCCACCACAGGCATTTAAGGCAGTTATATCACATAAGCACATAGCCTCATGGTAAGCATGCTATTCATGGTAGTCACTCACACGCATACAAGGATGCTAAAGCATAAAACTCACCGAGTACTCCAAGCCAAAACAGAAAACCGATTAGAAATCATGCATGATCCTAGTTATATAGAAATGCCTAATGCAACACATGCAAAGATGCAACTATAGCAGGCTCGGCTATTCTAAACATGGCATATGGAATGCTACAACTAACACGTATTCAATTTGGAATTGAAATACAAATGCAGTTTGTATGATGCGCCAAGCCCGGTGCGTGCAAAACAGATGAATGATGCAAACATGCTGTCATACTGTATGCTAATTGAAATATGCTCTAATCTAACCATCATAAGCGGATAAATAAAAGGGAAGAAAGACGTGGGGTTGGAAGACATACATCACACTCACCCACACTTATTACAACATTGCCCTCGCGCAGAGGGTCCGAATAAATAATACAGTCCGAAATGAAAGAATAATACAGTCCGAATATACAGTCCGAATAATATACAAATTCCTAGTTAATTAACAAATTAACTAAGAAAAACTGTAAACTGGCATGCAAGCCAGGGGCTGCCTCACTTCCGCTGAATGATGTATGCTGGGCTGCCTTTTCGGAAATCCACTGGGATGCCCCATTAGCCTCTGTTTGCAATGTTTCTCGAAATGCGTGCCAAGCCTCGGAAGACTGCTGATTCTTGATATGCTGCAACAGAGAGCAGGAAAGGGGCATAGCAATGTATTTCACAAATATATGCATGCCTCGATCCTCGTGCTACCAATCACGCATCTTGATGCATGATGGCCGAGGAGTCGGATTGCACAACTCAATATAGGATGAATGCAGATGAATGCTACAATAAAACCTAACTCCATCATGGGTAATCCGGAGTGTCGGTGACTTGGGAATTGAGACCCGTTCCGTCACTCGGAGTATGAAACGCGCCTCGTTTCCCGTGCCCGGGCTAACTCCTATCCCGAACACGATGCAATATGCATGATATGCATGAATGCAACTAAAATACAATCCTAGCATGCACAATGCTATGAAAATGAGATGCCTCGAAATACGTGCACGCGGGCACGCAAACCGAGGCGATGATCCTAAGGCATGAAATGGCATACACAATGTAAATTGGACTTACACTAACACGAGTGGACCTCAGCCACACTCACATAAGAGGCCGATAGATGAAAATGAGATGCCTCAAAATGCGTGCACACGGGCACGCAAACTGAGGCAATGGCATACGCAATGCGATGAGACTAAAATGACATACAGAATGCAAAATGGACTTACACTAACATGAGAGAGCCTCAGCTACACTCACATAAGAGGCCGTTGGATGAAAATGAGATGCCTCGAAATGCGTGCACACGGGCACGCAAACCGAGGCAATGGTACTAAAGCATGAAATGGCACTCCAAATGCAAATTGGACTTATACTAACATGAGAGAGCCTCAGCCACACTCACATAAGGGGCCATGAGATGAAAATGAGATGCCTCGAAATGCGTGCACACGGGCACGCAAACCGAGGCAATGGCCTAAGGCATGAAATGGCATGGAATATAATATGTAAACATGCAAATATATTTCAGCACTGAAATGTGGGGGAAAACAGTCCCGAAACATGGCCAAAGTGCACCCGAAGCATGGAATGATCCCGAAATGCGATATTAGGCGCGCCGAAATGGCCTATAGCTATGCAATGCATGCACAATATGGACATGGAATGAAAATACAGTAGCAAGACAGCCCCAAGACAAGCATTTTTCAGTCATAAAAAGGTTAAACAGCAAACACACATAGGATTAGGCAAGCATGCAAAAATGGCTCCGCAAGAGGGGTATTGAAGCAAGTGATACATACGATGCCCAAATGGAAAAGTACCCTTCTACAACACTGATGAGGGACTAAAAATATGAACATTTACAGTAGATGACATCCCCCAAATCAGTATGAAAACATGCTAAAAATGTCATGCAAGAACTAGGATACATAAGGCTATAACATGAGGTACCCCAAACATTCATCAAACCAGAAAAGACCCTTAATGAAATATGTCAAGAAGATCAAAATATGACTCTTTCCAGTTCTGATGATGGCCGAAAACAGAAGCTAGATAAGCTTAAAAAAGCATGCAAAAATGGGGGTCAAAGAGGGGTATAATGACAAGTATAACATGGAGACCCCCACAAGGTTGATCCCTTCTACAATGTTGTAGAGGGACACAAGATAAGCCTACTCACAGTTCATGACATGCTCCAAAACAGACTACATGTAGGCCAAACAAATCATGCAAATTTACGGTAAATTGGAGGAATTATGAAGCAAGTGCATCATGGGTGGCTCAAACAGTGTTAAGCCCTTATTCAATGTTGAAGAGGGGCTCAAAATAGGCCCACTTATAGTTTACATTGTGCTCAAAAACAGATCACACGTAGGCTAGAAATTTCATGCAAAAATGTGACATACCAAGGGGTATTGAAGCAAGTACCAAATGGAGGGCTCAAACAGGGTTGAGCCCTTAATGAAAGGTGAAGAAGAGCTCAAAAAAAACACTACTTTTAGTTTTGGTCGGAGCTCAAAATAGCAAGAAAAGAGGGCTAAGAAATGTTGCAAAAATGAGACCAAAAAGAGGGGAAATGGACTTACCCTTGTAGATCAACCCTTTTGCTGCCTCTTGGACCAAAATGTTGCCTCCTAGCCTCTGAAAAACTCCCCAAGCTGCTGGAAATGGAAGTGGTGGTGTGGTGCTAGGTGGTGGTGTGAAAAAGGGGTGTAGAACTTGAGAATTTAGGGAGTTAAAGTGTAGAGAGAGAGAGAGATATAATACAAGAGGCTTATACAAAAATCTCTAACCCTTCACAGATCTGGGGTGCTGTATTTATAGGCAAAAGAGGCTGGAAAAGAGGGGGAAAAAAAAGGGGGGAAATATTTCAAGTTTCCCTCCAAAAATTGGCCTAAAGTGAGACAAAGAGGCAAGTGATAGCTGCGGTTCTCAAACCGTAGAGAGCCCTTCAACAAAGTTGAAGAGGGGATAAAAAAAAGACACTTTGTAGTTTACGACCAAGTCCAACACAGCCCACAAGTACGCCTAAAATACCGTGCAAAATAGGCCTAAAAAGAGGTAAAGAGGCAAGTGACAGATGGAGATCTCAAAAAATAAAAGGTCCTTAATCAAACATGAAAAGGACCTCAAAATATGACTATCTCAAGTTCGGGTCGGAGCCCAAAAATGCAAAATGAAGGTTCGGGAGCCGAAACACGCAATTCGGGGCCCCGAAAGTGGGCTGTTAGGCACCGGAAGTGGTGTCCAACCATGAAGTTGGTCTCTCGGACCACAGTGTCCCTCGAAAGGGAGGAAATAAGGTGTGTGCCAAAAACTGGAGCAAACGGAGGTGGTTAGGCGGTCCCGAATCGAGGCACACGGCCTGACGGCTCCGAAAACCGGGAACCGGGCTCCGAAATGGGAAAAATGGCCTGCGACCACGAAACGTAGCCTACGGCCACTGAGAGATGATCTACAAGACCTCTCCCTCCCTTTGGGAAGAGAAAACAGAGAAAACAGAGCTTGGTTCGCAAACCGAGGCAAAGCACGAAAGAGTCCGGAAGTTCGGAGGTAAGGCTCGCAGCCGAGACTCTGAAACCTCTGGACGAGCACGATATGCAACATCACCAAGCGCTCAATCGGTGACGTCTGAGTCTTAAGGTCGGTCAAAAATGGGGTGTCTACAGTATTCGGATGCCATATTCCCTATACTATCGGTGGAGAAGTCACCTTTTGATCCCATGGACTTCACTAGATACCCGCCAACTGTGAAAAGACCACCCGGGAGGCCGAAAAAGAATAGAATCCCATCAAGGGGTGAGAAACTGAAGCAAATAAGGTGCGGGAGATGTGATAAGCTGGGTAGCCATAATTAGAAGTCATGCAAGGAGCCGATATAGGATGTACATTTTTCATTTGAACGTTGTGTTTTACATTGGATTCTTATATTCATTTTTGAAATAAGATTGTGTTGTGTTGGCAAGCAAAATAATGGTTTGGCAAACTTGGTATTTCATTTGTGCTTTTTCATTTTCTTTTTGTGTATGAAACTGATATTTTGTTAAAGTTGTAATGATAAATACATGATGTGGACATTCACACTTACGTAAAAGAATCATATTATGTGAAAACTTGCACATGGGTTGAACTTTTTTACCTTATTGTTGTCAATGTTGACATGAATATAAGCTGTGATGTGAACTTTCACATGCATAAAGATTGACATGGTGTGAACATGCACAACTGTTATGAATGAAAAGAAATGTGAATATTCTCACCTGTGTATGTTATCCGTAATGATGTCATGCAAACAATGTGTACATTCCTGCACAAAGTATGTGTATTACATAAAAATCAGGTTCCAAAAATTGCATCAATTATGCTCATCACAACACGACATTATGAATATCATAAGTGAGTATGAACATTCACATCAGTGTTGCAACTGTGAACATTCACATCTGTCAAACATTAGTGCATATGAATATCATAAGTGAATGTTCACATTTGGCAGAGAATCATAAAACATTCACAACTGTTATGAACAAGAACAAATGTGAATATTCACACTTGTGTATGTGATTCGTAATGATGTGACATAGATATTCCTACAGAAAATATGTGTACTATAGAACAATCGGGTTCAAACCATCGCAGAAATTATGCTCATCACAACACAGCAGTATGAATATCATAAGTGAGTATGAACATTCATATCAGTGTTGCAACTGTGAACATTCACATCTGTAAACATTAGTGCATATGAATATCATAAGTGAATGTTCACATTTGGCAAAGAAGAATGACATTTCCAACTGTCATGAGCAAGAACAAATGTGAATATTCACACATGTATATGTGATCCGTAATTACATAATGTACACCAAGTGTACACTCCTGCACAAAGTATGTGTATTATAGAACAATCAAGTTCAAACATTCGCAGAAATTACACTCATAACAACACAACAGTATGGATATCGTAAGTGAATGTGAACATTCACATTAGTGGTGCAACTGTGAACATTCACATCTGTAAAACATAACAACACCAAAAGTAGTTCAAAATTCGCAGCTGGCTTTTTCCCATTAACAGATGTTGTATCACTGTTTTACAATCAGTTGTTGTGTCAAAATGTCAACGCATTCCATATTAACATTCATATTGACTGTTGGTTAGTTTGTAGGTGGACACCCCCCACCTATAGGTTTTAATGAAGCTCTGATTTCTTATGATTCAAAAAACTATGCACTAACAAATCTCGTAGTCCACACCATTCTGAACTACTGAGGCTGCCCACAATTTCTTCATGGTATATGTGCGCCCGCATGATGTAACATACTGCAGGTCCGCAGTCCACTCTGTAAATGCGAAATGGTTTTGATTATTAGTTGACATGAATATTTGCATAATGGTTATGGAGGATTTGTAAAAAATGTAGTGAGGCTTACGAGTCGTCGCCTTGCTGAGGACAGACATCAACACTTTTGATTGGTTATGCTGGATTTTGGCCTGCTAACTTAGTGTATAGCGGTGATGACTCGCTAATAACGCTCACAACATGCTCAATGTACTTCCTCTGTGTATGGAATTTCAAATTAGGCACCAACAAACATATGTGTGTGTACAGTCATTTAATGCATGAGAACAAGTCATATTTGTGTTCAAAAATAGCCACTTACAACTTCCTGTGCTTGGTCGATATGCGGGTCATGTATGCCTGTTCTTGGGCGCAATGAGTTGTAATGTCTCCACAAATTGTCTTTAGCATCATACACAACTATCGTCCAGTGGTACTCATGATGCAATGGGAATAGTAGGTATCTCTCTCCTTGGTAGTTTTTGACATGTGCATCAATGTGTTTACTCCTTTTGCGAGGATGGTACTCTCGTATTACTTTCTGTACACATTGGACAAATAATTAATGGACTGTGAAGTTTCACATTCACATTACAAATAATGAAATGATAGATTTTACCAAACACATGCTCGTGAAGATGAATGAGGCTTCATCCGAAGTTGGGTTGACCACCTCTTGTTGTTCATGCAACAGTTCAGCATATGCATCTATGAGCTGTACAAACATGGGGTCATATTATATAGATTTTGTGGCTGTGAGTGTGTGTGTGTCTGTGTGTCCATATGCATGAAGAGTGAATTATGTTTGTAATGGCATACATTGCTGTGTATTGATTCCTCCTTGATAAGGTTGACAATGTCATCAAAATACACATGTGTAGCCTTTGAATCTCCTTTCCACACCAGCAGCCTGTGCATTATGAACAAACCAATGTGAATATTTACATTGCACAGATCTTAACAAACCAAAAAAATTAAGCACAGTGATGAATATAGACTATTACGGAATGTGAATGTTAACATTAGATGTTTGTACAGTCACTTACTCATCGCCTCCACTTTTTTGTAAAGCTTGGACCTTTTGTTTGTCTTGTTTGGATATCTTGCTCCAGACTTTGAACTTGTTGGTCAAGGATAATTTTTTTGGTTGCTTCGCTGGTGGGTGTTTCTCCACATCTTCAACCATTTCGACTGGATGGGGCTGCTTTTGGCCAGGTAAGTCTGGGTACTGGAAGTTAGGTAAGCAATGTTCTTTGCGATCTTTTTCCTTTATATGCTTGACCCTAGAAGGTGGGCTGATATTGTGTTGCATTGGGCTAGGGGGTTGCTTTTCTGCCATAGCCTGTGTGACAATGTGGATTGACTGGTCATCGTAAAGATCCTGAAGAATTGTTTTATCGCATTCTAAGTCGATGACCAGCTGCGTTAAGCGTTTGATTTCTTTATTCTTCTGCTCTATGCACTTCTTTATTTCGATATTCATGTTGGGCGGGCTGGACTGGTTGAACAATTTATGTTCAAGATCAGCTATGACTCTTGCCCTTAACTCCCATGAAAATTGAAGGTGTTTGTACTTTGCTTCCCATTGCCTTATGAAGCCCCAAGCCTTTCGATTTTCTTCGATAAGCACATCAATGATATCAGGTTGGTTTGTGTTTGGTATTACAATAGCTCTGTCATAATGTTGGCTGCTAAATGGAATGTGAATGTCCTCATTACTGTCCTTTAGCTCCACCCCATCCGCAGAAAAGTGGGAGTTGCTGCCATTGTGTTGTTCTCCCTTGATGTCAGAAAGGTTGGGAGATGTTGTGGCTGGTTCATAAATTTCAGGCTCCACCTTCAATGTTTTACGCTTGAACTTTTGTAATTTTGTTGGGATTGCAAAGAGTTCACTGGCATTAACCTGAAAATGAAAAAAAATATGTTACTTAACGTATATATTTGGGTGGTGTTATAATGTGAATGATTTGATCAGTAGTTGAAGGCCCTACCTCATTAAAACCCAAATTAGCTAAAGAGGTGGTTTTCATCTTCTTTTGTAAAGCAGTCAGATCCCACTTCACACAGTGAGGAAAAGCATTGGGTTTGTGAGGTTGTAGGATGGTTGTGTGCTCACATAACCAATACTTCAATAAAACAAGAAACACATATTGTTATTTAGCATTTGCATAGTAATGGCAACATATGTGAATATTAATGACAGTGGCACTGTTGTGAACATCCCAGTAGTATATTATCATTGAATGTGAACATTCACATCAATGGTTCAGATGTGAACATTCACATCTGTGAAACGTAAGTGATATGGCACTGTTGTGAACATTCACAGTAGTATGTTATGAGTGAATGTCATCATTCACATCAGTGGTTCAGATGTGAACATTTACATCTGTGAAACATAAGTGATGTGGCACTGTTGTGAACATGCACAGTAGTATGTTATGAGTGAATGTGATCATTCACATCAGTGCTTCAGATGTGAACATTCACATTTGTGAAACATAATTGCCTGTGGAGCAGTGTTGTGAACATTCACAGTAGTATATTATGAGTGAATGTGGACATTCGCAGCAGTGATTCAGATGTGAACATTCACATCAGTGGCACTGTTGTGAACATTCACAGTAGTATATTATGAGTGAATGTGAACATTCGCATCAGTGATTCAGATGTGAACATTCACATCTGTGAAATATAATTGCCTATGGACATTCACATCAGTGGTACAGATGTGAATGTTCACAGTTGGCTTAGATGAACAACACTGGAGGACATGTGAATGTTATTATTTGACAACATGGGTACTTACCATCAATAACATGACACAGCCGGTGACTTTTGCTGGATTTTTGTCATTTTGGGAAATAGACGATGTCAACGTTGTCCTAATTTGCTTGGCCCAATCATATTCTTGCATGCTTTCCAATGGGACCATATGTGCGTAGTAGCCCCATCCTATTGTCTCTCCGCTTGTTGAGAAAAAAAGCTTTTGGCAAGCATACATGCACACTAGTTGGGCAACTTCTTCGTTGTCATCTTTCTTTTTACCTTTCAATGCCTCGGTCAAAAGGGTGCGTATCCATTTTGAAGTCAACCGGCTGACGTTTTTGCATCTTTTGTTTACAATGCCAGTCTTTGGTTTCGCACCATATGATATGTCCATCGGCTTGCTGCCACAGTCCACACAAAAAATCAGCTTGATGTCGCTGTTGTGTATGTTCATCTTCTTCTCCCCAATGTAGAAGGCATCTTTTGAAGCTTTGTACATTTGTAGTACATGCACAACAACATCATCATACTTCATGCATTTGTCAAGGTCGATCTGATTGTTTCTCAATGCATCAAACAAATTCCAAAAAGGTGTTTGTTGAAGGCACCGAAGCTGTGCTTGTGTGAACTTGGTGGTTTTCATTAATTTGACCAGTCCAGTCATATTAGATCTGTAGTTCACATGGCGCATGTCGACATTGATGCTAGTATTTGTTTGTGGGGTTTCTTCCTTCACATGGTACTTATCTCTTTTTCTCTTTGCGATTTTCTTTTGTGCGACATCTGCAAAATGGAGCATTTAAAAAAAATTAAGTGAAGGCTCATGTGATTAGCATAGTGGAACAGATGTGAACATTCACAGCATTTCCACTGATGTGCATGTTCACAGTTGTGTGCGTGGGTATGAATGACTAGAGTTTGTGTGTGGTTGTGAACATTCACATCTGTACATGAATGTGTATGTTGACTGTGTCAGCACAAACACAATGTACATATTGTGTCAGTGTGTGGAAAACAATGTATTTTTATACAACCATGAACACCATTGAAGAACATGTGGATGTTAACACGAACATATAAAATGATGGATCAACTTATTGGATCACCATTAACAATCAACAATACCAACAAGGCAAACATTCACAATAGGGGGAAAAAAATCTAAATATCCCTATTCATTGGTCCAATATTTTTCAATCCATGTGAATGGTCACAGCATAGAACAACAGCACCAATAATATCTGATTGTCCTAAAATTTTCAGGCAATGTGAATGTTCACAGCATAGAAGAACAACACTAATAATATCTGATTGTTCTAAAATTTTCAGGCAATGTGAATGTTCACAGCATAGAACAACAGCACCAATAATATCTGACTCTCCTAAAATTTTCAGGCAATGTGAATCTTCACAGCCTAGAACTACAGCACCAATAATATCTGACTATCCCAAAATTTCCAAGCAATGTGAATGTTGACAGCATAGAACAACAGCACCAATAATATCTGACTCACCTAAAATTTTCAGGCAATGTGAATGTTCACAGCCTAGAGCAAAAGCACCAATAATATCTGAATCTCCTAAAATTTTCAGGCAATGCGAATGTTCACAGCCTAGAACAAAATAAACCAATAATATCTGATTGTCCTAAAATTTTCAGGCAATGTGAATGTTTACATCTTTCAACAACAAGAACAACAACAGAATTGACCAAAGAGTGTCAATGCATGTGAATTTTCACAGCATACAACAACACCATTAATACCTGATTACCCAAACATTTTAACTCAATGTGAATGTTCACATCTTTTATCAACAGCAACAAAACAGAATTGGCCAAAACATTTTTGAAACCATGTGAATGTTCACAGCATTGAACAACAACCGAATAACATCTGGAATAATTTGATTATCAAACCATTTTCAATCAATGTGAATGTTCACAGCTTTCAATAACAACAACTATAACCAAAACATTTTCGAATGTTCACAGTTGTGAACACAATGTAATGGCAACTGTAATGTTTTTGACTGCAAAAATCAATAAAATTAGGGATTACGATTGAGGGGTTCAGAATAAATGTTAGGGTATGAACAATATGGACTCCTATATATTGTATGCATAGGAAAAGGGGATATTTGTAAAAGTTCACAATGTTGGTTGTTGATAAAGAGGTTTAGGGTTTAAATACAAGAATGAGTAGAATGCTTACGTTTTTTGCCCATTTCGACGACAAAGATGTTGAGACGAAGGGACGATGCGACGAAGGAACGTATACAGTTTTCTGGGCGTACGAACGACGAAGAAGATGATGAGACGATGTGACGATGGAACGAAGACAGTCTTCTCGGTGTAGGGACGACGGAGAAGATGATGAGACGATGCGACGATGCAACGATGGAAGGAATACAGTCTTCTGGGCGTTAAGGCGATGTGAAATATGGTTTTGGCTTTCTGGATTGTAGAGGTACTGTGCGTGATTTCTTGCGCAAGAATAGAGAGGGGAAGAGAGACGGTTATTAGATTCAAAGAGAGAGAGAGAGAGGCGCGTGTTTTTTTGAGGGCTTTGTTGGTCTTTTTGTATGAAATGGACCTAATGGAATATTATAAAACACTATGGGTTTTATGGAACAACACTCTTAGATAATGGATTTACTGAAAAAGCACCCAACAATCAAAGACAAATTAATACAACGATTTAATGTGAAAAAATCACAATTGGAGCGCCTCCAATTATGATAAAAAACTACGGGCAAAAGCCACAAAGCAACCCACTAACAAGAAAAAAAAGGAATTACACAAGTGTACCCTCAATTACCTAACTGAAAATCCTAAGTGATTCGTGATTAGATCAAGATTAAAATATTCCAAATCCCAATTATTCAAAACACGCAATCTAAATCATCAAGCACTTATGAACGTGATTTAGATTGTTGTTTTTCTGAATAAACAATAAATCGACACAAACGATTTTTACGTGGAAAAAATCACAATTGAAGAACCTTCAATTGTAATAAAAAACCACGGGCGAAATGCCACTAATCAATCCACTACTGAAGAAAGAAAGATTACAAAGATAATACACAAATTACCCAACTCAGTCAATTTGTCTTCACACCTTCTGTAACTCTTTCACCACGCCTTCGTCTCGGAACTGATTGATCTGAAGTTGAATCCACAACTTCGTTTGTCGAATAAACGACTACGTACAGAATCAAACTCCTTTGAAACTCCACATTTGAATCTTCGGAATCCACCGAAGAGAACTCTCTTGTATGTATACGAACAATCTCCTTGATTTGTGCTTCTTAATTCATGAGTTGAATACTCATTCAATATTATCAAGGAAAACTCACAAAAATCTCCAGAAGAAAACCTCAAACAAAACCCTAAAAAACCTTAAACAAGATCTAGGAGCAGTAATCCTAAACTTGACCCAACACGCGAATATATAGAGCCTGAGATCGCGTGGTCCGCTCGAGCGTGGGATTCCCCACTCGAGCGGAGACTGCATATTCCGTGATTCATATAAGGTCCACGCTCGAGCGGAAGTTCCCACGCTCGAGCGTCGAATCACACCATCCAGTATATTTGCAGGCTTGACAGAAATGCTGTGAGGGTCCAATCCCTGCTCGAGCGGCACTTTCCCCGCTCGAGTGGGAAGACAAAAACTAGAAAATCTGGAAAACTCTAAATAATTACAACCTTGGTTTTGTACCATGGAATTTGACAACAAAGGGTCCTAACAATCTCCCCCTTTGTCAAATCCCGGACAAAACCATTCTAAAACAAGTTTCCTAACAAAAAGCATTAAACCAATACTAACAACACCAACAACTATGAGCCAACACTAATACCATGAAAATCTGAAACCATGCTTTTGAAATCCATGCTTTTGAACAATCACCCTGAAAGAAAAACACTCACACAAGCCAACCAAAATCTGTGGAACTGTATTAAATAACAAAATATACATCCATAAAAAAAAAAAAAATACTATCCAAATATACTATCCAAATATAACAAAATAACCCAAAACCAAATCACGATCCAACTGTACCAACCGATATAAGCATAAGTAACTACTGTACTGTACCATCAATATAAACCAAAACAAATGTACCAACCAAACTATACTAGTCCCCCTTTTTGTCCAGGAGCAAAAATAAGAGAAACAGAACAGAAGAACAAAGATCATGTAGCTGGTGGTGGAAACTGTATCTGAAGCATAGACAAAATCTGATCCAGCCGAGATGAAGACTGTGCCACAGATGCCTCAATCCGTTGGGAAGAAGCCTCTAAGGCACTGAACCGGGTATCAGCTGTAGTCTCAAGATCGGTGAGCCTGGCCTCAAAGACAGCCATCCTCTCCTCGAGATGGTCAAACCGGGAAGCAACAAATCTCTCAGAGGACTGAAGCTGACCACGAACCGTACGAACTGGAGGATGCTGCTCCCCCTCACCAATATCTCCGCCACTAGCAGCAGCATCATACTCTGCCTCCTCTGCCATGGCTGCGGCATCACTAGGACCTGCACTAGATCGACCGGAACCAGAAGAAACCCTCCGAATATGAGACTGACTCTGGGAGACAGTCTTCTTGGTGAAAGGCCGGGAAGAAGAGGCAAACTCATCCTCATCGAAAGCAGGGACCTCAAGTTTGGCAAGAAGCCAATTTATAAGGCAGCCATAGGGTAAACCAAGATTGTTGCGCTCAAAAACAGCAACCATCTTTTAAATGATCAATGTGGCAAGATCGATGGAACGATTTTGAGCAAGGCACTGAAGGACAAACCTTTGGTCTTGATTAATTTCAAAGCTATGGGTGGTAACAATGATATTGGCACACACAATTAGATTAAGCAACCTAAATTGGGAAAGGAGCTCATTCTGTTTGATCAAAGAACCGGTAGGCCAAGAACGAGGAAAACCACACAAAGTATGGGCTATCGCATCGAAGTCACAAGTAGGGCGCACTGGAAAATGATAGAAGATGGGAAATCTTTCACTTATCCCTAATAGCTCTCGAATAAGGTCGGTGGTAACAAGAATAGATTTAGACCTAACCCAAGTTTTGAAGGAGGGCCCAATATTGTCTAGACTACCCATGTTGCAATAGAATTCTCGCACCCAAGTGAGGTTTTGAGAACCAGAAAATAAAAGAACGTTATCCCCACCCAAGGGATCAAAGAGTGAGAGGATAGAGATAGACTCAAATGTGGAGGATTGAACATTACGTTCAAGGTGAATGGAGCGGGCGGGATAAGACTCACGGTACAACTGGGCTTTCTCGGCCGAGGGAAAACGGTCAGTGTTATATGGAGGGCGAGAGGCAGTAGACTTTCGTCTTTTAAAGGTTGACATGACTAAACCAAGACAAAGAGAGAAAAATAGAAAACCAACACAAATAACCCCCAACCCAAGACCAAAAATAAACCAAAAGAGACAACCCAAAACATTAGCATCACAGTTTGATATAAGATCATGAGGCAAGGATATAAATCTATGATGCAAAAATGTAGGCTCAAGAGAACCAGATATTGCAAATAGGAAGTATGGTACAAGACAGCCAACATCATAAGATAAATAGAATGAGAACTTGTGCTATCAAACATCTATCAAACACACATGAATTTAACAGGGATAGGGACTCAATGAGCAATGTGAAGAGAAAAATAACAAAACCATAGAGATATATATGTACCAAACGAAATCCCAATGGAAACAAAAAAAAAAAAAAAACTAGCAAAATGCCCAAATCACTAACCCTAGATGGAAGAGAGAGAAACTAAAATCAACATCGAATAAACCTAATCATGAAGAACAAACACAAAAATAGACCCATCTACACAATGTAAAATCAACTCAAGCAAAACAAAGACGAAGAACTCAAAGGAACCAAAATATGACACAAGAACAGAGGAGAAAGAGATGAGAGACATACCTGAGGTGAGCACACTCACGAAGAGCACCAAGAAGTCACCAAGGAGGCACAATGGACTGGAATCGCAAAGGATGCCCTAGGAGAGAGAGGCCAAAGTGCAAAAAAATGGACTGAAGAGTCGAAGGAGGGAGATTTATACAAAACCAGTCGCTCGAGCGTGGGTTTTAACGCTCGAGCGGGAACCAAAACACGTGGAGACTCACTCGAGCGAGAAATCGGCCGATCGAGCGCCAATGCACCCCTCTCAGAACTGTAAAGTGAAGTACAAAATGCTGCAAGGCTCAAAACCACGCTCGAGCGTAGGAATGTCCGCTTGAGCGGCGACAAAACAACAATTTTTTTTTTTAAACTATTAAAACAAAAAACAACTAGGATGACCTGGAACAAGCAGGGAGTCCAAGTGAATGACTATACCACTAGGATAAAGAATCTATCAGTCATGAGTCCTGAAAATTTGTAAAAAAAATTTGAAGCACCAGGTCAAGAACAAAACAGATAGAATATAATCAAAGCCATAAGCAACATAAGAATGCATAACTCAGAAACACACATGAGAGCTCACAAATAAAATGTGTGTGTGTGCAATCCTTGAGAGCAACAAAGCTAGAATTAATCCTCGTAGTGATCAGATGGCTGGACCTTCGACAAGAATAACTGACTATCACAGAGAAAAGTCAAACCACTAGAAATCACGGGGTATTTGTTGAGTATATGCGGAGGCTCCCCCTCAATCAATGATTTTTTTTTTTTTGAACTTTTCTTTCTTGTGGGCACTCACTGGTGGCATGCATGCTCAAGAGTATGGAGACCAAACTAGAGAAGAATGAAATAAAAAAGGATGGCCTGGTTGGTGCCTCTAAGGTAGCCTTTTCCTAATGCCCGGATTTCAATGAACTGAGGGAGAAACCATGGAAGTGAAAAAAAGATGGTAGATGGTTAAGAGGCTCAACATCACCCATGATATAATAGTATAGGTCAATTCCTCTGAAAAAGTACAAGAAACACTGTTAGTGGTCCATAGAGAACTTTGATCACTTGTGCGGAAACCCCTGCAACAGTTTATCTCAAGGATGTGTACAGAATGAGATCATGAAGTAAATGAGTATGGGCATTCAAAATGAGCTATGAACAAAGAAGAATGAGATCTTGTAAGCAACATGAGTAGTGTTCATATAAATTTTTGATGCAAAGATATCAGGACTCAATAATAATGAGATTATCACATCCAAGTACAGTAAGCCAACCACTCATACTCACCTAAAAAAAATAGGAAACAACCTAGTTACTGAGCAATACACCCAAGGTCTTTCTAAGAAACTCAAATCGAAGAAGATCAAGGGGTTTTGTAAAAATATCAGCTTTTTGATGCTCAGTAGGTACATGTTCCAAAACAACAAGGCCTTCTTCCACTAACTCTCGAATAAAATGATGACGGATGTCAATATGTTTGGTGCGAGAGTGTTGGACAGGATTTTTTGAAATGTTTATGGCACTTGTGTTATCACAAAAAAGAGTGAGAGTGTTCTGTTCTATCCCATAATCATGAAGCATTTGCTTCATCCACAGCATTTGTGCACAATAACTCCCTGCAGCAATGTACTCAGCCTCAGCAGTCGAAAGGGAGATGGCATTTTGCTTTTTACTATGCCAGGAAACCAGATTATTCCCAAGGTAAAAACACCCCCCGGATGTACTTTTCCTATCATCAATACACCCTGCCCAGTCGGCATCAGAAAAACCAGTAATTTCAGCTGTAGTATTAGTAGAAAACCAAACCCCATACCCCAATGTCCATTGACATATTTGATGATGCGTTTGACTGCAAGAAGATGAGACTTTTTAGGACTGGCTTGGTAACGGGCATAAACACCGACACTGAATGAGATATCAGGACGACTGGCTGTGAGATACAAAAGACTCCCTATCATACTCCTATAAAGGGTAGGATCTACATCAATTCCAGAAGAGTCTTTGGAGAGGTGAAGACTGGTGCTCATAGGAGTACATGCATGTTTGGCAGACTCAAGACCAAACTTTGACACAAGATTTTTGGCATACTTAGACTGAGAAACAAACATACTTGAAGGAGACTGTTTAATTTGAAGACCCAAAAAATAAGACAACTCTCTCATCATGCTCATCTCAAACTCATGTGTCATGCAATTCAAAAAATATTTCACAAGATGATTAGCAGTGGATCCAAACACAATATCATCAACATAAATCTGAGCAACAAGAATATGAGACTTAGTAAGTTTCACAAATAAGGTCTTATCCACACTACCCCTTTGAAAGTCATTATCAAGAAGAAATGTAATAAGTCTATCATACCAAGCCCGAGGAGCCTGTTTCAACCCATACAAAGCCTTGTCTAACTTGTAGACATGATTCGGACATTTAGGGTCCTCAAACCCTTTTGGTGGCTCAACATATGCCTCTTCTTTCAAGTATCCATTCAGAAAGGCACTTTTCATATCCATTTGAAACAATTTGAAACCAAGAAAACATGCAACACCAAGTAAAATATGAATAGATTCGAGACGTGCAACTGGGGCAAACGTCTCATCATAGTCAACACCCTCTACTTGTGTGTAGCCTTGAGCAACCAACCTAGCTTAATTCCTAACCACAGTACCATTCTCATCAGATTTATTTTTAAAGATCCACTTGGTACCTATCACATTCATGTCTCTAGGTCTGGGAACTAGAGTCCAAACTTTGTTACGTTCAAATTGACCTAATTCTTCATGCATAGCATTAACCCAACTATCATCTAGCAAGGCCTCTTTGAAGTTCTTAGGTTCAATTAATGAAACATAGCACATATGTGATACCTCATCCCGAATCTGTCTTCGGGTTTTCATTCGATTCGATACACTACCAATCACCTGTTGAGATGGATGATTTAGTTTCACCTTTGTTGATGGTTTGAACTCAGGACTTGCGGTGACAGTAGCATCAGGAGTGATGTCTCTTTGTGCACTCTTTGGATTTTGACTTACCTGTGAGGATGGTGCTGTCTCAACTTCTTGTGCTTGGATCTCAGCATCTCTATGCCTTTGTGGTTCAGTATCCAAGATTGGAGACTCACCATTGTCATCCTCATTTGTTGCTGGATTAGGTGAACCTGTGTCATCTATAACCACATTGATTGATTCCATTAAAGAAGAAGTTCGCAGATTATAGACTCGAAAAGCCCTACTGGTGGTTGAATACCCTAAAAAAATACCTTCATCACTACGGGAGTCAAATTTGCCCAAAGGTTGTCTATCTTTGAAGATGTAACACTTACTCCCAAAAGTTTTGAAGTATTTTACATTAGGTTTCAAACCCTTCCACAATTCATATGGAGTTTGTAAAGTGCCGGGCCTTAAATACACGCGATTTATGACATAAACAGCAGTATTTAGGGCTTCAGCCCAAAACTTTGGAGGAAGTTTCTTACTAAGGAGCATGACCCTAGCCATTTCTTGAACAACTCTGTTCTTCCTCTCAACCACTCCATTTTGTTGTGGTGTAATAGGTGCAGAAAATTCATGCTTAATTCCATGCATATCACAAAAATCCGAAAATGAACTATTTTCAAACTCACGACCATGATCAGTTCGGATTCTTATGATACGCCCAATGGAAACACCCTGTTCATTTTGGATTTTAAGGACTAAGGCCTGGAAAGCATCAAACGTATCCGATTTTTCCCTTAAGAAATTTACCCACGAAAATCGAGTAAAATCATCAACAGTTAAAAGAATGTATCTTTTACCTCCGATGCTTTCAGTGCGAGTAGGTCCCATTAAGTCCATATGAACCAATTCAAGAGGACGTTTGGTTGTAAAGCTGTTCAACTTTTTATGAGGGGCACGGGTTTGCTTTCCAAGTTGACATGGTCCACACACATGGTTCAGATTTTTACTCAGTTTAGGTACTCCTCTCACAAGCTCTTTGTTGGCTATCTTAGTTAGGTCTTTGAAATTCATGTGACCTAATCTTTGATGCCACAAATCAATGTTACTTATGATGGCAGAGTGACAAGTGAGATCATTAGTCGTAACAATCCCATAGCAATTATCAGATGTGCGAACCCCATGCAAGACAGTATTTCCCTTTTTATCCAAAATTTCACATTTATTTTTTGAAAACAATACTTCATGATGGGAATAACACATTTGACTAATGCTCAAAAGATTTGCTTTAAGACCATCAACAAGTAGAGCATTATCCAGCTTGGGAAGACCAACAACACTTATAGAGCCCTTACCAATGACTCTAGAAGTGCCGCCATCTCCAAAGGTAACAATTCCTCCTTCATATTTTTCAAGGGAGGTGAAGTAGGATTTGTTACCGGACATATGACGAGAGCACCCACTATCAAGATACCACTTGTGTGAGTCACGTGCTTTTAGAGCAGTGTGAACAACTAAACAAGTTAAATCATCTTTTCTCACCCAAATCTTTTTAGTCTTGGTAAATGTCTTGGCGTTGTGAACACCCTCATGAATCTTGGTATTCCGCCTAGACATGTAAGGTTGTCTCCTAACCCAAAAAGTATTCGAATTTCTACCCTTTTGAGACACCTTACCAAACAATTCAAAGCAATAAGGACGAATGTGGCCATACCTACCACAGTGATGACAAATAAAAACAGGTTTTACCTTCCTTTTGTTGATCTTACCCACTTTCGGTAGATGAAGAGAGGAATCATCCTGGTCTACCTTCAACTTTCCCTTTGCTTGAGTCTTCAGGTTATGTGAGGTAGAGGCTTGTCCCTTGTGAGCTGTCGTACCATAGCCTAGCCCACTTTTGTCACAACCCATTTGTTAAGACCCGAGGATGTCTTCTAGAGATTTGGAACCTTTGTTCCACATGGCAATTGTTGCTCTAGCAATACGGAGTTCTTCATCTTTCTGACAGACTATCTCTTCCAATGCAGCTTGTGACATTTCAAAGCTTTCAAGCTTTTCTTCATATGTGGAATACACTTTCAGAAGTTCATTCCTTTCAGTTTCACAGGATAGAAGTTTTCCATATAAGTCTTGCCTGTCACTTGAGATCTTGATGACATTCTGTTTTGCTGCTACAAGTTCTCCTTTTAGCCTGACATTCTCACTCTCACATGTTTTGAGCTTGAGAGAGAGTTTGTCGTTGATTTTGGACAAATTCAGAGATTCCTTGTACAACTTTTCGTAAGCTTGTTGTAGTTCATCGCCATTGATCTCATCATTGTCTTCAGATGTTTCGTCATCCTCTTTTTGCTCTTCATTCTTCTTGACCTCATCCAATCTAGCAACTAAGACAGGGAAGTTGCTGGATGGTGGGGAAGGTGAATCTCCTCTTTCATGGAATTGGCTCAGAATTTCCCATGCATCTTTAGCCTTTGTGCAGTGAACAACTCATTGCTGTTCTTCATCAGAAATTGCTCCACGAATAGTAATCAGGGCTCTCTGATTGCCCGGATTGTCTGCACTTTCTGTATCTTCTTCAATGGCTTGCCAACCTTCTGGGTCAAAAGCTCTTAGAAAAGCTCTCATTCTGATCTTCCAATACAGGTAGTTACTCCCATCAAAGGTGGGAGCATGATGCAAGTTCTGACCACGAGCTAATTCCGATGGCTTTGGAAGAGGTTGAGCTAAAGAGGACCAAAATGCCATGAAAGCACTATCCCCGTCTTCACCGGATTCAGGTTCTTCGGGTTCTTGCTCCAACCCGCTTTCATCATCCCAAGTCACAGTGTAGACTTTCTTTCGGTTCTTTTTCGAAGGGCATTCAAGGGCAATATGACCAAACCCTTGACATTCATAGCACTTGACCCCTTGCCCCTTTACAATCTTCTTTTCAGTTTTTGGAGTAAATTTTGGTGGAAAAGTTTTGGGTTTTTCATTACTTTTGTCTTTTGAACTAGGGTCTCTGAGATTAGGCTTTTTTTTCTTCAAATTTTTTTTAAACTATTTAGTAAGCATAGTCGTCATCTCAGACTCTAAATCAAATTCAGTCTCCAGAGTTTTTGCAGTCTCATGAGCACTAGTGAAAGCCACACTATCTTTTTGTTTTTTCTTTGAAATCTGGTGGGCTTCATAAGTCTGCAAGTTTCCAACCAGTTGATCAAGCTTGAGGGTATCAACATTCTGAGCCTCCTCAATGGCTGTCACTTTTGATTGGAACCTCTCGGGTAAGGACCTCAAAATTTTTCCAACAACTTTAGCTTCCGGGATTTTTTCCTTGAGTGTGAAACAAGAATTCACGATAACACTAAGTTTTGTGTAGAAATCATCAAACGTCTCATCATCGCGCATAAAAAGGGTTTCAAAGGCGGAGGTGAGACGTTGAAGTTTTGATCTTTTGACAGAAGTAGTACCTTTGTGAATCGTTTCAAGAATGCCCCAAGCCTCTTTTACTACCTCACACGTGCAGATACGACGAAATTCTTCAGGTGTGACGGAGCAAAACAGGGAATTGAGAGCCTTACTGTTCCAACTCGAGTTTTGGTAATCAGTTGTGTCCCATTTATCAAGGGGTTTAGGAATATCAACACCATTAATGGTGACAATAGGTTCACTCCACCCATAGATCACGCAGTGTGTAGACACCCCATTTTTGACCGACCTTAAGACTCAGACATCGCCGATTGAGCGCTCGGTGATGATGCATATTGTGCTCGTTCTGAGGTCACAGAGTCTCAGCTGAGAGCCTTGCCTCCGGACTTCGGGACTCTTTTGTGCTTTGCCTCGGTTTGCGAACCAGGTCCTGTTTTCTCTATTTTCTCTTTCCGAAGGGAGAGAGAGGTCTCGAAGACCATCTCTCAGTGGCCGTAGACTACGTTTCGTGGTCGTAGGCCATTTTTCCCGTTTGGAGACCAGTTTTTGATTTTCGGAGCCGTCGGCCGTGCGCCTCGGTTCAGGACCGCTTAACTTTCTCCGTTTGCTCTGGTTTTTGGCACACACCTTGTTCCCTCTCCCTAGAGGGACACTGTGGCCCGGGAGACCACTTTTTTGGTTATACGCCACCTCCGGTGCTTAACAGTTAGTTTTCAGGGCCCCCGGTTGCGCGTTTTGGCCCCTGAACCTTCGTTTTGCATCGGTGTGGGTTCATTTTTGGCATGGACCCTATTTTCATTGTTAGGAAGGTGGTAGTAGGGTGGGAGACCACCTTTTCTTCTTGGAGACCACCTTTCCCTGGTCGGCCGATTTTTCTTGACAGGTAGGTGGTCTCCCTCACTTTTGAGCCACAATTTCGGGTCTGCCATACCATCATTGTGTTGCATTCATCTGGGAGGCCACCAATATGGGTAGACCGACCAGCTTTTCTTCCTGACCCTTTTGAACATTGCTAGAAAGCTAGTTTTTCTCTCTCCTGGGTCACATTTTCTGGTCTCCCATACCACCATTAAGTTGTATTCACCTGGGAGACCACCAATATGGGTAGGCTGACCACCTTTTTTGAGTTGGACCTTTTGACCTGGCTGGCCGACCACAAAAGGTGGCTGGCCGACCACCTGGCCTGGTCGGCTGACCACTTGAACTGGTCGGCCTACTCCCTCCTGTTTTGTCTTCCTGAGTTGCTTCTAGCTGTGCCAGCTGAGAGGCATTTGCTGCATCCTCCATACACGTGTATGGAGGATGTTTAATCTTGCTTCCAAGCTTCCAAGAGAAGCTTTAGACCTCTTTGGCTATAAGAGAGACCCTCCTCTCCACTTGCAAGGATTGAACATTTTGGTCTCAAGATAGATACACTTCTCATCATATCTCTACATCCCAAGCCTCCAAACTCCATTATTCTTGGCCATTTACACTATACCTCCAAGAACAACACCTCCACTATCATCCCAAGCACCTTGGAGGTCATTTTCAGAGCTTGAGGAGTCACTTTCTTGGGCCAGAGCTGGCTGCCTTGCTGTGCTACAAGGGTAAGTCTCTATTTCCTTCATTTTGATATTGTTTTGCTCCATACTTTAGCCTTATTTCTAAGCATTTTTGGACTTCGACATAAACTGAAAAAAGTTTTTTTTTGAGCTCCTCTTTAAGTTTGATCAAGGTCATTTTTCTGTTTGGGGTCATCTTCCCCTTTGCATGCTTCATTTCCTTATGTTTAGGGCTATGCATTAGAGCATTTGTATTGGCCTTGGTTTGGTCTTTTGGCCACTGAAATCTAGTAGATTTTCAGTGGCCAATATGTGTTTTTGAGCCCTAAAATCAGAGAGGGGTGATCCTCTCACCCCTTATTCTCTTTACTAGCTTTGTTGGCCTTCCAAAGGAGCTCCATTTTGCATGTTTTGAAGTCATGTTTCAGGCC
Source organism: Camellia japonica (assembly GCA_030407325.1). Taxonomy (NCBI): domain Eukaryota; kingdom Viridiplantae; phylum Streptophyta; class Magnoliopsida; order Ericales; family Theaceae; genus Camellia; species Camellia japonica. Next base: position 31,775,954 of record JAPPVO010000029.1, on the reverse strand, counting down.
ATTATTTGTGAGTTTTATGACCTGCATAAGCTCTGCCCAGAGCTATTTTGGCCATTTTGAATGTCTATTATGCGTGTGTAGAGCAATCCTATTCAAGGCCTTTCAAAGGGGCTTTTACTTGCATGCTTCCTAGCTTCATTTCAGGCCATTTTTGGTGGGTTTTAGGACCCTCAGAACCTCTATCTAGAGGTGGTTTTGCCATTTTGTGTGTCTATCATATATGTGTAGAACAACCCCTTGCATGGCCCTCCAAAGGAGCACATCATTCTTGCGTGCATTGACTGAGTTTCAGTGGGTTTTTGGGCATATTTTGGCATGGCATACTTCTGTTTTTGGCTGGTTTGGTGAGCTCTCATATGCTTCATATAGTTGTAGTACAACTCATGGTTCACTAGCTTTCTTTGCATGCTTTGTTGACCCTTGATTCTAGCACATTTTGACTATGCCTTGAACTGATGTTATGCATATTTTGGACTGCCCTAGCTCTATTTTTGGGTCTCATGATCGAATGATGTTTGTTTTGCATGCTTGTAGTTCAATACACTTGCCTAGCTTTGAGATTTGAGGTCCATTGCATGCATATACTGAGGTGTTTTCATGCCTTGGGGTCATTTTGCATCATATTTCAGAGCCTATGTGAATGCCATATTCTCATGTTTTCTACTCTTTAAGTGTGCTTGATAGTTGTGCACGAATGCCTTGTTTTCGGACCATTGAATGAGCTCCATTTCCTTGTATTCCGAGCCATCATTTTAGGCCATTTCCCACTGTTTCAGACCTACCTAGGGTCTGTTTGGGGTTGGTTTTGCCATTTGTGCATTGCTTTGTGTACCTCTAGTGTGACGCACTTCACTAGTTTCGGTATTCGGGCCATCTAGCTTGCATTGTGTGACATACTTGCATGTTTCGGGACCATCTTTTATGCCATTTCAGAGCTGTATCATGTGCCATCCTATGCCATATTTCATTCCTTGCCATGCCTTGTTAGAGTTGCATGTTGTGCCCTAGGATCGGTCCATTGCATTCGTGCATGTTTGCATGTATTTCGGTTGTCTCATTTCTATTATATGGCCACTGATGTGAGTGTGGCTGAGGTCCACTCATATTGGTGTAAGTCCATCTTGCATTTGTATATGCCATTTAGTTCATGTGCGCATGATAGTCTTCGTAAGTGCATTGTGTATGTCATGTTATGTCACGTGCATTGTGTATCCATTTTAGTCCATAGCATTGTGTATGCTAGTGTAGAAACCCCATTTTTGACCGACCTTAAGACTCAAACGTCACCGATTGAGCGCTCGGTGATAGTGCATATTGTGCTCGTTCTGAGGTTTCAGAGTCTCGGTTGTGAGCCTTGCCTCCGGACTTCGGGGCTCTTTTATGCTTTGCCTCGGTTTGCGAACCAGGTCCTATTTTCTTTATTTTCTCTTCCTGAAGGGAGGGAGAGGTCTTGTAAACCATCTCTCAGTGGCCGTAGGCTACGTTTCGTGGTCGTAGGCCACTATTCCCGTTTGGAGACCAGTTTTCGGTTTTCGGAGCTGTCGGCCGTGCGCTTCGGTTCGGGACCGCTTAACTACCTCCATTTGCTCCGGTTTTTGGTACACACCTTGTTTCCTCTCCTTAGAGGGACACTATGGCCCGAGAGACCACCTTCGTGGTCGTACGCCACCTCCGGTGCCTAATAGCCTGTTTTCGGGGCCCCAGACTGCGCGTTTTGGCCCCCGAACCTTCATTTTGCATCCGTCTTGGTCTATTTTTGGTAGGGACCCTATTTTCATTGTTAGGAAGGTGGTAGTAGGGTGGGAGACCAACAATTCTTTTGGAGACCATTTCTCTCTCCTCCAGCCGATTTTCTTGGCAGGAAGGTGGTCTCTCTCACTTTTGAGCCACAATTTCAGGTCTCCCATACCACCATTGTGTTGTGCTCATCTGGGAGGCCACCAATATGGGTAGGCCGACCAGTATTTCTTCTTGACCCTTTTGAACCTTGCTAAAAAGCTAGTTTTCCTCTCTCCTGGGTCACATTTTCTGGTCTCTCACCATACAGCTGTATTCTACTCATTTGGGAGGCCACCTTTCTGGTATGGCCGACCAGCTTTGCACCTTAACCCTTTTGAACCCTGGTCGGCCGACCAGGGCAAGTGGTCGGCCGACCACTTGAACTGGTCGGCCAACCATCTCCCTGTTGGCCCTCTTGAGTGCAACACAGCTGTGCCAGCTGTGAAGCACTTGACCCTTCTTCCGGGATTTTGCCCCTTTGTTTGTCTTCTTAAGGAATATTTGATCCTATTGCTTAGCTTCAAGGAGAAGCTTGACCCTTTTGGTTAAGCTTCTTTAAGAAGCTTGACCCTTTCTTGAGGCTTCTCCAAGAAGCCTTGGCCCTCTTCCTCTATAAAACAAACCTTCCCTCTCCATTTGCAAGGGTTAGAAACATTTGGCTGAGATAGATACACCCCACCCTCCATAGCTCTCTTCTTCAAGCTCCAAACCCTAATATTCTTGGCCATTTACACTACACCTCATAGCCTACCATCTCCACCATCCATTCAATCACCTTGGAGCTATTTTTCAGAGGTTGAAGGCTCACCTTCTTGGTCCAGAACTTGCTGCATTGTTGTGCTACAAGGGTAAGTCATCATTTTCTCCATTTTTGCATTATTTTGCTTCATAACTTAGCCCTATTTGAAAGAATTTTTGGGTTTTGACATAAACTGGAAAAAGTATTTTTTTGATCTTCTAAACATGTTTGTTTAAGGACTCTTTTCTGTTTGGGGTCTTCTACCTCCTTTCATGCTTCATTTCCTCATGCTTTGAGCTATGCATTTAAGCATTTGCATTGGCCTTGGTTTGGCCTTTTAGCCACTGAAATCCAGTGGATTTTCAATGGCTTAGATGTGTTTTTGAGCCCTAAAATCAGAGAGGGGTGACCCTCTCACTCCTTGTTCTCTTTACTAGCTTTGTTGGCCTTCCAAAGGAGCTCCATTTTGCATGTTGAGAAGTCTTGTTTCAAGCCATTATTTGTGAGTTTCAAGGTCTGCCTTGATTCTGTCCAAAGCTCTTTTGGCCATATTTTGTGTCTTTGATGCATGTGTAGAGTAATCTTCTTCAAGGCCTTTCAAAGGGGCCTTCACTTGCATGCTTCCTAGACTAATTTCAGGTCCTTTTCAGTGAGTTTTAGGGCCCTCATAACCTCTTTCCAGAGGTGGTTTTGCCATTTTGTATGTCTATCTTGCATGTGTAGAACAACCCTCTTATTGGCCTTTCAAAGGGACACATCATTCTTGCATGCATTGACTGAGTTTCAGTGGGTTTTTGGGCATTATTTGGCATGGCATACTTCTTTTTTTGGCTGGTTTGGTGAGCTCTCATGTGCTTCATATAGTTGTAGTGCAAATCATGGTTCGCTAGCTTATTTTGCATGCTTTGCTGACCCTTGATTTTAGCACTTTTTGGCCTTGCCTTAAACTGATTTTGTGCATATTTTGGACTGCCCTAGCTCTGTTTTTGGGTCTCATGGTCGAATGATGCTTGTTTTGCATGCTTGTAGTTCAATACACTTGCCTAGCTTTGAGATTTGAGGTCTATTGCATGCATATACTGAGGTGTTTTCATGCTTTGGGGTCATTTTGCATCATATTTCAGAGCCTGTGTGAATGCCATATCCTTATGTTTTCTCCTCTTTAAGTGTGCTTGAGAGTTGTGCATGAATGCCTTGTTTTCGGACCATTGAATGAGCTTCATTTCCATGCACTTTGAACCATCATTTTGGGCCATTTTCCCACTGTTTCAGACCTGCCTAGGGTCTATTTGGGGGTGGTTTGGTCATTTGTGCATCGCTTTGTATACCTATAGTGTAATCCACTCCACTAGTTTCGGTATTCGGGCCATCTAGCATGCATTGGGTAACATATTTGCATGATTCGGGACCATTGTACATCATGTTTCAGAGCTGGAAAATGTATGCTTGTATGCCATATTTCATCCTTTGCCATGCTTAGTTAGAGTTGCATGTTGTGCCTTAGGATCGGTCCATTGCATTCGTGCATGCTTGTATGTATTTCGGTTGTCTCATTTTCATCATATGGCCACTGATGTGAGTGTGGCTGAGGTCCACTCATATTGGTGTAAGTCCATTTTGTATTTGTATATGACTTTTAGTTCATGTGCGCATGATAGTCTTCGTAAGTGCATTGTGTATGCCATGTTATGTCACGTGCATTGTGTATGCCATTTTAATCCATAGCATTGCGTATGATAGGTTGCATGTTAGTCGCATTGTGTATGCCATCTCATTTGCATTGTGTTTGGGATAGGAGTTAGCCCAAGCACGGAAAACGAGGGACATTTCGTACTCAAAGTGACGAAACGTGTCTCAATTCGCGGTCGCCCACACTCCGGATTACCCATGATGGAGTCTAGGCCTTGTTGTGCTGTTATGTGCATTCATTTCACATCGAGTCGTGCAATTCGACCCCTTGGCCATCATGCATCGAGATGCGTGATTGGTGGCACGAGGATCGAGGTGTGCATACATATGTGAAAATACTTTGCCATGCCCCTTTCTTGCTCTCTGTTGCAGCAAACCAGAAATCAGCAGCCTTCTAGAGCTTTGCATAACATTCCGGGATTAATTGCAAACAGAGGCAAATCGGGGCATCGCGAGGAATTTTCCGACGAGGCGACTTGAGCATGCATGCATCTTTCATCATTCAGAACAGAGCTGAGGCGGTCCATAGATTCGCATGCTAATTTACTTGCTTTCCTAGTTAATTTGTTAATTAATTAAGGTTTTGTAATATTTAATTATTCGGACTGTATTATTTATTCGGACCCTCCGAGCGAGGGCACAATTGTAATAAGTGTGCGTGTGTGTGATGTATGTCTTCGAACCCCACGTCTTTCTCCCTTTTATTTACCAGCTTATGATGGTTAGTTTAGGGCATGTTTCAATTAGCATACTTATGCTCGCATGTTTGCATCCATTCATCTGTCTTACATGCACTTGGGCTCGGCGCATCATACTAACTGCATTGTATTTCAACTCCGAGTTGAATACTTGTTAGTTGTAGCATTTCATATGCCATCTTTAGAATAACCGAGCCTATTGTAGTTGCATTCCTGCATGTGTTGCATTAGGCATTTCTGTATAGTTAGGATCATGCATTGATTTCTAACATAGCTTCTGTTTTGGCTTGGAGTACTCGGTGAGTGTTTATGCTTTAGCATACTTGCATGCGTGTGAGTGACTGCCATGATAGCATGCTTACCATGAGGTTATTTACTTATGTGATATAACTGCCTGAATGCCTGTGGGTGGAGGTTGGATTATCTGAATTGGAACAATTCATTGATTGCGAGTTTTAAGCCCACTAGATAGTGGCAAATCACCATGTTTTCTAAGCCCACTTAAGGGTGGCAAAATCCGCATTTTAGCCTACTTGCGAGTAGCAAACCGCTTTAAAAAACAAACATGAAATGTTTTGTTCCAACTTAGACGATCCAGTCTATATTTGTATGTTGTGCGCATCACATAGTAATTCTAGGCTAATAACTGGAATAAGAGCACGTAATGTTTTCAAAACTAGATATCATGGTTAGTAGAGGCCGATCTTTGATCGGGCGAGCAGGGGTGCTCACGAAGTGACCTTTCCCAATCGTACCCAAGTTCCTGAGCCGAGGCAACTTTGGTGATGACGGACACGTGGCCTTAGGCAATGAGTAGGGTTTCCTAAATTCCCCCAAAATAAATATTTAGGTGGCGACTCTGTATCTGGCAAAGCAGTCCATGTTTGGCACTTCTTTCTAAAAATCTGTTTTCCAAAACGATTTGTCGGATTTGGACTTTTTGATGATTCATCGGTCTTGTATTGCACTCTGCGAGATTAGATACAGGACCGCGACATTTGAGTCCTGAACTGTAGTGAGCCCATATGAACAAAACGGGATTCCCTCCCAGGACGTTCGGGGACGTCTACAGCTAGGTTGTATGTTAGTCGCATTGTGTATGCCATTTCACTTGCATTGTGTTTGGGATAGGAGTTAGCCCAAGCACGGGAAACGAGGGATGTTTCGTACTCAAAGTGACGAAACGTGTCTCAATTCCCGGTCGTCAACACTCCGGATTAACCATGATGGAGTCTAGGCCTTGTTGTGTTTATATGTGCATTCATTTCACATCGAGTCGTGCAATTCGACTCCTCGGCCATCATGTATCGAGATGCGTGATTGGTGGCACGAGGATCGAGGTGTGCATACATATGTGAAAATACTTTGCCATGCCCCTTTCTTGCTCTCTGTTGTAGCAAACCAGAAATCAGTAACTTTCTAGAGCTTTGCACAGCATTCTAGGATTAATTGCAAACAGAGGCAAATCGGGGCATCGCAAGGAATTTTCCGACGAGGCGACGCGAGCATGCATGCATCTTTCATCATTCGGAACAGAGCTGAGGCGGTCCATGGATTTGCATATTAGTTTATTTTGCTTTCCTAGTTAATTTGTTAATTAATTAGGGTTTTATAATATTTAATTATTTATTTGAACTGTAATTATTTATTCGGACCCTCTCCGAGGAGGGCAATGTTGTAATAAGTGTGTGTGTGTGTGATGCATGTTTTCCAACCCCACATCTTTCTTCCTTTTATTTACCAGCTTATGATGGTTAGTTTAGGGCATGTTTCAATTAGCATACTTATGATAGCATGTTTGCATTCATTTATCTGTCTTGAATGCACCGGGCTCGGCGCATCATACTAACTGCATTGTATTTCAATTCCGAGTTGAATACTTGTTAGTTGTAACATTTCACATGCCATCTTTAGAATAGCCGAGCCTATTGTAGTTGCATTCCTGCATGTGTTACATTAGGCATTTCAGCATAGTTAGGATCATGCATGGATTTCGAACATAGCTTCTGTTTTGGCTTGGAGTACTCGGTAAGTGTTTATGCTTTAGCATCCTTGCATGTGTGTGAGTGACTGCCATGATAGCATGCTTACCATGAGGTTATTAGTTTATGTGATATAACTGCCTGAATGCATGTGGGTGGAGGTTAGATTATCTGAATTGGAATAATGCATTGACTGTGAGTTTTAAGCCCACTAGATAGTGGCAAATCACCATGTTTTCTAAGCCCACTTGAGGGTGGCAAAATCCACGTCTTAGCCTACTTGCGAGTAGCACCTTCAAACCGTTTTTCAAAACGAACATGAGATGTTTTGTTCCAATTCAGGCGACCCAGTCTATACTTGTATGTTGTGTGCATCACATAGTAATTCTAGGCTAATAACCGGAATAAGAACACATAATGTTTTCAAAACTCGATATTATGGTTAGTAGAGGCCGATCTTTGATCGGGCGAGCGGGGGTGCTCACGAAGTGACCTTCCCCAATCGTACCCAAGTTCTCGAGCCGAGACAACTTTGGTGATGATGGACACGTGGCCTTAGGCAACGAGTCAGGGTTTCCTAAATTCCCCCAAAATAAATATTTAGGTGGCGGCTCTGTATCTGGCAAAGCAGTCCATGTTTGGCACTTCTTTCTAAAAAAATCTGTTTTCAAAAACGATTTGCCGGATTTGGACTCTTTGATGATTCATCGGTCTTGCATTGCACTCTGCGAGATTAGATACAAGACCGTGACATTGAGTCCTGAACTGTAGTGAGCCCAAATGAACAAAACGGGATTCCCTCCCGGGACGTTCGGGGACGTTTACAGTTTCTGGCGACTCCGCTGGGGATTTAGAGAACTCGACTCAAACTCATGATATCTGGTTTTGACTACACTTATGTGTTTCTTTGCATTGCATTTGCATTGGTGCGCCTAGGACACCGTGTTTGCCGTATGCTATTCCTGAACGGTTTGCCGGAGGCTCGCGTCGAGAAGCGTGCCATAAGGCTGATCGGTTGCGAGCTCTACCACGACGGGAACACAAACCCCGATTTTACCGGGGCCCCATTTTGACCATTCGACCTAGTGCATATCAAAATCCATAGTGACCATTCCAAACTAGGACAGGTTGCTTACCCGATTTTAGGTTGTTTGAAACCGCTGCGTGCGTAGTGAAACCCTAGCTCCTGACAAAATAGGACAGGGAAACCTTACCCCAACATAGGGGTGTTTTCGCTCTCACTTGCTTGCTATGTGCTTTTAGAGTGCGTCTCTACAGGAATGCATGTATCAGTTTGCAAGTCTGGGTGTCAGGCCTGAGGGCACCAGTATTTGGGGAATCAATTTTGCCTGAGGGTATCGATTTACAGGCAGAATTTGGGGTAGAATTTAGTAAAGAGTGCAGTCATTCAGCTATGCTCAAGTCCATTCTAGTGAAATCAGGCTGAGATGCACTCTATTTTCTCTTTTGCTAGGTAGTCTTGGAACCGTAGCTTCAGAAGGCTTCGATATCCCCCAGATTCATTGGACTTGTGTTGATAGACTTTGTCAGGTCAGAGATTCGGTTCAAGGGTAACCAGTTTTCCTTCGCCAGTGGTAAGGCAAAGAAGGGCCAGACAGGGTTCATTGGTTCATCTGATCCGACAGTCACCAGTCACATCATCAGTAGACCTGTGATGGCACAGGGTTCGGAAGAATTAGTGGCCGTGATAGCAGCGTTAAATTAGGGAACTGCCGTGCAGGATGAGACTAATGCTGAAACGCAACGCCCATCTGGGGCATCTGCCTCATATCTAGCTTCGGGGCCCCAGCCGAACTTTGACCCACTTCCGCTAGCTGAAAATTTGCAGGGTCCGGATCCCCAAGAAGGGTTGGCTCAAGCCTGAGTTGTCAGACCCCTGGTACAGCCTAATGAGAGGCTTTATCCCTTTGATGGTAATGACCTCGATCCAACCGCGGTGAAAATTGCGAACCTTGAGAAGCAATTCAAGAAGGCACAAGGCCTTAACTCCATTCCCGACATTGAGGATGGGCACACCGAGTCTGCCGTACGGCTCCCAGACAGATTCAAAATGCCATATATTGACCGTTTCGACGGGTCTGGAGATCCAATGGTACATATCCGACTTTTCTTGGATGTCCTGAAGCCGATGGGTCTGACTAAGCCACAGAAACTCTCTCTGTATGGAAGAACCCTGTTGGGTGTAGCAGCCACTTGGTACGCTAAGTTGGAGGACAAAGTGAAGCAAGACTAGGAAGAATTGGCTGAGGCCTTTGTCGATCAGTATTCCTACAATACCCAAGTTGAAATGACCATGCAAGAGCTTGAAACAACCCGCCAAAACCCAACAGAGCCTTTTGTGGAATTTGTTGCAAGATGGAGAGCAAATGCAGCACAGATGACAGATCGCCGCCCTTCTGAGAGGGATCAAGTGCAGATGATGGTGCGAAACCTCGAGCATGATATGTTGCAAAAGTTGATAGTCGCTCCGCTATTCACTTTCAAAAGTTTGCATGAACTGGGTGTTCAGGTCGAGAATGCGTTCAACAGTAGGATCATTCCCAGAACAAGTCAACCGACAAGGAGGGTGATTTCAGGGAGTACGAATGCTGGTAGTAGCGTTATTCCCAAACCCACCGAAATCAATACAGTCGCCACGGCCAACCCTTTTGCTAATCCAAGCCTACAAATCACCGGCCCAGCCCGAGCTCAGGGCAGAACTTTCACCCCCCTCTATATGAGCCTGACTAGCGCATTAAAAATCTTGATGGAAAGAGGGTATCTGAAACCCCTCGATCCTCAACCTCTACCTGACCCTCTCCTAGCTAGACATAACCTTTCCAAGTACTGTGTGTACCATCAGCAGCGCGGTCATGGCACCGACCGTTGCTACCGCCTTCGTCATGAGGTCCAAAATCTCATCGACAACCGGACGATAGCTCCACCTTCAGACCCCAATGACCAAACATCTCCTGCCCACCTCAATCTCATCCATATACTACCATCCACCTTCGACCCCAGCATATACATCACCCCGGCCCATCTACCCAAGCCTGAGGTGTTCATTCCAGAAAGCATGGACTTATGCATGATGGATGCACCTGGACCCCAATCATCTCAAACCCGTGAGCCCACTACTTCTGAGTTGAAGAGAATGATCGAAGATCTTCAGAGAACTGTGACAAATCTGGCCTCCGAGACATTGGCTCCCTCATCGACCACATCACATACCGGGAATTTCATGACAAAAGGCTCCCCAATCTTGGGACTGGCTGCATTTGAAGAAAGCCAAACCCTTGGCAAAGGGGAAGCAGGTGGTAAGAACAAGGTAGGGGCAAGCATTGGTCCCCATGAACACCTTCAACGGGCTGTTGAGGCTTTGAAGGCCGAAGGACTAAACAAACAGCAAGTACTTGCAGTGGTTGCAAAAACTGTGGATGATACTTTTGCCACTCAAGTTGGGGGTAGTCTGAATCAAGGGCAAGCCGAGACAAGAGATGTTATACCAGAAACACCCCTTTCAGCTCCAATCCTACACTCGGAAGAGATCATCAAAAGTCAGCACCTACCAACCCTTTCGCCGGTACATCCAACACAACCAGCTCACAACCTGCCAAATACCCACCTCGGGGCCAGAGGGTGTTCACCCCACTGGACATGTCTTTGTCAACGGCCCTGAGGGTCCTGATCGAAAAGGGGCATCTGAAGCCCCTGGAGCCGCGACCATTACCGAATAAACTTCCTCTCTTCCACAACCCGGCAAAGTACTGTGTCTTTCATCAACAAGCTGGCCATGACACTGACACGTGTCTTCGTCTTCACCATGAAATACAAGATCTGATTGATAAAAAGGTCATCTTTGCGTCAGGTCCTGCAAAGTCTATCGGCACTGGATCGGTGAACTTGGGGATAATGTGACCATGTGATCGGGGGGATGAGCCAGCTGCGGGTGGCGCTCGATTTACTCCAGACGTGGGAATGGCACGCACTGTTTTGAGCATTTGCGAATGCTAGTTTTGTAGTTTCTGACTTGGGTGTTGAGTCAGTTCTGTGGTTTTGTTTTAAGTCTGTCTCTTTGTTTTGAGTCAGTCTTTTGTTTTTGGGTCTGTCTTGTTGTATCGAGTCAGTCCTGTTTTGTTAGAGTCAGGTGATTCCGGGGTGTTACCTCGGGCATCACTATTTTGTTTTGTGTTTGTCTTTTTGTTTCCTTTTGAGTCTGTTTCTACCAGGGAGCCAGTTGTGCCGACAGTTATGAATGAACAACAGTGATTTTCACATTCTTGTGTTCGCTTCTGCCTTGTGCCAGTTGTGCTAGAAGTTCTGAATGAAATGCCAATGGTTTTCGCCTACTTTTCTGTGCCTCGAACTCATTGCATTGACCTAAGTTTTTCAAAACCTTTTGAACACTGTGATGAAAACGAAGAGGAAAGAATTCCTTGGGATTTGCAAAAATTTGATCAAATTGAGAGAAAGATAGGCGTGCTAAGCCCTTAATGATTGAGATCATGCGTGTTAATGTGAGTACTGAGAAGGATCCTGGCTTGATCCAGATTGATTCTGCATTGTCTTCGACGTGAGCGATTAGTCGCTTTCTTAAAAAAAATTCAAAAAATGTTTTGCGTGGTCCTGCGAAGACCTGTGTGGAATCGCTCTTGAGATTGTGCAGCCTAGGATCGCTCTCAGCCTCGAGACTTGACCCCGTTGCTTTCGAACCTTGAACTTAGATTCAGAATGTTCAACGGTCAACCACCATGTAAGGCCTGTGTGGCCAGATTCAAAGCAGCCCTCAAACTAGGGGCAGGGAAGTCAGTCCAAGAAGATCAGATATCATCAAAAGAAGCTTGCAAAGCTAGATCAGAAGCACCCCTCGAACTAGGGGCAAAAATGTCAGATGCGCTCGAAGAGCCCAAAATGGATCACTCCGCAAATCAATAAAGATCGGCAAGAATGCCAAACCCCAGAAGGGAGGAAAGAAGAAGACATTGCTGAGGACAACCGAGTTCCTATCCACAACACTAGGGGCAAATTCAGCCCCCATTGGATGGACTCTGCATCGTCAGCGAACAACAGCCATTCTCCTGGATTCAGATGACTTCAAGATCTCAAAACATTTGACATGGACAAAGCTACACTTTTACCCTTGAGAGGCTCGCTGGGCCGAAAACCCGGAAGGGCGACCCAGGCAAAAGTTAGAGCAAAGAAAAGAAGAAAAAGAAAAAAAAGAGGAAAATGCAAAAAAAAAAAAAAAGAAGAAAAGAAAAAAAGAAAAAAATGAAGAAAATGAAAAGAAAGGAAAAACAGAGCTCGCAAGGTTGAAAACCCGGAAGGGCGGCCTTGGCAAAAGTTAGAGCATAAAAGGAGAGGTTAAATACCCGAGTGTACCTTACCCTCGAACTACGTAAGGCTTGATTCCCATCTTTGGGATACGTAGGCAACTTCATTCTGAAGTCCAGTCGTAAAACACTTCAAATTCGACTGTGTCCATGTGATGGTTTTGGTCATCTTTGTCTTCTCTATATCCGAGAATTTGGTTGTAATTGTCACTGTGAAGACTGATTACAATGCGCTGCGGTGCCATTTAAACAAGGGGCAACTTTCCGTTGCCATACAATGTGCTGCGGTGCTATTCAGACTAGGGGCAACTTTCCGTTGCCATGCAGTGCCGTTCAGACAAGGGGCAATTTTCCATTTGTTTTGGATCTGAGGTTGTGCATCTCAAGAGTAAATTCTGCGTCGGTCGAGCAGTGGCCATTTGCAAAAATAGTTTTTGAGAATTTTTAATGAGGTTGACTAATTCTCTCAAAAATTATTCCACTTTTCCAAAACTGGACCATTTCTTGGACCCAAAAAAGGAAAATTTTCAGTGCTCATAATCTAACTCGCATGATTTCAAATCAGAAAATCGAACAAGCGCGTTAATCTAACTCTCATTTTGGTTAAAATTGTTTTAAGCAGAAGCCAAAAACAAAAAATGGTCAAACTAATGAACTAGGGGCACAGTTGAGTCAGGCTTCCTGTCTTTCCCCCGTTGTCAATGCATTTGCCAGAAAGGGCACCATACTTGCCGGAAAGGGCACCCCATTCGCCAAGAAGGGCACAGTGGAAGCTAACAGAAAAAGGGCTGAAAGCTCTCATATCCTCCAAGCAATGAGGTATCAAGCTAAGTGCGAAGCACGAACTGGAATGGGGCAGGATATTCCATTCCCTCATCTGGACAGATCTAATCACATCCAAACTCCCCAGTAGAGCATCGTCAACCAATGTCAATTGCAGATCTGCCGCACATCCAGCCGTATCACAACCCCTCTGTGGGGGAATTCACTAGCTGTGCGCAGAAGAAAGAGAATCTAGCAGAATGCTAGGGGCAAGAGCCCGCAACTTCTTGTTTATCCATCAACCACCCAGGGGAGGGATAAAAAATGAGAGATTAAAGAATAGAGAGATGTGCGTTGAGAGAAAAAGTGAGGAAAAGGGTTTCGTGAGAAAAGCTGAGCCTGAGGGCCGAGTGATGTGAGAATCACGAATAAGAAAGGGTGGGAAACAATACTCGGAGAAACTGGCTCCTTGTGCACCGAGAGGTCTCTTGCCTTTGTAACACAACTGAGTGTTGTGTTTGTGTATTTTGTTTGTCTCGATTCTTGTTTTGAGTCGTTTGAGTGTCAACAGATGTGTTTAGGTCATTTTACCTTGTTTTCCCTTTGTTGAGTTGTGTTTAGGTTGTTGTACCTTTGTTTTCCTTTTTTGAGTCGTTTTGGCTATGGTCAGTTGTAGGCTCAATACCCGGTTGAGAACCCCTTTTCTCATTTCAATTTCAAAAATCGTTTTGTGCTCAGAGTGCCGTGTCATTCTCTACATTTGTGCAAAACAGGATTGGTTCTTTCATGAAGCCGCAGGGTTCAACCCAGGTCATGTCAGAATAGTAAAACAAGGACCTATCTGAAGCTATTTAGGTTCCGGGCTGCAAAGCAAAAGAAAAGAGGGAAAATTTGGAGCATCTTAGCATGTTTCAACTTTAGCAAAATCCGAGATTGCATTCCAGGTGCACCTTCTCAGGCCTCGCCGTTTCTCTGGAGTATGAGTGTATCTCAGCCCTAAGTGTAAGCCTGCTTCAAGTCAGAATGGCAGTCCAAGCAGCATATGTGGTTTTCACATGCAGATGTTATCTTTTGCCAATATAAACAGGGTGTACCCTTTTCGAGCAGAGTGTGTTGCAAAGCCCTCCGAGAGATAAATCGGAGGCACCAGAGTACATGTTTGATGCCCCTCTATTGCATAGAATGTGCACTTTCATATACGCTTCTGTTTTATGCGTGCCACGCATCGTTATGATTCATGCATAGAATGTGCTTGCTTTCGATTCCGCATAAAATATGCTTTGCTTTCAATCGTGCATAGAATATGCTTTCAATGTTGCATAGAATATGCCTGTCTTATGCATAGAATATGCTTTCAATATTGCATAGAATATGCTTTCCCTGTTGCATAGAAAATGCCCCCATACTTGCATAGAACATGCATTTCATCGCACTTTTTTGCGCACCTTACTTGCACAGAAGATGCATTTTATCGCACTTCTTTTGTGCACCATCCTCGCACTTTCTTGTGCATTGTATCTCTCTCGCACTGTCTTGTGCACTTTCACATTTCATATCAATCGCACTGTTTTGTGCAGTTTATCATTCGCGCTATTTTGTGCACCTCAATCGCACTGTTTTGTGCAGTTTACATTCGCGCTATTTTGCGCACCTCAATCGCACTGTTTTGTGCAGTTTATCACTCGCGCTCCCTTGTGCATTGCACTGTTTTGTGCAGTTTATCATTCGCGCTATTTTGCGCACCTCAATCGCACTGTTTTGTACAGTTTACATTTGCGCTATTTTGCGCACCTCCATCGCATTGTTTTGTGCAGTTTATCACTCGCGCTCCCTTGTGCATCGCACTGTTTTGTGCAGTTTACATTCGCGCTATTTTGCGCACCTCAATCGCACTGTTTTGTGCAGTTTACATTCGCGCTATTTTGCGCATCACACTGTCCTGTGCATTGCATTCATTCGCGCTATTTTGCGCACCTCACTCGCACTGTCTTGTGCTTTGCATATCGCATCGCACTGTTTTGTGCAGTTTGCATTTGCGCTATTTTGCGCACCTCAATCGCACTGTTTTGTGCAGTTTATCATTCGCGCTATTTTGCGCATCGCACTGTTTTGTGCAGTTTATCATTCGCGCTATTTTGCGCACCTCAATCGCACTATTTTGTGCAGTTTACATTCGTGCTATTTTGCGCATCGCACTGTCCTGTGCACTGCATTCATTCGCGCTATTTTGCGCACCTCACTCGCACTGTCGTGTGCTTTGCATATCGCATCGCGCTATCTTGCGCACCTTACTTGCACTTGTTAGTGTTTTGCATCGCGCTATCTTACGCACCTTATCTGTATCGCACTGTTTTGTGCATTCACCTTGCTCGTACTGTTTTGTACACCTTTAGCATCGCACTATTTTGTGCAACTGCTTAGCACTGTTTTGTGCATTCAGTCTGCATCGCACTGTCTTTTGCACATTGTATTTTTGTATCATTCGCACTGTCTTGTGCACTCTCTGGTCTATGGGACCTTAAATCCTCTAAAGGTGCAATTTATTTGGTGTTTGTCGTGCCCGAACGACTTCTGGTAGTTTGGTATAGCCACCTGCGTGTGTTTTCAGTGAGTTCCTAGGAGACCAACTGAGACGGTAGAAACTAGAGTTCGAATGGCTCATGCCTAGAACGCAAATGTTCGGGATTTCTGAGACTAAAGTCTGGTTTAAATACCCAGGGGAATATCCTCGGCTTGAAATCTGTATGGCAGCGCCATAGATTGAGATAGCATATGTATGCGCCTCAATTCTGGATACTGAACCAACCTAGTCTGTCACCCTGTTGGAGAATAGGGAAAGCTGCGACCATAGTCAGGGAGAAAAGTAGTACCTGCGGTTCAACCGAAAAGAAGGGGAAGGTCCCCGGCAGCATGAGGTTTCTCTCTTTTGCAGGCATGATATTGTATGTACGGTTCATTTGAAGCTGGTGCCACCAGACGAACCGGACATGTATTGTATCTTCTCCGTGTGAGACGTAGCGAGAATTGTAATTCTCTTACATCCTTACTGCATGAAATGTAGTTTTGCTTTGCATTCTTGCTTAAAACTGTTGCATTTATTGTGAATATCTGCTTCATTACAGTTTGCTGCTTTGCATGATCATAAGTTATGTTCGGCTTTGTGCATGTCTTTTGCATTTTTCCTCCGCCTGCGAGCACATCTTTTTGTTTATCTTGTCTGTTTGTCTAAGTCTTCGGCCTTGTCAAAAATGGGTCGTCTCTGGGCTTTGACATTTACTCCCGTCAATTACGACTTCCGAGTTCTGTCAAAGAGGGGCAACTGTAGACACCCAATTTTTGACCGACCTTAAGACTCAGACGTCACCGATTGAGCGCTCGGTGATGATGCATATTGTGCTCGTTCTGAGGTCACAGAGTCTCGGCTGAGAGCCTTGCCTCTAGACTTCGGGACTCTTTTGTGCTTTGCCTCGGTTTGCGAACCAGGTCCTATTTTCTCTGTTTTCTCTTCCCGAAGGGAGGGAGAGGTCTCGAAGACCATCTCTCAGTGGCCGTAGGCTACGTTTCGTGGTCGTAGGCCATTTTTCCCGTTTGGAGACCAGTTTTCGGTTTTCGGAGCCGTCGGCCGTGCGCCTCGGTTCGGGACCGCTTAACTTTCTCCGTTTGCTCCGGTTTTTGGCACACACCTTGTTCCCTCTCCCTAGAGGGACACTGTGGCCCGGGAGACCACCTTTGTGGTCATACGCCATCTCCGGTGCTTAATAGTCAGTTTTCGGGGCCCCCAGCTGCGTGTTTTGGCCCCCAAACCTTCGTTTTGCATCGGTGTGGGTTCATTTTTGCCATGGACCCTATTTTCATTGTTAGGAAGGTGGTAGTAGGGTGGGAGACCACCTTTTCTTCTTGGAGACCACCTTTCCCCGGTCGGCCGGTTTTTCTTGACAGGTAGGTGGTCTCCCTCACTTTTGAGCCACAATTTCGGGTCTCCCATACCACCATTGTGTTGCATTCATCTGGGAGGCAACCAATATGGGTAGGCCGACCAGCTTTTCTTCCTGACCCTTTTGAACCTTGCTAGAAAGCTAGTTTTCCTCTCTACTAGGTCACATTTTCTGGTCTCCCATACCACCACTGAGTTGTATTCACCTGGGAGACCACCAATATGGGTAGGCTGACCACCTTTTTTGAGTTGACCTTTTGGCTGGCTGGCCGACCACAAAAGGTGGCTGGCCGACCACCTGGCCTGGTCGGCCTACTCCCTCCTGTTTTGTCTTCCTGAGTTGCTTCCAGCTGTGCCAGCTGAGAGACATTTGCTGCATCCTCTATACACGTGTATGGAGGATGTTTAATCTTGCTTCCAAGCTTCCAAGAGAAGCTTTAGACCTCCTTGGCTATAAGAGAGACCCTCCTCTCCACTTGCAAGGGTTGAACATTTTGGTCTCAAGATAGATACACTTCTCATCATATCTCTACATCCCAAGCCTCCAAACTCCATTATTCTTGGCCATTTACACTATACCTCCAAGCACAACACCTCCGCTATTATCCCAAGCACCTTGGAGGTCATTTTCAGAGCTTGAGGAGTCACTTTCTTGGGCCAGAGCTGGCTACCTTGCTGTGCTACAAGGGTAAGTCTCTATTTCCCCCATCTTGACATTGTTTTGCTCCATACTTTAGCCTTATTTCTAAGCATTTTTGGACTTCGACATAAACTGAAAAAAGTTTTTTTTTTGAGCTCCTCTTTAAGTTTGATCAAGGTCATTTTTCTGTTTGGGGTCATCTTCCCCTTTGCATGCTTCATTTCCTCATGTTTAGGGCTATGCATTAGAGCATTTGTGTTGGCCTTGGTTTGGCCTTTTGGCCACTGAAATCCAGTGGATTTTTAGTGGCCAATATGTGTTTTTGAGCCCTAAAATCAGAGAGGGGTGACCCTCTCATCCCTTATTCTCTTTACTAGCTTTGTTGGCCTTCCAAAGGAGCTCCATTTTGCATGTTTTGAAGTCATGTTTTAGGCCATTATTTGTGAGTTTTATGACCTACATAAGCTCTGTCCAGAGCTCTTTTGGCCATTTTGAATGTCTATTATGCATGTGTAGAGCAATCCTATTCAAGGCCTTTCAAAGGGGCTTTTACTTGCATGCTTCCTAGCTTTATTTCAGGCCATTTTTGGTGGGTTTTAGGACCCTCAGAACCTCTGTCCAGAGGTGGTTTTTCCATTTTGTGTGTCTATCATATATGTGTAGAACAACCCCTTGCATGGCCCTCCAAAGGAGCACATCATTCTTGCATGCATTGATTGAGTTTCAGTGGGTTTTTGGGCATATTTTGGCATGGAAAACTTCTGTTTTTGGCTGGTTTGGTGAGCTCTCATATGCTTCAAATAGTTGTAGTACAACTCATGGTTCACTAGCTTTCTTTGCATGCTTTGTTGACCCTTGATTCTAGCACATTTTGACTATGCCTTGAACTAATTTTGTGCATATTTTGGACTGCCCTAGCTCGGTTTTTGGGTCTCATGGTCGAATGATGTTTGTTTTGCATGCTTGTAGTTCAATACACTTGCCTGGCTTTGAGATTTGAGGTCCATTGCATGCATATACTGAGGTGTTTTCATGCCTTGGGGTCATTTTGCATCATATTTTAGAGCCTATGTGAATGCCATATTCTCATGTTTTCTACTCTTTAAGTGTGCTTGAGAGTTGTGCATGAATGCCTTGTTTTCGGACCATTGAATGAGCTCCATTTCCTTGTATTCCGAGCCATCATTTTAGGCCATTTCCCCACTGTTTCAGACTTGCCTAGGGTCTGTTTGGGGTTGGTCTTGCCATTTGTGCATTGCTTTGTGTACCTCTAGTGTGACGCACTTCACTAGTTTCGGTATTCGGGCCATCTAGCTTGCATTGTGTAACATACTTGCATGTTTCGGGACCATCTTTTATGCCATTTCAAAGCTGTATCTTGTGCCATCATATGCCATATTTCATTCCTTGCCATGCCTTGTTAGAGTTGCATGTTGTGCCCTAGGATCGGTCCTTTGCATTCGTGCATGTTTGCATGTATTTCGGTTGTCTCATTTCCATCATATGGCCACTGATGTGAGTGTGGCCGAGGTCCACTCATATTGGTGTAAGTCCATCTTGCATTTGTATATGCCATTTAGTTCATGTGCGCATGATAGTCTTCGTAAGTGCATTGTGTATGTCATGTTATGTCACGTGCATTGTGTATGCCATTTTAGTCCATAGCATTGCGTATGCTAGGTTGCATGTTAGTCGCATTGTGTATGCCATCTCACTTGCATTGTGTTTGGGATAGGAGTTAGCCCAAGCACGGGAAACGAGGGACGTTTCGTACTCAAAGTGACGAAATGTATCTCAATTCCCGGTCGCCGACACTCCGGATTAACCATGATGGAGTCTAGGCCTTGTTGTATTTATTTGTGCATTCATTTCACATCGAGTCATGCAATTCGACTCCTCGGCCATCATGCATCGAGATGCGTGATTGGTGGCACGAGGATCAAGGTGTGCATACATATGTGAAAATACTTTGCCATGTCCCTTTCTTGCTGTCTGTTGCAGCAAACCAGAAATCAGCAACTTTTTAGAGCTTTGCACAGCATTCCGGGATTAATTGCAAACAGAGGCAAATCGGGGCATCACAAGGAATTTTCCAACGAGGCGACACGAGCATGCATGCATCTTTCATCATTCGGAACAGAGCTGAGGCGGTCCATGGATTTGTATATTAGTTTATTTTGCTTTCCTAGTTAATTTGTTAATTAATTAGGGTTTTATAATATTTAATTATTTATTTGAACTGTAATTATTTATTCGGACCCTCTCCGAGGAGGGCAATGTTGTAATAAGTGTGTGTGTGTGTGATGCATGTTTTCCAACCCCACATCTTTCTTCCTTTTATTTACCAGTTTATGATGGTTAGCTTAGGGCATGTTTCAATTAGCATACTTATGATAGCATGTTTGCATTCATTTATCTGTCTTGAATGCACCGGGCTCGGCGCATCATACTAACTGCATTGTATTTCAATTCCGAGTTGAATACTTGTTAGTTGTAACATTTCACATGCCATCTTTAGAATAGCCGAGCCTATTGTAGTTGCATTCCTGCATGTGTTACATTAGGCATTTCAGCATAGTTAGGATCATGCATGGATTTCTAACATAGCTTCTGTTTTGGCTTGGAGTACTCGGTAAGTGTTTATGCTTTAGCATCCTTGCATGTGTGTGAGTGACTGCCATGATAGCATGCTTACCATGAGGTTATTTGTTTATGTGATATAACTGCCTGAATGCCTGTGGGTGGAGGTTAGATTATCTGAATTGGAATAATGCATTGACTGTGAGTTTTAAGCCCACTAGATAGTGGCAAATCACCATGTTTTCTAAGCCCACTTGAGGGTGGCAAAATCCACGTCTTAGCCTACTTACGAGTAGCACCTTCAAACCGTTTTTCAAAACGAACATGAGATGTTTTGTTCCAATTCAGGCGACCCAGTCTATACTTGTATGTTGTGTGCATCACATAGTAATTCTAGGCTAATAACCGGAATAAGAACACATAATGTTTTCAAAACTCGATATTATGGTTAGTAGAGGCCGATCTTTGATCGGGCGAGCGGGGGTGCTCACGAAGTGACCTTCCCCAATCGTACCCAAGTTCCCGAGCCGAGACAACTTTGGTGATGACGGACACGTGGCCTTAGGCAACGAGTCAGGGTTTCCTAAATTCCCCCAAAATAAATATTTAGGTGGCGGCTCTGTATCTGGCAAAGCAGTCCATGTTTGGCACTTCTTTCTAAAAAAATCTGTTTTCAAAAATGATTTGTCGGATTTGGACTCTTTAATGATTCATCGGTCTTGCATTGCACTCTGCGAGATTAGATACAGGACCGTGACATTGAGTCCTGAACTGTAGTGAGCCCAAATGAACAAAACGGGATTCCCTCCCGGGACGTTCGGTGACGTCTACACAGTGCCAAACTTTCTCACTGATGGATTTTAAAAACGCTCTCATACGAGTTTTCCAATAAGAATAGTTTGTACCGTCGAGTAAAGGAGGTCTATGAGTTGAGTTACCTTCACGAACAGAATCCATAATACTAGTCACAGAAAATCACACTCCTATAGTTTTCATAAAAACAAAAAGTGACCTGCTCTGATACCAATTGAAAATCCTAAGTGATTCGTGATTAGATCAAGATTAAAATATTCCAAATCCCGATGATTCAAAACACGCAATTTAAATCATCAAGCACTTATGAACGTGATTTAGATTGTTGTTTTTCTGAATAAACAATAAATCGACACAAACGATTTTTACGTGGAAAAAACCACAATTGAAGAACCTTCAATTGTAATCAAAAACCACGGGCGAAATGCCACTAATCAATTCACTACTGAAGAAAGAAAGATTGCGAAGATAATACACAAATTACCTAACTCAGTCAATTTGTCTTCACACCTTCTGTAACTCTTTCACCACGCCTTCGTCTCGGAACTGATTGATCTGAAGTTGAATCCACAACTTCGTTTGTCGAATAAACGACTACGTACAGAATCAAACTCCTTTGAAACTCCACGTTTGAATCTTTGGAATCCACCGAAGAGAACTCTCTTGTATGTATACAAACAATCTCCTTGATATGTGCTTCTCAATTCATGAGTTGAATACTCATTCAATTTTATCAAGGAAAACTCACAAAAATCTCCAGAAGAAAACCTCAAACAAAACCCTAAAAAACCTTAAACAAGATCTAGGAGCAGTAATCCTAAACTTGACCTAACACGCGAATATATAGAGCCTGAGATCGCGTGGTCCGCTCGAGCGTGGAATTCCCCGCTCGAGCGGAGACTGCATATTCCGTGATTCATATAAGGTCCACGCTCGAGCGGAAGTTCCCATGCTCGAGCGTTGAATCACACCATCTAGTATATTTGCAGGCTTGACAGAAATGCTGTGAGGGTCCAATCCCCGCTCGAGCGGCACTTTCCCCGCTCGAGCGGGAAGACAAAAACTAGAAAATCTGGAAAACTCTAAATAATTACAACCTTGGTTTTGTACCATGGAATTTGACAACAAAGGGTCCTAACACTATTGAATCCACATCTGAATTGAATTGACCCCTATATGCCTTCTCCACCACCGTCTTCATCTTGGAATTGTTTTACCCAACGTTGAATCCATAACGCCGATGTCAAATCCACGACGATGAGCCACTCAGGAATCTACTAAAGCTTTAGGCTCAAGTTCCACAGAATCCACCGAAAAATAATTCTCTCTTTTGTGAATAAAACAAACTAAACAAACCCTTTGATATAATTCACTCAATTCATGATTAAACTCTCATAGATATCAAAGGAAATAAGTAAATAAGCTCCAGATGAAAATCCTAATACCGAATAAAAAGATCTAGAAGTCGTACCCTAGAAACAAACTGAATCGCAGCTTTATACAGACAAGGGCTGCGATGCTCGCTCGAGTGAAGGAATGCTCGCTTAAGCGAGGATACTAAAATGCATGTTTTACCACGTGTCTTCGGTCGAGCCACCAAAGTGTCGCTCGAGCTAGAAATGTATCTTCTTAGTATTTTTACAGTCAGTGAAAACTTCTAGGACCAAAGATTTTTCGTTTGAGCGCACATTCCTTCACTTGAGCGAACAAACAACTTCGACTGCATTTTTGCATTTTTGCTTTGCTCGATCCCTGTCATAGTCAGCGAAGTGGCAAACCTGATAGGATTAAGATCACAAACTCCTCTACATAGGCACAATTCGAGTTGGATTCACACTAAAAACTCATAGCCTCACTGAAATAAAAGATCGAATAAAATTATAACCGAAAGGAGTTTTGTCAAACAGGATTGTCAATAACAAAAACCTAACACAGGTCGACATGGATAAAAACATGCTGATGTGACAAGTTGAAATCGCATATTAAAAATGCGATTTCAAGTTGAAATTGCATTTTTAACATGCGATTTCAACATAAACTCGCATTTTGAAAATGCGATTTTAAGTTGCACAATTACAAAACTCATTCTTAAAATAACATTTGAAATTGAAATTCAGCAATTCCTTGCCAGATTGAAATTCCTTTTGCTTCAACTTTTTTTAACATATGTAGCCAACCTATTCATATTACTTTATTACATATAAATTTTTATTTATGTCAAATCATCCCTCCTTGTATTTTTTTTTGTCCTTCCTGTATATTAAAGTGAATTTTGAGAAAAAGATAAGAACTCTTTTAACGTAATATAGTAAACGCTATAATTTTAACATAATTACATTGAGTTTCTTTATCTTAATTTGTATAATACTTCATTTTTATCAATAATTTTTTTAGTTATATGGATGGAAAAATAATGTTGTCATCCTTTTTAAATAAAATTATATATTTTGCGTTATTTATTTTGTACTTATATAATTTCTACATTAGTTTTGGTATATTTCACTTTACAAAAAGGGAGATTAACATAATTATATGAAAAATGTGAAACTTATTGTATTTTTTTTAAATGTCAGAGGATGTCAGTGTAATTTACCCTAAAAGATAATAAGTACACAATATAAAATTTTTATTGAAGAACCACATAGTGGTATGGTACAAATTCAAACTCTAATGTATCGTTGGTTAATTCGACAGGTTAATACATATGTTAATATGTAGTCACTAATGCCACATGCATTATTAGCCTTACAAAAGATAAAGTCAATTTGAAAATGTGATAACTTTCTGAATCAACTATCTACATAAAATTACAATTATGTCAATTGTAATATTTATCATTTACTTCATTTTACTCATAAAAACATAAATGTCATAACACATTTTTATATTAAATTTGAAAATGTAATAGCTTTCTGAATCAACTACCTACATAAAACTACAACTATGTGAATTTAAACCCCAGAGTTTCGTGTGTTTTTCAATTTAAACATCAGAGTTTCAGTTGTAACAATTAAAACCCTGATGTTACTTTCATATCACAATTTAGACCTTCCGTCTGATTCAACTAATGGAAATTTAGGCAAAATTTTTAAATTCAAACCCACATATTAAATATCTTCCTCGTTGTAAATCCGTTTCGCCTCATTTTTACGCTGTTAGATTCACCTTATGACCTAGTTTTCATTCTACCCCTCATACGTCTTGTTCCACCTTTTTTTATGTGCCGTCAGAGTTCCAAAATTTGGCCAAAAATATGATTTTTTTTTTCAAATTCAAACCCACATGTTCAAACTCTTGTATCTCTTTCGTTGTAATTCCGTTTTGCCTCATTTTGCATTGTTAGATTCACCTCATGGCCCAATTTTTATTTCAACCCTCATACGCCTTGTTCCACCTCTTTTTGCGTGCCGTCAAAATTTCAAAAGTTAGCCAAAAATAAGACTCTTCTCTCTCTCTCTCTCTCTCTCTCTCTCTCTATTTATTTATTTTTTTAAGAGTCAAACCCATATGTTTAAGCCCTTGTATCTCCCTCGTCGTAACTCCGTTTCGCATCATTTTCTCGTTGTTGGATTCATCTTATGGCCTAGTTTTTATTCCACCTCTCATTGACCTTATTTAATCTCTTTTTGCATGTCGTCAGAGTTCCGAAAGTTAACCAAAAATAAGATTTTTCTCTATCTTTTTTCAAATACAAATTAAAATAAGAGAACTCAATGTAATTATATTAAATATTATAGCGTTTATTGTATTACATTAAGGGAATCCTTATCTTTTCTCAAAATTCACTTTAATATATAGGAAGGGGAAAAAAAAAAAAAAAAAAAAAGACCTACAAGGAGTGATGATTTGACATGAATAAAAATTTATATATACTAAAATAATATGAATAGTTTGGTTATGTATGTTAAAAAATGTTGAAATGAAAAGAATTTCAATCTGGCAAGGATTTGTTGTGTTAGGTTTTTGTTATTGGTAATCCCGTTTAACAAAACTTCTTTCAGTTGTAATTTTATTCATTCTTTTATTTTAGTAAGGCTATGAGTATTTAGATGTGAATCCAATCCGAATTATGCCTATGCAGAAGAGTTTGTGATCTTAATCCTATCATGTTTGCTACTTCGCTGACTATGTCGGGGATCATATTTCCCAGAAGTTTTCACTAACTGCAAAAATATACTGAGAATGTTTATTGTTCGTTGAGCAAGAATTCCTTCACTCGAGCGACCATCGCGGCCCTATTTGTTGTAAAGCTGTGTTTTAGTAAGATTTTAGGATATGACTTCCAAATCTTCTTCTTCGGTATTAGGGTTTTCATCTGGAACTTCTTTGCTTGTTTCCTTTAATATCTGTGAGAGTTTATATTATGAATTGAGTGAATTATATCAAAGGGTTATTTTGTTTTATTATAAAAAAAAAAGTGTTGTTTTTCGGTGAATTTCGGAGAATTTCGCCCTGAAGTTTTGGTGGATTCCTGAGTGGCTCATTGTCATGGGTTCGACATCGGCATTGTGGATTCAATGTTAGACAAGACAATTTCGAGGTGAAGACGGGGCTGGAAGAGGCACATAGGGGTCCGTTCGATTTGGACGTGGATTCGGTAGGTAATTGAGAGTATACTAGTATAATTCCTTTGTGTCTTCTTAGTGGATTATTTTGTAATTTTTGCTCGTGATTTTTTTTTATCACAATTGGAGGCGCTCCAATTGTGATTTTTTCACGTAAAATTGTTTTATCGATTTGTCTTTGATTATTTGATTGGAATTGCTATTTACTGGTTAAAATTGATACATAATCACAAATCAACATATCGAGGATTTAAGATTTTTCATGTTGAATTTTAATTTCAAATGTCATTTTTAAAATGGGTTTTGTAATTGCACAACTTGAAATCACATTTTCAAAATGTGAGTTTATATTAAAATCGCATGTTGAAAATGCAATTTTAACTTGCCACATCATCGCAACAAAAGTTGTGTCAACTTGAAATCGTATTTTTAACATGCGATTTCAATTTGCCACACCGGCGCGTCATTATCCATGTCAACCTGAAATTGCATTTTCAACATGCGATTTCAAGTTGAAATTGTATGTTCAAAATGTGATTTAAAAAACATGCAATTTTAACTTAAAATCACATGTTCAAAATGCGATTTTAAAAGTGGATTAGTTTCCCAAATAGTTTAAAAAGTAGATCAATTTTCTAATTTATTATTTTTTTTTAGAATATTCCAAAAAAAAAAAAAAACTCCAACTTTGATACTATCAAGTTTTCAAATGGGAAGCCAAAGGGTGCGTGGTCGATAAGATCTTGGGCTATCTACCCGAGGTCTTAAGTTCGATTCTTAGGTCAATCATTCAAGTGACAACATATATTGTTGTTTTTCTGTGGTGTGAGACTATTTAAGAGTGACATCTGAAATTTCAGCTCTTGAGGATCTAATTCAAAATGTCAACTTTATGTGGTTAGTTAGTTAGTTGTTGTTTTTTTTTTCCCCCTAAGTTTTTAAAGAGATTATAATTATGGTTCATGAACTTAGTTGCATTTCAAGACATTTTTTTCCCACATTTTTTTTTATGTATTATTTGTTATTGTAGTCCATTAAGTTTTAATTTTATCATTTTGACTCTCAAAATTGTCAATTTGAATCAGTTTTATCCTATCTCTGACATTCGTCTAAATTGATAATGAGAATATAGATAAAAGAGAGTTTTAACTCTTAAAGTATACGTATTTTGTCATTTTAGTAATTTATGTTTCAATTTTTGTCATTTAAGTCTTTAAAATTGTCAATTTGGTCTTATCTCCAACGTCTATCTACGTTATGAGTGCAACTTGGGCGAGGTCAACTCGAACCTAACCCAACTTTTTTAGGTTTTGACAAAATATTTTTGAATTTGGTGTGAGTTTGGACAAAAATTTAAAAACCCAAATTACATTAAAGCAAGCTTAAGCAAAGACATCGAACAACCTGAGCAATTTGAAACCCGAATTATGTATATAAAAATGCATATAAATTAAGATAAAAGACAGTTTTAGTCCTTAAAGTATGCGTTATTTTTTTTATTTTAGTCCCTTAAGTTTCAACTTTGCCTTTTTTGATCATCAAAGTTGTCAATTTGAGTCAATTTCCAGGTCTAACATTCTTCTAATATTGATAACATGAATATGAATAAAAGATATTTTTGGTCCCTAAAGTTATGCGTTTTTTGCTATTCTAGTCTGTTAAATTTTAAATTTTGTCATTTTGGTCATCAAAATTGTCAAACTGTCAAATTGCGTTTTTTGAGTTAATTTGGTCCTTATTCAAATTAACAATTTTGAGGACCAAAGTGACAAAATTTAAAACTTGAGAGATTAAAATGACAAAAAATACATATTTTAGGAACAAAAATTATTTTTGACAAAGGATTATAATACTTTTCCTATTATCAATGTAAATGGATGTTAGATATATGACTAAATTGACTCAAATTAACAACTCTGAAAATCAAAATGATAAAATTAAAACTTAAGGGACTAAAATGACCCAAAAAAAAAAAAAAAAAACTATATACTTTAAGAACTAAAACTGTCTTTTATCCTCTAAATTAGTAGCAATTGGATGATATTAAAGTAATTTAAATTGATCTATATATACAAGTAACACAAAACAAAATCTTATATTTTTCATTTTTGACTCCGAAATTATAAAGACCACTATAGATTATAGTTGCAAATCAGTTCTTCAATTCCTATCTCTTTAACATTATATAAATTATTTGTTTTGATATTAGTAATGATTTTATATATAAAAAAAAATGTAATTTTAACAAATTAATTAATTTAGTTGCACAAAAAAAAAAAAAAAAAAAAAAAAAACAAAACAAAAAACAAAAAACAAATTTATATGCAATTTGGGCCTAATTAGACTTAGGCAAATGCCCCTCCTCTATTTTTTGATATATCACTGTCATCCCCTTTAATCCTTAAAATTATACTAACACCCGTTGTTAGCTAACTCCATTGATTACAACTGTGATTAAATTGACTCAAATTAATAACTTTGATATTTAAAATGACAATGAATGCATATTTTATGGACTAAAAATGTCTTTTATTCGTATTGTTCCCTTAATCAATGTAGAGAGGCATTAGAGTTAGGACAAAATTGATTTAAATTGACAACTTTGAAAACTAAAATGAACAAATTAAAACTTAATGGATTAAAATAAAAAAGAACGCATACTTTAGGAATTGATGTCTTTTATCCTTTAAATTATCATTGAATAATCAATTCAATTTTGTCTTTTTTATTATATTAATTTACACTTAAATTATGTAATTTTAGATCAATTTGACCCATGTAATTACCTTCCGTCTAAATCAAATAGAAGATATTGAGATGACACTCAAAACTTTATTTGAATTTTTATTTTATCCTTCAAATATCAATTAGACCAATGAAAATATAAAAAAATCAAAGTAAAATTTTTAATTAATACATTTTTTTAATCTCAAAAGTAAGAAAAATAATTTTTATAATTTTTTTAAAATATAAAAATTTTATTTAAAACCGTTGCTTTAAGCCTCAAACATCAACCGTTGGATAGGCAAAGGCAAAAAAAAAAAAAAAAAAAAAAAATTGAGAATAAAAACATAATTTTTGTGAAGGCTCTCAAATTTCTATGTTCTTTCATTTTTACCAAATTTGGGAGGAATATGGAGGGCATTAGAGTATCTCTCATGGTTTGTTATTGAAGTTGTTATTGTTATAATTTGACAGCTGGAGAAGAAAATGGTGCTCTAATAGTGCTATATGGTAGTTGCCAAATTTGGCAAATGTTAAAACTTGTGCCAAATGGAAGCGGGGTCACTGCTGTGCCCCTTCCCTGCTGTGTTCCTGCTGTGCCTAAAATGGCACAGTTTCATTTTCCTCTCTTTTATTTTTTTAAATTACTTTATTTTATTTTAGAGTTTAGAGTTTAGAGTTTAGGGTTTAGGGTTTAATTCTTAAATTTTTTTTATTTTTTTATTTTAGGATTTAGGGATAAAATTTATTTATTTTTTAATTTTAGGGTTTAGGGTTTAAGATTTAATTCTTAAAATTTATTATTTTTTTTGTTTTAGGATTTAGGGTTTAGGGTTTAATTCTTAAATTTTTTTTAAATTTTTTTATTTTAGGGTTTAGGGTTTAGAATTTAGGGTTTAATTTTTAAAATTTATTTTTTTATTTTTAGGGTTTAGGGTTTAGGATTTAGGTTTAATTCTTAATTTTTTTTTATATTTATTTTAGGGTTTAGGTTTAGGGTAAAGTGTAATTTATCATGCCAAAAAACATAGTGAGAACACGAAGGAAAAAAAAAAAAAAGAAGGGGTGAAATTGTGTTGTTTTACGGTACAGTAGGAACGGAGCAGGGAAGGGGCACAGTAGTGACCTCGTGTCCGTGCCAAATTGGATACAAGTTTTAGTAGTTGCCATAAGCAAAACCTCCCTTCCTTCTAGCAAAATAGATAAATTTTTGCAAAATCGCCATTTTTGTAGAACCAAACACAAAATCTGGTGTGTTCAGGATGACCTACCGGAAGACCTAACACACCAGTTTCAGTGTTTGATTCTACCAAAATAATATCTGACCATTGGAGTACAATTGCTATAATTCTACCATTTTTTACTATTCGTTGCCAAATTATAGTAATGGTAATAATATTATAACATTTGCCATTGAAGATGTTCTTATGTCTACACATAAAATAAGAAAAAATTGAAAAATTAGAAGAAAACAAATTGGGCTCAGCAAATTCTGTTTCACTTATTATTATTATTTTGATAAATAAATTATGTTCCCCTTGTTAACATCTCATTAACAAATTGGCCTAGTGGGTGCAACTTAGGGTTTAGGAGTATGCTCTCTCTAAGTTTTAGGTTCAACTCCTATTAGGGGCAATACGTTCCCTGGGGTCACACCCGCAGGCTCTGCGTGATCCACGTAGAGGGGCATTTTACGTAGGTCTCAAGATTAGTCAAAGTGTGCATAAACTGGCCAGACACTCAGTTATAAAAAAAAAAAAAAAAAAAAAACAAACAAACAAAAATAATTAGAGAATCTATAATGGATAAAAAGACTAAAAGGAACGACAGTGTCATTTTATAAACTTCAACAGAGATATATGTAATTATCAAAAAATTTAGTGAAAGTCAATCTAATTTAGTCAAGAGACATGTCTTTTTGTTTTTATTATTAAGATTCAAATAAAAAATTATAAATAAAAACATAGTCATATGTATCATTGATTTTCTTTCCCTAGGGAAAACAAAAAGATCCAACTAAACCACGTAAAACATAAGCCTATTTTGAGAAGTCATAATTTTAAGGGAAAGTCAAGAAATTATTATAAAAAAATTATAAATTATAAATTTTAAATTTATCTCCTTTACAACTTTTGTTTATAAAATGTTAAAAAATTATTAAAATATTAAATCCTCAATTTAGTCAAAGGCATAGCTAACTTTATTCCATAAATAAACTCTTGAGGTCATATTTGTTTGAATGAATTAAATTAGATGGAATTAGTATTTTTATTTATTTAGATTATATATCTTATTTCATGTTTGGGTTGATTTAAAATTATAAAAAGAAATTAACAAAATTCTATCAATTATTACAATGAAAAATATTACCATGTGCACTTATCTATCGTAATAAAAGTTACGATTTTTCTAATGAAAGTTATAAATTTTTGTGATGGGAGTTACAAATTTTTGTGATGATAGTTATGAATAATAGAATTATGATGTGTTATGTATAACTAAAATTATATTTTTTGTGAGAAGTAAAAAGTTATGTGTTTGGTTATGCTTTTAAAATGTGATTCCAACGCATTTTTCAATGCGGTGTTTGGTTTTGGTTTTCAAAAGTTGATTCCAATGTGACATTTGAAAACTCAGTCTAACCGGTCATCCTTCTGGACGTCCGGAACAGTTTTTTTTTCACTTGTTATTTTTTATATTTTAAATAAAAAATATGATTGGATTTTTTAAAATTTTTTTATGATTTTTTTTGTACCTGTTATTTTTGATATTTTAAATAAAAAATATTTTTGAAATTTTTTAAATTTTTATATGAGCTTTGAATAGAATTTTAGGTTGTGTGTTTGCTTATGAGTTGTAAGTTTTTGAATCAAATAACTTTTATAATTTCAAAAACTCAAAACTCAATTCAAAACTCATAACCAAATAAATTTTCCACACTCAAATCATAATTTCAAAATCTACAAACTCAAAATACAACTCTATTCTCAAATCAGAATTTATGATACTTGGGATGGGACTTTAGGTGGGACAAGCACATTTTCGAGTTCGTGGATATGACTTTAGGTGGGTTTCCTACACATTTGTGAAATGTGCTTGTCCCATATTGGAAAGGCTTAAGAATTTATATGGGTATATAAAATCAGGCTTGGGATACTTGGGGTGGGCCCCAAGGGGTACCCAAGTTTGTGGAAGGGTGAGGTTATGGGTAAAGTGGGCTAGACTTATTGGACCCAAAACAAAAATTGCATACATGCGCCGCCTCTGTTCGGTCAGGCTGGGTTGGGCTAAGCCTGAGCTTGGACTTGTTAAAATCCACTCGAATAGGTTTAATACCACTCGAACATATCTGTTTCCATTCTGAATAGATCTGTTCCTGTTTCGAACAGGTTTTTTTTCCTTTGGTACCTGTTTTGAAAAACCACCAGGTTTTCTATAAATAGCTTGCCTTCCAACAATGTTTAATCATCGAATTTCTTTCATTCTTCTTCCTCTTTTAGTCCTCCTATTTCTGCACGTGTTCTGCAATTTAATTTAAGAAGAAAAAGAGAGAGTCACAGTAGAGTTTTGTTTCACCAGACTTGATTTTGTAGTGCTGCAACTAGAGATGTAAGAAAAATCAAAAAAATCGTCCAAATCGATTGAACCGAACCAAACCGACTATATTTGGTCTGTTTTTTTTTTAACAAGAATCAGTTTGTGCGGTTTTTAAATTTAATTTTTTTCGGTTTTCGGTTCGGTATCAGTTTAAGCACCTTGTGCACCGATCTAAACCGAAACCGACCGTTTCAACATATATTGTATTTATAATATATATATATATATATATAATCTCATAATATAATGATATTAATAAGTATAATAAACCTTAATTAATTAACCTTATCATCTTTATAACCTAAGTTTGTAAACTCTTATTATATTAATTTTAACTCTAACTCATTATTCTTGAAATCTTAGTATTTTTAAACTTTTTTTTGTTTTTATTTTTGTTAATTTAGAAATTGAAATGTATTAAATGGATGGATTGGATATGTTTGAAATGGTAGACAAATAACTAATTTAATATTTTTATATAGATTAATGATTATATTTAAAAGTGATTCAAGTTTGAAAAATCCTAAACCGATTAAATTGCACCAAATTGAACCGTTTCAATCGGTTTGGTTTGGTGCAATTTGATGGGAGAAGCGGTTTGTATCGGTATTCAAAATAATAAAACTGACATTATCGGTTCGGTGTAATTTTTTACTTAAATACCGACCGTACCGAACCAATTACATCCCTAGCTGCAAATCAAGTGTTAGTCGTTGCATCCTAGGAAGTAGACACCATTAAATCTCAAAGCATCGAAGCGAAGCGAAATCTACTTTAAGGAGATTGTGTCCAACACAAGTCTCGACGTTTAAAGTTTCTGTAAGCATTTAATTTATTAAATTATTTTTTGGATTATTTATTTTTATTTTGTTGTTTATTTTATTTATACATTTATTTACATCTATACACATCCACTGTGGTTATAACAATCTTAAAATAGATTTCTGTTTTTATTTTTATTTTTATTTGTGTGTTAGACAGACAAATATTTGTTTCGGGAAATTAAATAGTAGTCATATACTGTTTAATTTCTTAAATAGTAGTAATATACTGTTTAATAATTTCTTTGATAACATAGTAGTCATATACTGTTTATCATTGGAATTTTGTTACAAAATATTATTCTGTATATTTTGTGTGTAAATTCTATTATGTATAAATTTGTGATTAGTGTATTATTATTTAATAAAAAATATGACAACTGAAACAAACAATACTGGGACTGTTTTTACTCCGACCCTACACCTGTTGTGCCAGTGATGACTCCGGAAGTACCGGTAAATCATGGGGAGAAGCCAAAAAAATTCAATGGAAATGATTTTAAAAGATGGCAGTAAAAGATGTTTTATCTTACTACATTGAATTTGGCTCGCTTCACTCGTAAAAAAGTTACGGCACTGAACAATGGAGAAACTGATCGACAAATGGTTGTCGCAGTCGATGCATGGAAACATAGTGATTTTCTGTGTCGGAATTATATCCTAAATGGATTGGACAATACACTGTACAATGTGTATAGTGTCAAAAGCACTGCAAAAGAACTATGGGAATTTTTAATTCATAAATATAAGACAGAGGATGCTGGTATAAAGAAATTTATTGTCGATTGTTTTTTAGATTTTAAAATGATAGATTCCAATATGGTTATTAGCTAGGTTCAAGATCTCCAATTAATTCTCCATGACATATATGCGAAAGGAATGGTTCTTAGTGAATCTTTCCAGGTAACGGCAATTATTGAAAAATTGTCACCATTCTAGAAAGAATTCAAGAATTATCTAAACCATAAGCGCAAGGAGATGAAATTAAAGGAACTAATAGCGCGGCTCAGAATTGAGGAGGACAACCGTGGTTCCAATAAGAAGTCAGAAAACTATGTCATGCAGGCTAAAGCAAATGTTGTGGAACATGGATGAGGGCCAAAGTTCAACAACAAAAAGCGGAAGCATAATGGCAATGGTCTTAAACAAGGATCCACTAGTAAGATTAACAAAGGGATCAACACATGGTTCAATAAGAGATTCAAAGGCAAGTGTTTTGTATGCGGCAAAGATGGACATCGCGCTAAGGATTGTCACGTTCGCAAGGATGGAGGGAGTTCAAGTAAAAAGCCAGCACAAGCCAACATAGCCAAGGATTTTTATCTTTCCGATGGAGTGGCAAACATCAACCTTGCTGCAGTAGTCTCTGAGGAAAATTTGGTGGGCAATCCCAAGGAGTAGTGGGTAGATACTGGAGCAACCCACCATATTTGTGCAGATAAAAAGATATTTACAACCTACGAAGTGGTAGAAAGTGGGGAACAACTTTTTATAGGAAACTTCTCCACATCAACTGTAGAAGGACAAGGAAAGATTATGCTGAAAATGACCTCGGGAAAAGAACTCACTCTTAACAATGTACTCCATGTGTCGGAGATTCGCAAGAATTTGGTTTCTAGGTCATTGTTGATCAAGAATGGGTTTAGATTAGTCTTTGATCTAATAAGGTTGTACTCTCCAAGAGTGGAATGTATGCAGGGCGAGATTACATGGGTGATGGGTTGTTTAAGCTTAATGTATTAACTGTTGTACCAAATTTGGCTATTAACAATAAGAACACATCTTCTATTATAGCCTTCTTTTTTATGTCATGGTAGATTAGGACTTGTTAATTTTAATTCTTTGCATAGACTTGTTTCTTTAGAATATTTACCAAACTTAGAGTTTGATCCTAATCATAAATGTGAAATTTTTATTGAGGCAAAACTCACTAAGGCATCATTTAATAAAGTAGAAAGAAGTACTGAACCTCTAAATTTAATTCACGCAAATATTTGTGATTTAAAATTTGTTCAAACTAGAGGAGGTAAAAAGTACTTTATTACTTTTATTGATGATTGCACCCGATATTACTATGTTTACTTATTGAGAAGTAAAAATAAAGCCTTAGAAGCTTTTAAGCAATATAAACTTGAGGTTGAAAATCTACTTGGCAAAACTATTAAGATAGTGAAGAGTGACAGAGGTAGTGAATATGATTCACCATTTGAGGAATTTTGTTCTGAACATGGTATTATTCACCAAACCACTGCACCCTGTTCTCCCAGTCAAATGAAGTTGTTGAAAGAAAGAATCGAACTCTTAAAGAGATGATGAATGTCATATTGATTAGTTCAGGGTTACCTCAGAACTTGTGGGGGGATGTGATTTTGTCTGCTAACTTTATCGTTAATAGGGTACTCCACAAGAAAATCAATCAAACACCTTATGAAGTATGGAAAGTTCGACGACCTACCTACAATTACCTCAAAGTGTGGGGGTGTTTGGCCAATGTGGCAGTCCCTAGTCCCAAAACGACTAAGATAGGACCAAAAATCATTGATTGTGTGTTCATTGGTTATGTAAATAATAGTAGTGCATATAGATTTTTAGTTCATAGATCTGAAAATCCTGATATGCATATAAACACTATTATTGAGTCAAGGAATGCGTCGTTTTTTGAACACATTTTTCCTTGCAAGGAAACTAAAGAGACAAGTTCAAATAAAAAGAACTTTTGATACTGCTATAAGTGGTAGTGAAGACCAAAATGATAATAAAACAGATGAACCTAGACGTAGCAAGAGGGTTAGGATCTCTAAATCATTTGGTCCAGATTTTCTGACATACCTGTTAGAAAATGAGGCTCAAAACTTCAAGAAAGCAATGTAAAGTCCTAAAGCTCCATTGTGGAAAGAAGCTGTGAGTAGTGAAATTGAATTAATACTGCAAAATCATACTTGGGAATTGGTGGATCTTCTACCAGGGTGTAAACCTCTTAAATATAAGTGGATATTCAAGAGAAAGATAAAAGCAGATGGTTCAATTGATAAATACAAGATTAGGTTTGTTGTTAAGGGATATAGGCAGAAGGAAGGCCTTGATTATTTTGACACATATTCACCAGTGACAAGAATAACATCTATTCGTATGCTAATTGCGATTGCAATTTTGTATAATCTGGAGATACATCAAATGGATGTTAAAATAGCTTTTTTGAATGGCGAGTCAGATGAGGAAATCTATATGGAACAAACGGAAGGGTTTCAAGTTCCTGGCCAAGAGAAAAATGTTTATAAACTTGTCAAATCATTTTATGGATTAAAACAAACTCCTAAATAATAACATGAAAAATTTGATCACGCTATGCTTTTGGATGGTTTTAAGATAAACGAATGTGACAAATGCATCTATGTTAAAAGCACAGACAAATTCTATGTCATAGTTTGTCTTTATGTGGATGACATGCTCATTATTTGAAGCAATAATGACAAGATTAAATCCACAAAGAAAATATTGAACAAAAAGTTTGATATGAAAGATCTGGAAGTAGCAGATGTAATTCTAGGAATAAAAATTACTAGAACATCTGAAGGATATGGTTTATCTTAATCTCACTATGTTGAGAAGATTCTGGAAAAATTTGGAAAACATGACGACCGTCCTGCTAAAACACCTGTTGACATTAGTCTTCATTTGTCAAAAAATACAAGTGCAGGCATATCACAATTAAAGTACTCTCGGATAATCGGAATCTTGATGTACTTAATGCATTACACTAGGTCAGATATAGCCTATGCTGTAAGCAAATTGAGTAGGTACTCAAGTAATCCAGAGTCCCATCATTGGAAAACGATAATTAGGGTACTTAGGTATCTAAGACAAACCTAGAATTATGGCTTACATTATACCAAATATCCAACAGTACTCGAGGGGTATAGCGATGCAAATTGGATATCGGATACTAAAGACTCAAAATCCACTGATGGATACGTCTTTACCTTGAGAGGTGCTGCAATCTCTTAGATATCCTCCAAGCAGACATATATAGCAAGGTCGACAATGGAATCTGAGTTTATCGTATTAGATAAAACAAGAGAAGAAGTTGAATGACTTCGTAATTTCTTAGAAGACATTCCAATGTAGCCAAAACCTATGCCAGCTATATGAATTCACTGTGATAGTGAAGCAGCAATAGGACGGGTACAGAATCATATGCATAATGATAAGTCTCGACACATTCATCGAAGACATAATGCCGCTAGGCATTTGCTCTCACATGGAAGAATATCCATAGAATATGTATAGTCAAGAGAAAATATTGCGGATCCATTGACTAAAGGGCAAGCCAGAGAGCAAGAGTACCATTTATCAAGGGGAATGAGATTAAACCTATTACTTAAAAGTCACTATAATGGCAACCCAACCTAGTTGACTAGAGATCCAAGATCTAGGTTCAAAAGGACAACCGAATTATGGATGACTTCACTTATCACTAAGGAGGGTTTCTCCTATCCATTCTATGATAAGAAGAGTGATACCTGCAGCGTTAGTAGAATAAGCTTTGCTTTTAATGATTCTTATAGCTTGGACATCTAAGTGAGGTATGGCAGGATACTCTTAATAAGAAGTCACCTATATGAGTGTGAACTGGGCTGGTTTTGTGACAATTGAGAATGCGAAATTCTCTAGAGCACTCATGAATTACCAAGTGTTGTTCAGGGCCAAAATGAACATAACAGTAAGAACCAAACTGTGTCTGTAGATACACTATGTGTAGTTTATTGTTTTGGCTTACACAAATAGCTGAACAGTTCAAGATATCGCGTCCACTGGTTAGCTAGTAAGTCCAATATGCTTTTACTAGAGGAGGTTTAAAGCCAAAAACTACCTATCTCGATGTGGTGTATCTTCTTAATGTACTTTTTCTTTGTCTGCATTTTGTTGCATGTCTATTATTGTGAATTCCATCTATGTGGGGGATTATTGGAAAATGGCTTTGGAAAGCCTTATTTTTTTTGCTAACTTTGAGCATTAATTAAGGTGGGACCCAAGCGTTATTTTTAACCGTTACTAATTGGTTTCATATTTAAAGCCGTGCAGTGAATAACATCATGTATTTGGTTGCTTAAAACTATTTCCGGATGAATAAGAATTCAACGCTATAGACACCTCATTTTTGATGGCCCTTACGACTTGGATGCCATCGCATGCACACCCGATGATGAGTTTATATGCTTGCCAAGTGCTCGAAGTCTTTAGCGGAATGCCACAACTTTGAGCCTTTTCAAACGTTGCACCCCTGTTGCCTCAGTTTTGGATCGACCCTTGGTTCTTCAAGCCTGCAGCCTTTGGTAGCCTGTCGGCGATCACTTTTTGGTTGCCGGCCACTAGTCTCTTTTGTAGATATTTGTGACAGCTGTTTGCACAGATGCATGTATCTCCCACGTGTAGAGCTGGATGTTTTTGAGGGAATTGCTTGGTTCTCTATATACAGAGGACCTCCTTTCATGTTTTAAAGGTTAGAAAATTTAAAGCAAAATTTTCTCTCTCTCTCTCTCTAGCAAATTCCTATACTTTTGCCTACAAATCCTTAATCTTTGCCTATATACCCTTAACCAAGCCTTCTCATTGTAGACACCCTATTTTTGACCATCCTTAAAACTTGGGATGTTATCGTTTGTGCACTCGATGATTGTGTGTTTGTGTTCGTTTTGAGCGCCTAAAGTCTTCGGCGGAATGCCCTGTCTTTGAGCCTTTAAACCTTGTTCTCTCTCTGCTTTGTTTTGGACCAAAACTTGGTATCTGGACCTCTTGGTGACCTGTCGGCCACCCCCCAAGGCTGTCGGCCATGGGTTGTGCCTGACGGCCATGGATGTGGCCGGTTAGCCACCAGTGGTGGTCGGTCGGCTATCAGTGGTGGCCGACGGCTACCAGTCTCTTTTTCTAGATATTTATTGACAACTGTGCTAGCTGTTGCTCACTGAGCTGCATCTTCATACACGTGTATGGTAGGATGTATCTAAGCTCAAGGGGTGTTTTTCTATAAATAGGGGAGTTCCTTCCCCAT
This sequence comes from Camellia japonica, assembly GCA_030407325.1. Classification (NCBI taxonomy): domain Eukaryota; kingdom Viridiplantae; phylum Streptophyta; class Magnoliopsida; order Ericales; family Theaceae; genus Camellia; species Camellia japonica. The sequence goes on along the minus strand of JAPPVO010000029.1, from coordinate 31,737,249 downwards.
TTTGGAGGGTGAGCATTTTTAGAACAAAAATATCTCTCTCTCTAGAATTTTCTCTCTCTCTTGATATTTTGTGCATATTTGCTTACAAGTCCTTAGCTTTTGGCACACTAACCCTTAACCAAATACTCTCACCTTTGGGCTGATATAACTCGGGACATAATTTGAGCTCTAGAAGGAGGTTTGAGCTTGAATTTGTGGCTGTTTGCTTCAAAGGTATAGAACTTACCTTGTTTATACTTGTTTTGTATACTTATTTTGCCATCCTTTTAAACTGTTTTAAGGTTGGTTTTGAAGTGTAAAAAACTCTTTTTTTATGATCTAAAAATGGTTGTTTGGGGCTATCTTGAGTTAAGGGGTGGTCCACCTTTCTTGTCTCTTTGCTTGTTAAGCTTTTGTGCCATCTTTTCATCACTTTCAAAACAACTTTTTTGGGCCTTTTAACCATTGAATCTCAGAGGTTCTTCAGTGGTAAAAACTTTGTTTTGAAGTCCAAAATTGGAGGGGTTAGTCTCCTCTCCTTGTGTCTTGTTTGCATGCCTAGTTAGCTTCATGGGTTAGCATGTTTTTCTAGCTTACTTTAGCTTAAGTCCAGCATGTTTTTGCCTCTATTTTGACCTGTTTTGGCACTGTTTTGGGTTAGTTAATTCAGTTGAGGCTTGTATTGCATAATTGTAGTGTTAATTCCTTCACTAGCTTAATATTTTAATGGTTTAATCACCATTGTTTTGAGTTGAAAACATGTTTTAGTGTTGTTTTGCACTTCATTTCAACACTTAAAATCTCTGCAACCTCCCTCCATTCTTCACTCTTTTGTTTGCTTTGAAAGTGGTTTCAAACCACTTGTTTGCCTAAGTGTGGAATTGAGGTGCTACACCTAATGATTTAATCCCTTAGGGGGTTTGGTACCAACAGTGTAATGCCTCTTTCATGCCCAAAGTAACTTGTAGTTTGAGCCATCTTTCCATTAGAGGACACTCACTAATGGACTTAATCGATTAAAGAATAAATCGGTAACTAAAATGAGTAAATAAAATGAACAAGTAAATGAGGCAAGATAAGCATCTTTCATGTTGCATTGTATGTGTTCGAATCAGACGTTAACTCGAACACGAGGAAAATAGGACATTTCATACTCAAAGTGATGAAACGTGTTATTTTCCTTGGTCACCATCACCCTTGATCATGCATGATAGGGTGGTGGTCTTTTTGAGTCTTGTTTTGCACTCATTAAACTTGTACAAACTTGGTTCTTTGGCCATCATGCATGAAAATTGCTTGATTGATGGTTTGAGAGCCAAGAGTTTCACTCATTTGAGCTTGTTTGATGATAAGGGGTGTAAACAGTACATACAAACCTGTGAGAATACATTATTTTGCTTTGTCTGCTCTCTGTTGCAGCAAAAAGAGGAGTTCATGTCATTAGTGGCCGACCGGCCACCACCAGTAGCCGACCGGCCACCATTGGTAGCCAACATGCCCCCTGTTGGCCAAATGAAAATTGCACAGTGTGTTGGCAAGTTGGAGCAGAGGCATTCTGGGAATTAGCAGCACTGTTGGTGTTCAAATGTGCAAACAGAGGCGTTCAGTAGCAGGGCGATGGCTTTTTTTTTTCCAGGTGGAGAAACCGAGCATGCGTGCATCCCTTGTTTACCGATGCCATTTAATTGCTTTGATTAGTTAATTAGTGGTAGCTAATTAATTAGTTTAATTGCTTTGTACTTAATTAGCTTAGTATTTAGCTAATTACTTCGATTTGTAATATTTAATTAGCTTAGTGTTTAGTTAACTAATTCGTTTCAATTGTTGTAATAATTAGCTTAGCCATAATTAGCGTAACTAGTTGGTTAGCTTATTCATTCGGACCTTCCTTCGCGAGGGTATAATGTTGTAATAAGTGTGCATGCGTGTGTGTGTATGTCTTCCAACTCCACGTCTTTCGCTCTTTTATTTAATCGCTTTTGATGGTTAGATTAGGGACATTTCAATTAACATACCTTATGCTTGCATGTTTGCATCCATTCATTTGTCTTGCATGCATCGAGGCTCGGCGCATCATTCAAACTGCATCGTCATTTCAATATATCTTTGAATACGTGTTTAAACCGCATGTTATTCAAATTGATTCATATGCCATATTAGTAGCCGAGCCTATTAATTCCATTATTGCATGTGTTGCACTAGACACTTAACATAGTTAGGATCATGCATCTTTCTAACTAGTTTTTTTTTTTTTTGTTTGCTCGGAGTACTCGGTGAGTTTTATGCTTTAGCATACTTGCATGAGTGTGATTGTCATATTGCCATGTTTCGCATGCTTGCCATGAGACTATGTGCTGACTTGCTAAACTGCATGAATGCTTGTGGATGAAGGCTTGTTGTTTGAATTGGAACGATTCAATAAATGTGTGTTTTAAGCCCACTTTGTTGTGGCAAATTATGTTTAAGCCCACTACGTTTTGTGGCAAATCTGCAACTTTAAGCCCACTTGAGGTGGAAAATTCAAACCATTTTCATAAACAAACATGAGTTGAGTTGTTCCAATTCTTGCGATTTTAGTCTATACTTGTTTGTGCGCATTACATAGTAATGTTAGCTAATAACTGGAACAAGAACATATAATGTTTATAAAACATCATATCATGATTAGTAGAAGTCGATCTTTGATCGGGCGAGCGGGGGTGCTCAATTCATGACCTTCCTCCTTCGTACCTAAGTTCCCGAGCCGAGATAACTTTGGTGATGACGAACACGTGGCCTTCGACACGAGTCAGGGTTTCCTAAATTTCTCCAAAATAAAATATTTAGGTGGCGACTCTATATCTGGCAAAGCAGTCCAATTTTGGCATTATTTGATTGAAAATTGATTTTTCAAAAAGGTTTGTCGGATTTGGACTCTTTGGTGTTTATCAATTTCACATTACACTTGTGAGATTAGATTCAGAACCATGGGAGTCCGAACTGTGAGGCCTTCTTTTTAAACCCTTTCCGAAAGGCAGGGCACGGAAAAAGGCGAGTCCACACTCATCTTTGAGCTTAGGCACTTTTGAGCTTGGTTTGAGCTCTTGAAGGGTGTGTTGTCTTGGTTTTGTTGCTTGAATTGCTTCTTATCTTCAAGAGGTATAAGGCTTTGCCTCTTTCCTTGCTTTTCTACTATTTTACTTGCTGTTTTCCAACTGATTTTGGGTTGCAAAACTTTTGTATTTTTGGGCTGAAGCTTGGGTTTTAAGGCCATTAAAGGTCGAGGGGTTGATAGCCCTTTTTTGTGCTTTGTTTTGGAGGCCTTTGCCCTTGTGTTTCCCACCCTTTTACTATCTTTTTCTGATATTTTAAACACTGATTTTCAGAACTTTTTCAGTGGCCAAAATCATATTTTGAAGTCTAAATTTAGAGGGGTTAGCCTCCCCTCCTTGTGTGTTGCTTATTAGCCTAGTTTGTGCCATGTTTTAGCATGTTAATCTAGCTTTTTTTTAAGCTTAATTCCAGTTTGTGTTAGGACTTATTTTAGACTGTTTTAGCACTGTTTTGGGCTGTTAGTTGCATTTGAGCCTTGCTTTGCATGCTTATAGTGTAATTGTCCTCATGAGATTGGTGTTCTAAGCCTTAGACACCATCTTGTTTGAGTTGATAGCATTTATTTATGCTTTTCTCACTCATTTTCAGTACTAATAATCTCTGCAACCTCCCTCTTTTCTTGGCTTTTTATTTTTCTTTGAAAGTAGTTCAAACAATTTGTTTGTTTAAAGCATGAGATTGAGATGCCATGCTTAATGGTTTAATCCCTTTGGGGGTTCATTACTAGCGGCATGATGTCTCTTTCATGCTTAAAAGAACTTTTGGTTTGAGACTTCTTTCCATTTAGAGGACTTAAACTCACCATTGGACTTAATGGATTAAAGGATTGTTGGTAATCTAAAATTGAGTAACTAAAATTGAGGTTAAAAGGGATGCAAGATAATAATTTGGTTGTATTCAATTAGATGTTAATTGAACACGTGGAAGCTTGAACCATTTCACACTCATTAGTGATGAAATGATTCAAGATTCCAAGGTCACTACTTCCCTTGATCTGTCATGATAGAAAGGTGGTTTTGAAAGTCTTATTTTGTTGCATTTATTGAACTTACACACTTTGGTTCACAATCCATCATGCAATGAAATTGCTTGAATTGATGGTTTATGGCTAAAGCTCTCTTCTTCTTTGATTTGTTCATAAAAAGGAGAGGTGAGTTGTGCAGACAACCCTTGAAAATACCTTGTGCATGCTCTGTTTGTCCCCTGTTGTAGTAAGGAGAATTGGGCAACAGTGGCCGGCAGGTGCCCGGCCGGCCATCACTGGTGGCCGGCAGTCCTCATCATTGGTCGGTTGGCCATTGATGCAAATTCAAGCGGTGTGTTTTTTGAGTAGAGTAGAGTTATTCTGGAAGTGAGCAACAATGTATGTGTTCTCTGTGCAACAGAGGCTTTCTGGAAACAAAACAGTGGCTTTTTCGGGTGGAAACCGATCATGCGCATGAACATCCCTCATTTCCTGAGGCAGAGTAGTTAGCTTAGTGCTTTAAATTACTTCTTTTAAATTGCACTTGTGTTGTAATTAATTAGTTAGTTAACTAGTTGTTTGATTTTGTTAACTAGAATAGTTAATTCATTTGTTGTAATAATTAGTTAAGTAGTTTAGCTATTTATTCATTTGTTTTGTAATAATTAATTAGCTTAGCTTAGCTAGTTAGCTTAGTTCATTCGGACTCTCCTTCGTGAGAGCGTAATGTAATAATCTGTATGTCTTCCAACCCTACGTCTTTCTCCATTTTATTTACTAGCTTATGATGGTTAGTTTAGGGACATCATATTTCAATTAGTATTCTTCATGTTTGCATTCATTTATATTGCATGCATCGAGACTCGGTTCATCATTCTAACTGCATTGTTAGTTTGATACTTTTTTGAATACGTGCTTAGACTGCATGCTATCAAAATTGCTTAACATATCATGTTAAATAGCCGAGCCTAGTAATTGCATATCGCATGTGTTGCATTAGTCACTTCGCATAGTTATGACCATGCATTTTTCTAAACTCATTTCTCTTTTTGGCTTGGAGTACTAGGTGAGCCTTTAGTCGCTCTAGCATATCGCATGTGTGCGATTGTTGCCATGTTTAACATGCTTACCATGAGGCTAAGTGCTTAAGTGCTATAACTGCTTGAATGCTTGTGGATGAAGGCTTGTTGCTTGAATTGGAATAATTTGAGTAGTGTTTATATGCGATCACTTTTTCAAGTGGTACATATTTTGAAACAATTTTGCAAAACAAACATGACTCGAAATGTTCCAATTCTTACAAAGTTAGTCTATACTTGTGTGTGCGCATCACATAGTAATACTAGTCTAATAAATCGGAACAAGAGCATATAATGTACATGAGATTCATATCATGATTAGTGGAGGCCGATCTTTGATTGGCCGAGCGGGGGTGCTCAAATTCATTCATGACCTTCCCCTCTCGTACCTAAGTTCCCGAGCCGAGACAATCTTGGTGATGACGGACATGTGGCGTTTGGCACGAGTCATGGGTTTCCTAGATTTTTTCAAAATAAAATATTTAGGTAGCAACTTTGTATCTGACAAAGCAGTCCATTTTTGACAATTTGATTCAAAATCGATTTTCCAAAAGATTTGCCGGCTTTGGACTCTTTGGTGATTATCTATTTCACATTGCACTCATGAGATCAGATCCAGAACTGCAAGAGTCTGAACAGTAGAGCTTATTTCGTCTTCCGAAAGGGGGCGCGAAAAAGTCGAGCCACAAACGCGCATTTTCGGGTTCGTGAATATGGCTTTGGGTGGGTTTCCTACATATTTGTGAAATGTGCTTGTCCCATATTGGAAAGGCTTAAGAATTTATATGGGTATATAAACTCAAGTTTGGGATACGTAGGATGGGCCCCAAGAGGTACCCAAGTTTGTGAAAAGGTGAGGTTATGAGTAAAGTGGGCTAGACCTATTGGACCCAAAACAAAAATCATACGCGCCCTGCTATCTATCCATCCGGTCGGTCGAGCCTGCTGGGCTAGGCCTAGGAGCGGGTACGTGGTGTGAGGTTGGGTAGAGCTTGTCCGGCCCAATCCTTATCTGTTTGGGACAAAAATTTTATTTATTTATTTTGGTTTCAAAATTCAAAATAAATTGGTCCAGAACAGATCTGTTTAATAAATTGGTCCAGAACAGATCCCCTACAGGTTCATACCTGTTAAAAATCCACTCGAACAGGTTTAATACTGCCCGAACAAATCTGTTCCTGTTCTGAACAGATTTGTTCCTGTTCCGAAAAGGTTTTTTTCCTTGTTGGTACCTGTTCTGAAAAGCCACCAAGTTTCCTATAAATAGCTTGCTTTCCAGCAATGTTTAATCATCGAATTTCCTTCATTCTTCTTCATCTTTTCGTCCTCATGTTTCTGTATCTGTTCTGCATTTTAATTTAGGAAGAAAAATTGAGAGTCACAGCAGAGTTTTGGCTCACCAGACTTGATTTTGTAGTGTTGCAAATCAAGTGTTAGTCGTTACATCTTGAAAAGTAAACGTCGTTAAATCTCGGAGCACCGGAGCGACAGCAAAATCTATCTTAGGAAGATTGTATCCAATACAAGTCTCGACGTTTAAAGTTTCTGTAAGCATTTAATTATGAATTTAATTTATTAAGATTTTCTTGACTATTTATTTTTATGTTATTATTTATTTTATTTATACATTTATTTACAAATACACACATTCATTGTGATAATAACATATTTAACTAATTAGTCTCTGCAATCTCACCTTAATACTTCAACTTGTACCTACCCCCGCTCCCCTCTCTTGAATTACATGTGAGATAACATGTCTACATAGACCACTAGTACGGACGTTACTATTGAATTATTAATTCAATTCCAACATCATGTCCAAACAAACATAACAAATATGACTTGAGATATATTATTACATCATCATTATTCAAAGCATCACCTCATATGGACTTCCTCAAATGTGATTAGAAGTTTACAAGTACTGAAATCAATTTAAATCAAAATAAAACAACCAAAATTTTAAGTTATTTACACAATAACCTACTCAATTATTAGCAAATATTATTTTATTTTATTCATATATGAATTCATACAGTTTGATTCTTTCAATTATAAAAGTGTATCACTTTTATCTATTACAGACCTCTTTCAGACCACCTCAAAAAAATATGTGTTTATATGATTTTTATAATTAAGGGAATTAATGTGTTCGGATTCATGTATAAAAGGGAATTAATTGATATTGGCTAAGAATTATGGTTCTTAATGTCATTAACCCTAAAATTTTCTAGAAAATACATAAATTGCAATAGTGATGCAGCAATCATGTCACAACACGTGTCAAGCTTTCAATATCCAGTTCATCCCTAAAGCCTTCCTTTCCCAAAATCACGCACGTAACAAGTTGACTAAAAATCTCTATCAGCCGTTGATCTGCCGGTGGTAATCCTACTTGAGCCGCTAGCCAGTCCATGTACCCAAACTGCCATTCATCAAATCACAAAAAGAAAATCACCAAAAGTATTTTTTTAATTGTAACAGTTAATCATTTACATTTTAATCTCTTATATTTTAAGTTCAATTGTAATGTCACTTTTCGTTTATAGTTTTAAAGAAGTTTACCAAAATGAATATATGTATTACATGCGACATTTTTTGGAGAGGTAATTTGAAGTAAAGAGATTAAAATAAAATTTTGATAAAAATATAACGAACTAGAATGGTATAAAAAATGTAAAAAGTGACGATTAATGCGTAGCACTCCTCTTTATCTCCCCGCTCCACCCCCACATCCCCCTCTCACCTTGCATAAATTTTTCTGTCCTGGTCATATGACTAGGGCAAGTTTTCCTCTCCGCATCCTGTTTTATCCCACCAAAACTTAAATTCTCATTTTTATTTATTTATTTTTTATTTTACATATTTTAAGTCACTCATAAATTATTGTTTCTAATATACTAATACCATCTCTTATTTGTATTAGTGTGCATATTTTTTAATTAAGCAAGAATTTGGAAAAATGATAAGTAGAAACTAGGATGAGAATTAACCTCAAATGGATTAAGAAGATGGGTATGATGCTTGGGAATTTGAGATTCCTCCATGTGGAGGTAATGTTGTTGAACATCAGCTAACATCTCCTCTTCAGATGGCAAAAGCAACTTACCAGATAAAACCCTTGCTATCCACTTTGATTGGAACTCCATAAGAAGAAAAGCTATACCCTGATTCACATTGCGAAGAAAGTTTGCAATTTGCTTTTAACACTATGGATTAAAATATGAAAAAAGAGTGCGAAAGTAGAGAGATTGAAGTGAAATTCAACAAAAATCATATGGATCACTTGTTCTAAAAGACAAAAATTTCATGTTTACCTCCTATTTCTCAAAAATCAATTAGACTCTTATCCTTTTAGTTATATCAATTTTACAATTAAGCTATTCGAATAATGATAAATATTTGACTCATGTTGTGTAACAATCCTGACTTGTGATTAGCCTATAAACCATGATTAAGGATGTCAGATAAGTAATTAAGAGGAAATCATGTGTAACTTGTCTGTCTTATGTGTTAATTGCATTGTATCTGTTTATGGTAGGATATCTGTCTGCATTTCTAATCTGTTATGTGAATTAAAAGCCTTATCGGCATCCGATCACGAAACTGACTTGGTCTATGTGTTATTTGGCATTTTTAGAATTCCACGGTAGGTTGAATTGAAATCCGATTCGGAATGAATTAAATTAGAATAATTCATGTCAATTTGATTAATTTAAGTCAAGTTTAATTAAGCTTTCTTAATTGAGCCTATAAAAGGCAAATTTGACTCCCTTAGTTCATTTTTGCACCTTCATTTCATCCTCCTTAAGCTCAAAACGTGAGAAGAGAGGGAGAGGAAAAGATTGAGGATTGAATTCAACAAACAAGGAAAGAGAGGGATTACTAGACACTTGAAGAGAATTTGGAGAATTTTAGCACTCTAGAGCACCATTGAACATCTAAGGTAAGAACTCAAGCTCTTGGTTATGTAATTGAGCTAACTAATGCATAGATTCAAGAGGTTTAAGTGTTTGGGCTTGGGATATGAGCTTAGGAAGTAGAGAGGAAGAGCATTCCATGCATGCATACATATATCATAGCATTTTGAGTTCAATTGCAAAGAATTGCCACATACATGTGTTCATCTTGCATTTGTTTTCAGAATTTATCAAGTTTCACACCATTTGACCTAAATTGATCATGTTTTGGAAAGATTGAGTTCATAACAACTCATGCATGTCATGTTCATACCATATTCTTCAATTTCATGCTTAATTTTGAGCAATTGACATGCTTTTGGGCCTTGTTTTCATGAAATGATCTTTATTTCTCCATGTTTTCCAAGTTTAGACATGTTTTCTCAAGTTTTGGAGCCAAAATGATGTGTTTTGTTGGGTTGAATTCGGGTTTTGAAGCTTGAACAGCAATTTGGAAATTCTAGATTCTGCCTCTCCGCTTGAGCGACAGAACTTGCGCTCGAGTGACCACTCTGTGTTTTACACTTCCGTTCTAGCTACCAAAATTTGGCTCGAGCGTAAAATGCATGCTCCTAAAAGTTTACATGTTTTGCAGACCGTTCGAGCGACAAGAGTTGCGTTTGAGCGAGGACCTTAGTCCTACGCCACACTCGAGCGACCGTCGAGTATGCGTCGAGCGGGAAAATCACACAACCAGTACTTTTGCAAAGTTTATAGACTGCTCGAGCGAAACTTCCTCCGCTCGAGAGACCTCCCACATTTTGAACCCCGCTCGAGCAAGGAAAGCTACGCTCGAGCGAGGACCATGTTTTCAACAAATTTACCTAAGTGTTGAATAGCATGTCTTGGCATTCTCATTGTATCCTAGGTATTCCTAGGCCATGATTAAGACATAATAAGGAGGTTAAGACTTAGAAACACACTAAGAACTGAATGAAATGAGTTACGTATTATCTGGGTGTGTGTTTCAATATGTGTATATGTTATGTTTATGTAGGTCACGCACTGTAAGCCATTTGATTAGTCTGCTCTGTCTATTTGCATTTGGAGCCATCTGTGAGTAATGACTCTGCAAAGCTATGTTTAACTTTAATTATTTTCTCATGAAGATGAAATGATCAGTTTCTGAAATGCTATGTTTTGTATGAATGAATGATTGTCCAAGATTCTGAAATGTATTTGTGGCATCCTTAGCGTCTTATGATATGCGTCCCTTTATGGGTCATTGGAAACGTCTCTGTGCACATGAGTCATCGGAATGCCTTTATGGCCGCTCCTTTATGGGTCATCGGAAACGTCTTTGTGCACATGAGTCATCGGAATATCTTATGGCCGTTCCTTTATGGGTCATTAGAGTGCTTTCACGGCCGTTCCTTTATGGGTCATCGGATTTGTTAACGCTAATGGATGTACCACGTACTATCATGTGAAATGTATGAACTTTGAATAAGAATAAGAATATGTACACGAATCAGTTCTGATTTGAGATCAGATTGTGCATAAGAATCTGTTTAAGACATAACCTCTAATTTCTGACTCTGGGATGAACATCATTCATTAAAACTTTTTACTTTGTTATTATTCACTAGGCTCTATCTCACTATAATTATTTATGTATGTGGGTAAGCAGGAGCGTGACTAGGCCTAAGCTGTTGCCTAGAGAGTTTTAGGTTAGCTAGCCACCGTGCCTCTCGGGGAGGTTCCCCATTGAGAAATCAAGTTTTGTGACCATGCTATGGTTGTTTTTGTTTTGTTTATTTGCACATTGGATTAACTCCCTTATGATATTACTTGTAAGGTGATGTAAGACTTAAGGAAGTTTAACGTCACATATGTATGTATCTAATTCAGTTTTTTTGTCCCATGCATGTCTGCACAGCTCAATGGACTATGTATATTTTGTATATTTGCTTCTGCAGCCCCTAATTATCTGTTATTCTGTTCAGAGGCCTTTGGTAATCCAAGGATTACTGGCCGGTTAAGACGCTAAACCTATAGGGGCGAGTTTGGGTCGTGACATGTTGTCACTTCCCATCAACAATCGGACAAAATTTGCTAATCATAAAACTCTTCTTTGGATGGAAAAGTTGCTTGCCTATGTTTAACAGCTTCACAAGTGAAAAACAACTCTAATTACGATTTGGAACCTTAATATAACCCCCACTTGTGGTTGTCTTTCATGTGTAGAGTTGATGGTCATAAGCAAGACTTTATTATCCCTCCAAAGAATAGTCTTGGGCCTAGGTCAATAGATTTTATCTGATTGTAGAAAACAGAGAACAACATGGGTCAAATTAATACTAGTTTGAATAGTTCATGTGTAAAATTGATATAGTTAGGGTATCTCCAACGGTTCACCAAATATTTCATCAAATCTTAGTAAAAAAAGTACGAATTCCTTTATCTGATATTAGCCACTCTAACAGTGAATTTATAGCTATTATCAAAACACAGGTTGTCCTGGGGGACGACCAGCCAGTCGTTCGGTAAGAGCAAATGAAAAAAGTGTGTTTTAAGGAGGGGAATTCAAGAAACTTACAGTTGCACATGCAATATCTTCAACGAAAATACTCTGTGATGATGAGAAAAATGCTATTCATTGGATTCAGCAAGTAATATAAATAGCTTGATTGGTTTTTGTTTTCTTGTTTTTTGTTTTCATATTTTTGGAAACAAAAGCGATTGTATGTTTGAATAACACCCAGCCTTTTCATTTTTGTGCGAAACAGTTTTGGAAACAATGGATATTTGGTTGTATTTCGTAAAAATTTGGTTGTTTTTTCTAAAAAAATTTCAGAACAAATTTTAGATAAACATGTTTTCTGTGTTTTTCAAAAAAATGAAAACACAACTAAACAATTTTATGTTTCAAAAAGTTCTTTAAAAGATTTATTATTTTCAGATTTTTTTTTTTTCTTCCAAAAACATAAGTATAGTCAAGTGGGATCAACATTCATTGGAAAATTTTGAAAACTATATTTGTAGTTGAATGCATCAGCAAAACAATCCACTCTTAATACTCTTTCCTCACATTTTCAATTAAAAGTTCGCTTGACGGGTCATCCTGGGGGTCGACCTCCTGGTGTAAAATTTTCATAAAATTTTGCCTTGAGGTGGACATCCGAGGAGACATCCAGTGGTGAAAATACAACGGTAATGAACAGTATTTTGATGAAAGGCACACAACATCCTCAGTTTGGTAAAAGATTTGGGATGTTCTCAATTTGATATAGCTTTGATAAAATTGTTGGAAAGAAAAAAAAAAGTGTACTTTTTCACCAAATTCAAATTTGATGATGGATTTAATTAAATGTTGGAGATGGCCTTAGAAAGTCATAAGTCTAACTGAGTTTTCAAGAATAATTTGAGGGATGAATGAAATTTTCTCTTTTTATAATTCTAACATGAGAAAAACGCCAAGAACCATTAATGAAGGGATCACATTAAAACTCAGTTATATGAGATTCAAATTGATAAATTTAAAACTACAGGAACCAATTACTTTGTTCAAATTAGTGGAACTGACAATATAATTTATTCTTAACAATATTTTGAATTGTGAACTAAAGTACAACAAAGCATATACATTGAAGACCATCATGTAATTAATCCAAAACATACTATAATTTAAACAGAAAAATATTGTGTTCATAATTATAGGGATCAAAATAGAATTCAAAAAAAATTATAGGACCACTAGTATAATGACTAAAAATTACATTGGTTGTCTATATAATTTCTTTTGAATTTCACTTTGATCTCTTTAGTTTTATATGTGATCTTTTTCAGTTCAAAATTATAACTATAAATTCACATTGTAATAAAATTGAAAGTGTAAAGTTTAAATTGTTCAAATTAAAACTATGAGAACCAAAATAAAAATTTCAATCAAAAGGGATCAACAATATAATTTACCCAATAAAAATGAGGCCTTTTTACAAGACTTTTGAAAAATTGGGAATTTCATGTAATAAGAAATCATTTAAAAAAATCACAACAATAAAAATATAAAAACAATGGAGATTTTAACTAACCTTTTGTGGAATTCCAATGAAAGAGAGTGAAGGAGCCAGCTTCGGTGGGAAAACATGTTTGTATAAAGGTCCAACACGTTTATCCTCAATAACACTTACAATTCCATTTGTTTTCAAAAATGGAAAATTGTATTTGTACCTACACAAAAATGAAGCAAAAAATAAAACGTAAAATTACAATTCTCACCATTCAACTTTTATTCAGATTTCACTTCACTCTCTTATATTATAATAGTAATGATTAGGTCTTCAAACTTTCACTCTTATTTTAAAGTAGTCCTCTTGTGATTCACCATTAAAAAGCTTGACAAAATGTATCTCACCTAATGGTTAGGTGAGTAACATGGTTTTAAAATTTGAATCGGCCTGACCGATTCGACTGATTAAAAGGGTTTCGGTCTGCATATACTCTCTAAATTATTAGAAACTAAAAACCGACTTATTTAGAGAGAACCGAGAAAACCAACGGTTGAACCGGCGAACTGGTTGACCGCTAGCCGGTTCGCCGGGTCGATGAAATTCAATTTTTTTTGATTTCTTCTAACTTTTTTTTTTATTCTTTCTATCTTTTCTTTCTATCTTTCTTATTATACACACACACACACACACATATATATATATATATATAAGAAAATTTAATTGAAAACTCTCTTTTAAGTGTCTCATTTTGTGAAGAATCCCATTAAGAACTTGAAATTATTGTGAAAGTCTCCACCTATTTATAAGAAAAAAAATTCTTTTAAAAAAACTCAAGAAATCCATGTGGGATTCAATCAAATGTATTAGAGGAAATATTGAAATTTTGATATTCCTTCAAAATTTTTGCTCTTCTTTTAGTCAAATTATTTGAATTAAAATCATATGGAGAGAATCTTGAATATTTGATTTTCTATTCCAAAATTAAAATTAATAATATTTTAAAATATATTATTATATTTTTTAGTAAAAAAATGTTAGGAGAAATATTTAAGATAATTTAATATTGTTAATTTTTTTAATTTATAATTTTATTACTTATATTTTTATTTAAATATAATTTTAATATATTTATTACATCATAGTTTGATTCCGGTTCAACCCGACTGTTGAATCGGTGACCTGTCCACCCAATCCCTTTTTCGGTTCGCTCACCAATCCGATTTTTAAAACATTGGAGAGCAAGTTCCTAAGGTGTTAAAGGAAAAATATTATGAAACAAATTTACACTTTTTATCTTCGACCTTTTACTCCCATTTTATTTTGGGTAAATTACAATATCATTTTTTTTTATAGTTTAAACACGGTGTCACTTTAGTCCTTCTAGTTTTAATTTGAATAATTTGAACCCTATACTTTTGATTTTCTTGTAATGTGATCATTTCATCACTTACCGTTATAATTTTGAACAAATAAAAACCACGGGCAAAAATAGGACTCAAGTGGAATACAAAACAAATTTTAAACATCATACTTTAAGGACTACCATAAAGTTTGTTTTGAATTTCATTTTAATTCCTATAGTTTTGTATGCGATTTTTTATTTTTTATTTTTTCTGTTTAAAAATGTTAATAGAGGGACCACATTGCAACAAAATTAAATGTGTAGAAGTCAAATTAAAATTACAAAAATTAAAGTGAAACTTTACTCAAATTAGAAGAGGCCAATGGTTTAATTTACCCTTTTAGTTTTGTACTTCATGTTTCAATTTTTACTTAAATAATAGAAGGATTACATTGAAACTCAAATTAAAATTTAAAATTTAAAATTTTAATGATTGTAATTAAAAGATAAAGAGCCAAAGTAAAGGAGGAGAGTCAAGAAGAATGATGGATCATACCCAGTGCAGTGGAAAATGGTATCTGCATGAACAGAGGATCCATCTTCAAAGGCTACTGTCCCATCTTCACAAACATTCACTATCTGTAATAAAGTTCAAAATCAGTTGGACCATACCCAGTTAAGTGGAAAATGTTTTATGAGGCATGCTTGGTAAATGTTTTTTTGGAAAATTAAAATAAAAAAAAAACTTCAAAATTTGACTATTGTAACAAAATAAATTTTCAATTTTTAATTTTATCAATTTGAATCTTAATTTTTTGATTTATTTTCAATGTAAACTATTTGCTTATTTTCATTAAGTAAAACTGACAAAAAATGATATTTTAGCCACTAAACTCAATATAAGATGTACATAAAATGTCTAAAAAAAATTATCGTTGAGTTTAATGACTAAAATACCATTTTTTGGGTCAATTTTACTTAATAAAAATAGGAAAATGGTTTAGATTAAAAACAAATTAAAAAATATGATTTAAATTGATAAAATTAAAAATTTAAGGTTTATTTTATTGCAAGGGATAAACTTTGAATTTTTTAAAATTTTTCTATTTTTTAAAAACAAAAGTTGGTATATGTTTCCAAAAATATATAACCCAAAAAAAATAATAATAATAAAAAAGAATCCATGATTAATGAGGTAGCTGTAGGGGTGGGCGGCTGGTAGTGGTGGTTGATGAGGGAGGCAAAAACAGAGAACGAAAACTTGTTTTCAAAATAAGTATTCAGTATGATTGGTTTTAGTTTTTTGAATTCAGTTTTTTGAAAATTAAGTTTCTTGTTTTTCGTAATTTTTTTTTGTTTTTAGTAAATTTTTTAAAATTTTAAGTAATTTTTTTACTTTTTTAGATGTACCTTACTTAGATGTATCTAAAATAGTAAAATATTTATGAAAAAATATTTTAAAAAATTAACAAATACACAAAAATAAGAAAATGTACTGAATTTTCGTATTTATTTATTTATTTATATTTTTTGGTATTTAGTGTATCTTTTAAAGATTTTTTTCACAAATATTATATTTTTTAAGTGTATTTATATTAGATGTGTCTAAAAATTTTAAAAAATGCTTAAAATATTTTAAAAAATTTGTTGAAAACATTAAAATACGAAAAATAAAAAAGTAGAATTTTCTGAAAACTGTTTTATGAAAACTGGAACCAAACAAGCTGTTTTTTTTTTTTTCTTGATTTCTAATTTTTAAAAAATTGTCATCAATTTATTTATTATTTATTATTTTTTGGAATTGAAAACAGTTTCCAAATCTTTTTTCTTTTTTTTTTTTTTTGTTTACAATTTTTAATTTAATAATAAAAACCCCATTACCAAACATGGCTTTCATTGGATGTCTAAGAGAGACCTACCTACCTTTGAATGCTGCCATATGTTGTGGTGATTGTCAAGCTTTGAGACTTGAAGATGTTGAGGTGATCTTGATGAAAGGTGAACTTCTTTGGAAACCGTTGCAATTTCTCTTGATATATCAAATGCACTTGCTCCATTTCCAATCATAACCAACACCTATTATTATTAGAAGGAGATTAAAATATTTAGTAAATACTTGTTGATCAGTTGAATTCCATAGGAACTGCAAATTAAGGTCTCGTTTGGGAACAAATTATTTTCGTAATTTTTTGCCTTGTTAAGAAAATATGTGAAAAAAAGTAAACAGAGTAATATGACAATTTATTGTGACTTTTTGACTAAAATGTTTAGTCTCCAAACGAGGCCTTAGGGGTTCCTTCATAAAGGAAAATTCTATTATTAAAAAAAAAATTATTTGTTAGAATGATGTGATAATATTATATTTTTTAAATATTAACTTTTTTTAAATATGAGCTATAATGAGGCGTGTTTTGTTTTAAGAAAATGACTTTTATTCAATTTGGGCTTGAATTAGGCTAAGCAGTTTAAGTATTAAGATTGTCATACACAAGCAGTTTATAGTAAATATTAGTCATCACATTATATCATATAATCAAGGAGAAATTATCCATTAGTTGTCCTATCAAAAAAAATAAAACAGAATCATGAAAAAGTTTATAATTTTAATTATTATTATATATATATATATAAAGTTTACCACTTATATATATTTTAAAAAAAGAATAATAATAATAATGATTTAAATTTCCCCTACAATCAAAAGCATATTAGTCATCACATACCTGATTTTGATATGGTTTTGGATGACGATAGTTATGACTATGCACTTGCTCACCGGGCCATTTTTCGATACCTGCCCAGTAATTTAGTTATATATATCACCAAATTAATTAATTTCTCAAAAATGTTTACTTGTTAGTATGACCCTCTTTTAAGATTATGTATTCATTTATCCTCTTGTTAGTTTGGTACAACCAAAACAAAATTCTCAAAAAATCATGACCCTTCTAAGATTTTATATTTGTTTATCCAGCTACTAGTTTGATACAACCAACATAAAACTCTAAAAAAATTCGATAATTACTTCACTAGATGGGGATAAGAGGTGAGAGGTTGACATTCGGATCCCACCTCAAAAGAATCAAGCGTATTTGGAAATTAATTATTTCAATAATTTTTTATTTTTTTATAAAAAAAAATAAAAATTAATGATATGACAATTTGTAATGATTTTTTAATTTTGAAGTTAAAACTCTTCACTGCTAAATGAGAAAAAGATGTAAGATTTGGTGTGGTGGATTCACTCTATATATGCTATGATATTGCTACTTGAATATTATAATTTTACTCATTATACAAATTATAAATACTCAAAATCTCTAAAATTATGTCACATCATCCGTTAATACACTAATTAGTATAACAGTTAGTGCATATAGCATTATTCTTATAAATATGAAAAAATTTATATCATCAAATAGACTACTAGCTCATAATAACTAGAAAGTCAACAAAACTTAACATAATAAATAAATCAAGCCCAACAACTACTTCTAATTACATACAATCATTATAATAAGGGAGAAATAAATCACCACAAAGGATATCAAACTCTTTCATAAGAATTGAATTTGATACATTACACTACAAAAAATGTTGCACAATCACTAAATCAAACGTCTTGATTGTAGTTTAAATAATTTAAATAGTTAATTTTGTAGAATAAAATAAATATGATATGATCATATAATTATTAATTTCTAATTAACTTGATCTTATATATAGATCATTGTCAAAATATGATACATGTTTGATTGTTGGATAAAGATGAGAGATAAGTTCGGGATACAACATGTTTTTTAGTTGGATGTTTGGTTACAAAGTATTAAAAGTTTGGATAAATTCGGTGCTACTATGGAAGATTAAATGAAAAAAATGGAGTATCACAAGAATTTGAATGAAGTATTCGGTCCCATATAATTAAATAATTCTGTAGAAATTGAAGTATTATAAGATTAGGCCTCTCACTTTCCTCCGAGTGAAAAAATAAAGGGGAATTACAATCCAATGAGTTCGGAAAAAAAATCTCACATATACATGAAAATGTTTAGAAATTTAATTATTAATATATATAAATTTTACCATTTATGGGTAATTTATTTTCTACACATACACTGAATAATATTTTCTCTAAAAACATAATTATATATTTTTATCTCATTCTAGTCAAACATAATATTTCATTACCTTTATTAAATTATTTCATCTATCACCTAATTTCATAATATAATTTATCCCAACAATTCTATTAATAAACTCATTTATAGTTCAATCTCATCTAAAATAACTCTACAGTCAACTGTCGCTAATAAGTAATGTCGTATCAAATAAAAACAATTTACACATTACATCATAGAGATTGATTTCAAATATGAGTCTCACTTCAGTTCACAAAATAATTTTTTGAGTAAATTTCTAAAATAAATTTTCTTGCTTACTAGTTTTTTTTTTTGGGAAAATAATTTATGTAAGAAAATTAGCTAACCTGGAAGATTGGCCACTCGAGGTTGAGTGTTGTGACCATTGCAAACCACTACTGCCTCAAACACCTCTTCCCGATTCGACTCACTCGTCCTTGACTCAACAACCCACTCATTATTCCTCAAGTCAACCATCTCAACTCGGACGACTTCAGTTCCAAACCGAATCAACTCAGTGATTCCGAATTCCCTCGCAAAGTCATTGAGAAATCTCAACACCTCTTCGTGCCTGGGAAAATTCCTTTGATCTCCATTTTCTCGGATGCCAAACGGGTAATCCGAGAAACCCATGAGCTGTCGAGGGATATTGGTGCGAAGCGAAAAGTAGAGACTGCTGTGAACGATCTCTCTGTTTGAGTCGAGGCCGAGTTGATCGGTCTCGACTTGTGGGTTGTAGACCCATGTTCCACCGAGTTGGTCGGCCTTTTCGAAGACCGTGACTCGGTGGTTTTCTCTTTGAAGTTCACGGGCGGCGATGAGACCCGCCGCACCTGCTCCGATCACCGCCACCTTCAGACACGGTCCCATATTATATAAATATATATATATATTGTGTATCTCTATGTTTTGTCAAAGAAAGTGACAAGGAATGGGAGTGCTTATGGAAAATTATTGATGTATTTGGGAGTTGCTTGTTTAGCGTGTGATATTTTGGGATAGATAGGCTTCGGTTGGGAATAGATTAATTTAGTAATTTTTTAGTTATTTGGTTAAAATATGAGCTAAAAAAAATTAGTATGTTTGGGATGATTTTTTAACTTTTTACGAAAAGATGTGCAAAAAGTAGGGAGAAAAGAGAATCTTTGATTTTTTGATATGAGTTATTGGCTTTTTAACTAATTTAATAATTTTTTGACTTTTTAACTAAAAGAGAGAGTTCCCAAACGAGGCCTTATTGATTATGTTGTATTGGCGGTGTTTGGCGACCCATGGGTAAGGTTATTTTAGCCTCTTTAACAAAAGAAAAAAAAGCCATGTGGCTTACTGTAGCTGGGTACCAAGGCATGTGCATTGATTTTTTACAAACAAATTTTGGAACACATGGAAACACAGGACAGACGGTGGCAGTGTTCTCACTGCCACCTACATCAACTTGGTGTATTTTATAAATATTTATATAGACAGTTTGGTAAATTAACATTCTATCATCATTTTAAAAATATTTTTCAATATAACAATTTCAAAAAAATTCATCACATCTTTCTAAACATAAAAATTAAATTAACTTACTAAAATAGTTAAAAATTTAAAAAATTTATAAAATAGCCACTTTCAAAACACCCACATTATAATCTCAATTATTGGTGTACAGAGAAATTTGACAAGAGGTGGATTTTTTTTAGTCTATAATTTAAATTGGAGAGTGTTGTTTGTATTGTCGGATTTATTACGTGTCTCGTTTCAGTTAATTGAATTATTTAATTTGTTGAGTAGCTCCGGTATTTCGTTCACAAAAAAGAAAAAGTTAGAAAAATTCGATAATTTTTGTCTATTTAGTTTATCGCGTTTGTCACTAAAAAATATGTCATACTTGTGTTTTTAAAAATAAATTATTCATTTTTTTTTTACAAACGCAATAAATTGAATAAGTTATAATTATTGAATCAACTTAATTTTTTGTGTAAATAAAATACACAAAATGCATAACAAAATAAATGGTTAGAATTATTGAAATTGAAACAACACCATCCAATCTAGAATTGGACTAAAGGGATTCCACCTCCAATTTGATTTATTGTTATTAAGTAGTTAAGAAATAAAAAATGACACATTTAATAAATTGTAATTTTTTATTTGTCAAGATAACTACATAGATGACATTGGGGTACTTAGCGAATATTCCGATCCATTCAAACCAACCGAATCGAACCGATTTGTCACATTTTGAACGGATATGTGATGACGAGCAGACAGTTGCAGATTGATTTTTTTTTCAATTTGCCTAGTTTTGGTCGGATGGAGGATTTGAGATTCCTTTGACCGTAATCGAACCGCCAAAATGTGAGCATCCCTAGTAATTTGTAAGACTTTGTTTTTCAATTTGTTTAGATATTCTGTTTGTGTTTTCAATGAAAAAAGAGTTTAGATATTCTGTTGTGTTTTCCATTTATTTTCAATTTGAAAATCATTTTATCAAATGGCAAGTATTGATATTTGGTATTTTTGTGTGAAAAATATAAGGTTTAATTTTTGTCATTTTTAAAAAAAATCAAATTAAATAGTTTTTGAATAAAAAAAAGTAATGAAATAGTTTTGATAATGCATGATTTTCTAATATGTATTTATAATTAGTATTTGACAATTTACTTGATAATCTTTTGGTTATGTTGAGGTGGATTGTTAACAAAATAAAATAAAATAAAAATTTGTTGACAAGTTGTTGTATTATGTTCAAAATTTTTAAAATTTTAAATCGCTAAATCGATCCACATTTATCCGCCAATTCGCCAATCCACTCAATCTGCATTAGCCAATCTGGCGGACGGATGCAGATTGATTTTTTTCAATCTGCCAATCTGACGGACGGATGGTGAATTAGAGGTTCCTCGGCCGTAATCGAACCACCAGTACCCCTAGATGACACCTTAGGGAACTCGAGGACTATTTAATAATTTTTCAATATTGACGTTGTTTGCTGTACATGCTATAGGGTTGTAAAATTGTCCTGGCCTGACCTGGTCCACCTGAGCCTGGGCTTAGGTCGACCTACTATCGGGCCACATGGGCTTGGCTGGAGCTGTGGGCCGGGCTTGGGGGGCTTTTTTTTTTTCAAAAAATAATTGATATATATTATGTATATATAGATTATTTACGAGGTATAAAAAATTCTTTTAGTTAAGATTAATATGATGTTTGGTTATATTTTATGTTGCAGTGGTATTTAGTAATAGGTATGTATAAATTATGTTTTTTTAGTTATAATTAAAAAAGTATGAAATAATGTAATTTTCTTCTTTTGTTATGACATTATTTTAGTTGTTATGATTCATGAAAGTTATTTGGTATGACTCATGAGGTGCGTAGTTATGATTTTTTTTTTTTAAAATTATGACTAAATATCAAGTTATGTCATTTTCTACTTTAATTATGACTAATTTTCTTTTTAAGTTATGACATTATTTTAGTTATGATTAATGATATATTTGGTTATTATGTTATGTTTTGTACTTATGACTTAAAAAATATGAAATTATGCTATTTTATTATTTAGTTATAAGGTGCTTATATAGTCTTTCCCAAAAGAAATTAAAATGAAATGAATAATGTTATATATATTAAAATGAAACGAAATATTACAATCATTAATTAAATAGATAACATTTAATGAATAATTTTTATATTAAAATTGTGAAGGGTTAAAATATTGGCCCAAATCCAAAAGCAATTAGGCAAAGCAGCCCAAAGGAAATGATAGACCCAGATAAGTTTCTAAGGAGCTCATTAGAGACAGTTGGCAGAACAAAGGCACGTGGTTGAGCTCATGAGGAGCAAGGAAAATGTGAGATCTTCTTCTAGAAAGAGATCAACAGAATGTTAGAGGATTGTTGGATTCATTTTCATCCAACGGTGGAGACATCAAGCGATAAATATAAAGACATAGGTCAGGCCCACTAAGCGACACAACCATCCGATTAGCTTGATCGGACAAACATAGCACTTGGCAAGTTGGCTATTGGCATTTGACACAATCTGAGCTGTCCAAGAGAGGACAACCCAACGATCAAAGGCAAAGACAACATAACCATTTGCCCGACCAGACCCAGAAGCGGGCAGAACCCTTGGATCGACCATTGATCCAACAGATGAGACTCAAGTTAGGAAAACTACAAAAGGCGAAGTAGGTGAAGCAAAGAAACGAGGGGAGGTAATTTAGAAACCCGCTTTTAAATACAATACTCTTTTAGCTGAATAGCATTCTGACTTGATCGTCAGAGGGTCTTCTCAACTATCCAATGTCAGGGATGATCACTGATGATATGGTTTCTCTTTGTAGAATAAAAGAAGGGACACTTCATCTCGCTTTCTCTATGAAGGATAAATCTACCTTCCACAAAAATGAAATAAAATAGAGTAAATTATATTTACCTCCATTAAGATTTCTGATAATTACAAGGACCTCCCCTGAGGTTTTTAAAATTATACTGACCTCCTATACTTTATCTGACAATATACAAATACTTCACTTCTGTTAATTTTTCCCTAGACATCGTTAACTTTTGCATTGAAATCACTACAAGAAATTACACTTTTGGCGACCAAATTTGGCGACTAAAATTAATTTAGTCACCAAAAGTCAGCCCTTTGGCGCCTAAAATTTGAATTGGTCGGCAATGTTTCATATTTTAGCTACTAAAATTTTTTAGTAGCTGTATATTACTTATTAGCGACTAAAAACATAATTAGTAGCTAAAAAATGACCCAATTAGCGACTAAAAAATAGTTAGTCGCTAAAAATAGCCCACTAGGTGACTAAAATACAATTAGTAGCTAAAAAGTTACCCAATAGGCGACTAAAAATGACTTAGTCGCTAAAAAATTATCCAATAGGTGACTAAAAAAATTTAATCCCTAAATGTACAATCTTTAGCTACTGAAAATAATTTAGTCGGTATTAATTTACTTTTAGCGACTAAATTTTAGTCGGCAATTATAATTAAATAATTTAAAAATTGGACTTTAGATTTTGGAGGGAAAATTAATTGGCTACTAAAGTCGTTAGTCAGAAAAATGCCTTTATTTATTATTGGCGACTAAAAAAGTTGGTCGAAAAAGAAAATAAACTAGGTTTAAAAAATACACTACCACATGCTCAAACTCTCTCATACGTTGTTCTGTCTCTCACTCTGTGATCCTCTCTCTCTTTCGCACTCTCTCACGCCTCTGCCCTTCTCCAGCTCTCTCTCTCGCTTTTGTCTCCATCGTCGTCGGGTACGGGAGCATCACCGCCATTGCACATGAGCACCATCGTCAATCCACCATTGGAGCATTGCCCCAGGTATGTCCTCTCTCTATTTTTCCCTCTCTCTATCTAATAGTCCCTCTTCCCCTAATTTCAACCTCTAGGGTTTTTTCTTCCATTTGCATACCTTCACACATACCCAACCCCAAATCGATCCACCCATTGCCATTGATGAATGACTATGATTTTGTTTTTTTTGATGGTTTGATGATATTGATTTATGATATAAAAAAGTTAAGAAGATAAAGAAAAGAATTTGTATGCATATGTATATAAAATTTGAATTTGGGCATTGATTTCGATGGGATTGAAAAGGTTTTCCATAGGGAAATTGTTGAGATAGAGTTGAATAATAAACCAAAGTTTAAGAAGAGCAGTCGGCAAAGGAGTTGAAGCTTTACTTGCTGCTCTGTTTTGATCTTAGGATTGTGGGTTTGATGGCTGCATTTGTTCTTGTTTATCATTTAGATTTTTTTTTATTTTTTTTAATGCTTCTGTTGTATTTTGGTGCTTCTGCTGTATTTTAGTGCTTCAGTTGCTCATTTGTTTGAAAATCTAATCTAATTGGAGGTAGGTAGTGTGTGGCTTTTGACATGCTAATGAAGGAGCATTGTTTTTTTTTTTTTTTTTTTGGGTACTTATTATGATGATGATTGAAATTGGAGGATAATAAAAGGTTCATATAGAAACATTGTAAATTAATGTCCCATGATTTGTGTGTTACACATCAAAGACTTCATCACCATCATCAATTGACTAATAATTAATGAAAGCTTGAGCTTAATAAATCAAACAGCCGAATCTAAGAAAAAATAATAATAAAAAATCAAACAACAACATTTTATGTCACAAATGTGGCTATCATACACAAACACTTTCATTATTAATTAAACACTCTTCGCTTCATTCCCTCATGAGCTTGCTCATAATTTGACCTAAAAACCTCAAATCAAACTGCCCTACATAAGGGTGTCAAGACTAAGTTAACTATTTACTAGAAATGATAATAATACCTGAAAATTGGTGATATTATGTACAAATAAAAAATAATGTGTACCTAATTTTAAGGGGAAAAAAAATCTCTATTTGAATTTCTATAGTTGATCTATTGATTCTTTACTCAATCTTATAAAAAATGGGTTTAGTGCTTCATTTGCTGTATTTTAGTGCTTCATTTGCTCATTTGTTTGAAAATCTAATCTAATTAGAGGTAGGTAGTGTGTGGCTTTTGACATGCTAATGAAGGAGCATTGTTTTGAATTTCAGCATAGAATTAAACATAAGTGAAATTAGAGATGATGTGAAACTTATTAATATAGATGCTTATTGGAATTTCTTGGTCTTCATTCTTAATCACTGTGCTCTGTGCTTGATTTGGAATTTCTTGTTCTTTAATTTGGAGAAGCTTGCTATTACATTCGTTGATAGTTTGAATTACTTGACTGGATTTTAGAGAACTATAAGGCTACTTGACTTAGTTATACCTTCTAAATGGGCCTACAAGCGGCAAAATAGTTCTTGGGTTGTATATTTCACTTTGTTTGTAACATTGTAAGGCGTTGGAACGAGGTTTGAAGAACTCTATATTTGTTGTATGCATAAGATTACTTTTTAGCTCAATATACCTTATCCTTTTTGCAACCCTGCAAGGAAGCTGCAGTCAGAAACTTAGCAAATAGAACCTAGAATAAATTCGGCTACCACCTCTTCAACTTATGGTTGCTTTCATTAAACAGGAGGAAGTATATCAAAAATAGTATGAGAAGCTAGGAGAAGATTTAATATGGTCTTAAGGCTCTTAATGGATCCCACCACAATTGCCTTTGTCACTTCCGTAATTTCCAGTGACTTCCGTAATTTCCCTCAATCACCATAAACCAGTTGGCATTCATAGAAGCTTTAACATAGAATAGAAAAATGTTTCAGGGTAATTGATGAAGACAATCCTCCTTCAGCTATTTCTCTCATGTTTTATTTCTTTATTTATTTTTTGAATCTCTTGGTTTTCACATGACACCTCAAAAATCATGAATTTATAATCCCATGACTTTAAGGATTTTAGTTTCATGATTTGTCAAACCAGTTGGCATTCTTAGTTGGTGAATTATTCGGTCATGTATGGAAGAGGCAGCCTTGGGCTGACTTGAAGATTGTCAAGGTAACATTTATGCCTGGTAGTATATATATTTGATATGAAATGTTTTTCTTAATTTTTAACAGATGATATAATTTCAGAGGTTTATTGAGGTATGTCAATAATCTTTTTAGTTACACTTCTTTGTTGTCTTTTGGAATAGCAACTCATAGATGCAAGCTTATATGTATTACTTGGGAAAAGAATTGCAACAGATGATGAAAAGCCTATTAAAAAGAAGAATGAGAAGCCTGTTAAGGTTGAGGTGGGCATAGTTGCATGCATCTTTGTTGCCTACATACATTACTTATTAGTTGATTTAAAGTTTTCTAACGTCTTTTGATGTATTTTCATATATCTACAAATGTACTACTACTGTGGATACTCAACCAAAACCATCTGAAGAAGAACTCAATCCCTAGACAAAAGTGACTTACAATTATGTTTGAGGCATGACATGTAATTTGGCAAACATGGGTAATATGCTTTAAAGATGCTTTTGAATGGTTTTTGTGGTAATTGTTGGTGTCATGCCAAAAGTATAATTAATAATATTTATTATCTCTTTATGCTCTTTATGGGTTTGGTGATGGCAAATAACTATTAACTTATGTGATGCTGCCCTCAGATTCGTAGTCCATGACCTCCACAACCAAACTTCATATTACATTCTTAACAATTCAAAACTGAGTCGAAAAAAGGCGTTCCGGGGGTGAAAATTCAAAAAAGCCCCCGAACCACCGTGTGACTCTCATGGACAGCTTCTCCTTAACAAATAAGACTTGTGACAACTGACGGAATGTAATTCGGACCTGTAGGTTGGGAGTTAGAGCCGAATACGCCTTAAACTTAGTTGAAAAAGGGCATTCTAGGGGCGAAAATTCAAAACAGCCCCCGAACCACCATGTGGTTCTCACGGACAGCTTCCCCTTGACAAATAGGACTTGTGACAACTGACGGAATGTAATTCGGACCCGTAGGTTGGGAGTTAGAGCTGTATATGCCTTAAACTTAGTCGAAAAAGGGCATTCCGGGGCAAAATTTTAAAACAGCCCCCGAACCATCGTGTGGCTCTCACGGACAGCTTCCCCTTGACAAATAGGACTTGTGACAACTGACGGAATGTAATTCGGACTCGTAGGTTGGGAGTTAGAGCCGAATATGCCTTAAACTTAGTCGAAAAAGGGCATTCCGGGGCAAAAATTCAAAACAGACCCCAAACCACTGTGTGGCTCTCACGGACAGCTTCCCCTTGACAAATAAGACTAGTGACAACTGACAGAATGTAATTCGGACCCGTAGGTTGGGAGTTAGAGCCGAATACACCTTAAACTTAGTCGGAAAAGGGCGTTCCAGGGGCGAAAATTCAAAACAGCCCCCGAACCACAATGTGGCTCTTATGGACAGCTTCCCCATGACAATTACGACCTGTGACAACAGTCGGAATGTAATTAGGACCCGTAAGCTTGGAGTTTGAGCTAAAAACGTCTTAAACTTAGTCGAAAAAAGGCGTTCCGGGGGCGAAAATTCAAAATAGCTCCTGAACCATCGTGTGGCTCTCACGGAGAGCTTCCCCTTGACAAATAGGACTTGTGACAACTAACAGAATGTAATTCAGATCCGTAGGTTGAAAGTTAGAGCCGAATACACCTTAAACTTAGTCGAAAAAGAGTGTTCCGGGGGCAAAAATTCAAAATAGCCCCCGAACCACCATGTGGCTCTTATGGACACTTCCGCTTGACAAATAGGACTTGTGACAACTGACGAAATGTAATTGGGATCCGTAGGTTGGGAGTTGTTATTTTAATATACTGGGTTTGTTTCAATTTATGTTAATGATATATGCTCTGCCTTTTTCATTGGATAATTGTGCTTGAATTCGTGCTTTTAAGCCCTATTCCAATATGCCCAAACTGTTTTCATTAGGAACATACTTTTTATTTTATTTAATTTACTCCAAATTTCGTAAACATTTTGTTGTGCAAGAAATGCTCTGAATTCTATTATGCCAGGCAATTGTTGCAGAGTCTAGCAGTATTGTATTCCTGGATTGGTTTGTGATAAACATGGGCATAGTGTTCACTTTGGTTTTCTCATTGTGTAGGTTTAGTTTATACAATTTAAGTTGCCCGGCCCCAGTGGAGCAGTAGTATAGAGACCATGGGAGTGGATTTAGCAACTGAAAGGGCAGGATTCGCTAAAATGGAGGATGTTAATTTCACTGATTCAGAATTGGTATATCACGTCCGAGATGCCCTCAGATCAGTCACCCTGGTAAGCATTCTGTTAAGTACAGAAATGTTACGGTTCGACTTGGCTGTACTTTAGTAGTCATACTTTATTTCATATGTAACTGTCACAAGGTTGTCATGTAAAGGTCAACGATGTGAATTTGTTTACCTTTTTTTTTTTTTTTTTTTCTTCTGGGTTACTAGCTATTTGTATTTAGCAAATTGAACTCCTGATAGCTGGATTTGACTTGATTAACCATACATGACATGGGTTTTTGTAATTTTAGTGACTTTATTTCTCTTTTTACTTCTAGTGACTACTTTTTTTTTTTTGGTTTTCCCTATTGCACACTCTAATGACCTGTGGGTAGTTCATGATGTGACAGTATTAAATCATTGCTTCTGTGTGTTAAGTGTTGGGGTGCAAGCTCAGGAACCATTTTAATAAGTAAAGTAATAGGTTATTTTTTATTTTTGACTTGCATCCAAATTTCCTATGCTGCTGTCTATATCACTAACTTGATTAATTACACATTCTTAATGTCTAGAAGCATATTAATCAGTTATTTTTATGTCAAAGGCTTGATAAGTGTATAAAAGCTTAACCTTAATGTCTCAGGGTGACGGTGACAGTTATAATAAGCTAATTGGGGTTATCCACCACAGAGAATATCTTGCCCCAGCTTAACCTTAATGTCTCAGGGTGTCGGTCTCATCTCTTGTAATACCTGCAAGGTTGTTATGTGGATCCTTCTCAAGCATATTTCATTGTATTGAATTGCAGGCTGCATCAAGTGGTAAATATGTTGATTCATGCTTGGACATGCTTGTAAGCAATTTCATGCCTCCACATTCTTTCCTAGAATTGCTAAAGGTGGTCTTGCAAGAAAGGGCAAAGTTCTTTATCAGCTGCATTCTGCGCTGAAAGGCATTTCTGATTTAGTGCCTCTTGCACCTTTAAGACTATTGCCAATAATTATTCAGAAAATGACGAACGTTTTTAGCAAGGAACCTGTGAGTTACAAATAATGCTACCCAACTTGAATTTTAGTTGGTTTGTACTATTAAATTGGTCGTTCTATTTTATTCAATGTTACTATTGTGTATCATATTTTCACTATAGCATCCAAGCAGAGTCGATTATTTGAAGACATAAAGTTCCATCACATTGATGATTTGTGCGGAAACAATGTGGTTGGAGGGAACATTTTGTCTGCTCGGTTCATCCACATTCAAAATAAAATTGGCTCTTTTGATTGATTTTTCAATCAATCTGGATTCTCTTATAACTTTTTTTTTTTACTGTGCACCTATTTTGCCTTTTTGTGCCATATTTGGCCTGGTCATATGCCATTATGTGGGTTATGTACCTTGTATCTGTATGCCTTATTGTTATCTGCACCCGAGGTTCCCTCTACATAATGCATGGACATGTTTGTGCACATCTGCATTGGGTAACAACTTTTTTGCTTGCTCATGACCAGCCATTTTAGACTACATCTTGCACATTGCAATAGCAAGATACATGCTACCATACATGATTCTGTTACTGTAATATAGGCCATTGCATACTAATATTTGTAATAATTACTGCTATACACTTGTCTTTCCTACTAACTATGCTATGCTTGAATATTCTTGTGTCTTGCATTAATAAATTTTCAATTTCTGATTATAATAGTGTTTTTGTTGTTGTTGTAAACCATCTATCTGATGTTGTACACATCTGTTCTTCTAGTTGATCGCGTTATATGTGGAGAACATGTTAATATTGGAGAGTGGTGCTATGGGAGAACTTGTTGGGATTCTGTTTTTGTATGCTCAGGTGAAGTTGACAAAAGAATTGCATTTGGCCAATTGAGAAGATTTGCTTGGCGAGAATTACAGCTAGCTGCAGACAACTTTAATGAGAAAAATGTCCTTGGAAAGGGGGGTTTTGGAAAGGTTTATAAAGGAGTGATTTCAAATAATACTGAAGTGGCTGTGAAATGATTAAATGACTATAAGAGTTCTGGTGGAGACGTAGCATTCCAATGTGAAGTTGAGATGATAAGTGTAGTTGTTCATAGGAATCTATTACGTTTTATTGGGTTCTGCTCAACACCAACAGAATGCCTTTGGTGTATCCCTTCATGCAGAATGCCTTTTGATTTATTCTAGTGAATTTTTGAAGTCTTTTGATTTTATATATAGCTGGTGTATGGATGTCACTGGTAGCTCATACGTTTAAATAGGTTTGTATGAAATTATTATTTTCAGTTGGAATATACTTTGTTTGCAATGTTAACATTAAAAGTTATAATTTTGTTTGGATGGTTATAAGTGAAATAGATGCAGATTGTGGAATGGGTGATAATACATATATATATATATATATATATATATATATGTATTGTTCTGTTTGTATCCATGTTACAGGTTGCATGAAATAGATATAGGTTGTGGACAAATTAATTTTAAAAAAAAAAACAAAAAACAAAAAATTATGTTTTTGGCTACTAAACAATTGGTAGCCAAAAATGGAATAAATATTTTTAGCGACTAAATAGTTAGTAGCTAAAAAAGAATTAAAAGGAAACAAATCTTTTGGCGACTAAATATGTAGTAGCCATAAACAAAAGACTTTAGGCTACTAATAATTTAGTAGCCAAAAAAAAAAAAACAAAAGAAAGAAAATTAATTGGCGACTAAAACTTTAGTAGTGAAACAAAAACTAGACTTTAGGCTACTAAACCATTTAGTAGCCAAAAGAAATCAGATGAATAAAAAAGAAAAATAGCGACTAAAAGTTTGGCCGCCTTAAATGGTTAAGTTTTTGGCGACAAAAAATTTTAGTCGCTAAAAATATAATGTTAAATTTATTATGAACTTTTGGCGACTAAAAAATTAGTTGCCAATTGAATACTTTCAGTGACTAAATAATTCTTAGTCGCCAATTGAAAACTTTTGGCGACTAAAAAATTAGTCGCCAATTGAGGACTTTTAGCGACTAAATAATTTTTAGTTGCCAATACCTTTCTCGACAATAATCTAGCAACAAAGCTGGTGACCAAAAAGTTTAGTCGGCAAAACGTTTTGGCGACTAAAAATTTATTCGCCAAAAGTGTAATTTGTTGTAGTGAATGCCAAAAATATTATTTATTTGCTCTTTTCTTATCTCTCTTCCTTCACCAACCATACCTATTTTCCCCTCTCACTTTGTAGTTATCCTGGCCACTGGGCCTATAGCTCAATTTCTAAAGTGAAATTATTGTATTTTAAAAAAATTGATGACACAATTATGTATTTTTATGATAATTGTATGCTTTTTTATCAAAATATTACTAATAATTTGGAATATGATATAATCTATTATGATCGAGTAACATTTTGACAAAAACAAATAATACTATCATAAAAGTACATAATTGTGTCACAATTGTTATAACAAACAATATCTAATAATAAATTATCATTGCACTATCAGAAAAGTAGATTATATTTGCTACAAAAATTTGTAATATTTATCCCAAAAAAAAAAAAAATACATAACAAAATGGTGTAGTGGTTGTGGTAAGTGTATCAACCAATTTCTATCTCCAAACCAACTCATACAAAAAATGAAGAATTAATATGATTTAATTTTATAGTAGGTTGAATAATGATTTTGAAATCAAACCCATTTGGGTTTAATGTTCTTGACAGAGCATGAATGTTTGATTGAAATAATGAAATAAAAAATTAGGAATGATGAATCTCTAAATGAATGAGAAATTAAAAAATAGGAATTGAATTGATCAAATTTTTATGATGGGTCTAGTATTTGGGTGAAAGAAGTTGTATGCTCATCTTCTATAAATGTTAGAATTTTGCCAATATATATTATTAGGGAAATTCTATAATATGCACATTATTTTGGGGTGTATACCATATGCCCAAATTATGACGTTTATAATTTTTGGTTGTGACCTATTTTTATGTTAATGATGATTTAGTCATGACTCATTATGGTGTTGGTTACCTATTGTGATTATTATTTTGGTTATGATCAAAAAAGTTTTCGATTATACCTTATGTTGTGTTTTGTTATGATTAATTATTTTTTTAGTTCTAACATTTGTGATAATCAGCACCATAAGTATCATAATTTGCATAAGCATCACCCATTTTATTATGTAATTTGTTTGATAAATATTTAAAAAACATTGTAGCAAATATTAATTGATTTTCTAATAGTGTGATGATAATTTATTATTAAATATTGCTTGTTATAACAATTGTGATAGAGTTATGTACTTTTATGATAGTATTATTATTATTATTTTTTTTAATGAAAATGTTACTCAATCATAATAGATTATATCATATTTCAAATTATTGAGTAACATTTCAATAAAAAAAGCATACATTGTCATAAAAATATTTAAAAAAATTTAACACATTAATTTCATTTTAGAAATTGAGCTACAAGTAGGGAAGCAATGGCTAGAGTAGCTACAAGTTGAGAGAGGGAATAATTAATGGTTGATTGAGGAAAAGATAAGAAAAAGAACAAATAGAGGGTATTTTGGGCATTTCATTGCAAAAATTAACAATGTCTAAGGAAAAGTTAACAAAATGGAGATATTTGTATATTGTCAGCTAAAGTAAGGGAAGTTAGTGTAATTTTCAAAACCTCAGGGGAGGTCCCTATAATTATCAGAAATCTCAAGGGAGGTAAGTGTAATTTATCCAATAAAATATTATAAAAATTTATATCATTACATAAAATAGATTTAGATTATTGATGATGGTAGAGAAATTGCATCACTATAGGTGAAGTACATCCCAACTAGGTTGGCACCTACAAGACAACCAATCATTTGCATTATACTCTACCTCAATAATCTAATAAAAACATTATGAAATTAAATAGTAAAAAAAAAAAAAATTTATTGATCAATTATTATCGGGGAGCTGGACAATTCACTCAGGGAGCCCAATGATATGTCATCTAAATCGCCTTGTGTGGGGATATATTTTCTGAGTACCAACACGTGGCCAAGGTGACGCCGACGTGTCAGCCGAGATGCCACGTGTCCTGGTCGTTACGTCGAGGTTATCTCGGCTAGGCCGAGGTTATCTCCGAAGATATCGGAATCCGGGATAAGCGGATAAGGGACAAGAGTCCTAGAATGAGGAAGGACTTCAGCCTGGATAAGGATAAAGCTCTTAGGGAGTTTATCTTTATCTATTGGAGAGTCCAAGATAAGCACTGAGCAGAAGTCCATTGAAGCTAGGCTTCTATTCGGACTAGGATTGTGTTGGCTATAAAAAAAAGAGGTACCCCCATGAGTCTAAGATACGCAATTTATATTCATAACAGTGAGTTAAGCACTATTGATTATCTTTGAAGATATTTGATTACTGACTTAATCATCGGAGTGGCCCCGGGTGGACGAACCACCGCCGGAATCTTTTCTTTCTGTTGCAGGTTACTCAGGTACCATCTATTCTACCAGTGCTCTCCAGTTGAAGACTGAGTTGGCAGTGTGGTCAGAAATTCACTCACACAATTTGGCGCCGTCTGTGGGAAAGAAAGAAGAATAGATGGCCAACGACGGACAGAAAGAAAAGATTGGGGATAACACTCCTACTGGGAGTGGAAGACCTATTGGCCTTGACGTCGAAGAAGACAATTGTAACGAAGAAAGTCGTGGCCAGAATCACAGAGGGAAGGACGTCGGCCAGGAAGGCGACGTACCAAAGAAAACAGACCAAAACGGGTACTACAACGAGGACGACCTCCAGGTATGGAAAAAAAGATGCTTGCGGAGGGACGATGAGGTAAAGACCATGGCGAACAAATTGACGGACCTACAAACAATGGTCAATTTCATGATGCAGAATAACGTCATGCAGCTACCATTCCCGCTGCAGGACATGTCGATTCCAGCGGCCAATGCCTAGAAGGGAGGGCAGAAAACAATCCCTGTTGCCCCCCAGCACACTAGAGGCGAAAAACACTCGCACCGGTCGTCAAGGGAGGTCGGGCGAGGAGAGTCGAGAAGAGAAGAATCTCGAAGAACACATCGCACCAAGGAGGCAGACCCCAGAGAACATCGGCAAGTTCAAAGGCAGGAGTTGTGCTTCGATGTGACCAATGGAGAAAGGTCGAAAAGGGCTCACAACGAAGCTGAGAGTAGTGCACCTAAAAGATTAAAATCAGGAGATAGCCGAGCTCCTGGGTGGACCAATGAGGACTTGAGAAATTACCTCAAGAGGAAGCAACAAAATGCCGAGGTAACTTCCCCTGTTAAACTGAGAACACCATTCTCGGTGGAGTTAGACAAATTTGAGGCACCAAAAAGATTCAGTATGCCGAGGTTCCAGATATACGATGGGAAGTCGGATCCCAACTTTCACGTTGGATTATACCTGAACTCGATGGCACTGTACACTAGGAATGAGCCGTTGCTCTGCAAGGTGTTCGCCTCATCCTTCGGGGAGATTGCATCAGACTGGTTTCACAAATTGTTGAAGGGAAGTGTGAAGACCTGGGAAAGCCTGGCCGAGATATTCGTGGCCAGGTTCGTGACAAAGAAACTACAGCCATTAAGGGTGGATGCCCTGATGGCCCTAAGAATCAGTGAGGATGAAGGCCTTAGGGCCTACGCAAAAAGGTATTATGAGGTGTTCAACCGAATACCCGAATGCAACCAAGAGGTGGCGGTCGTGTCTTTCAAGAACGACTTGAAAGATGATTGCGCACTACGAAAGTCATTGGCAAAGACATTGCCAAAAGCATGGAGGAGCTCATGGCCAGAATTGAGAAATACGCCAGAGCCGAGGAAGACACGCCAGGGATTAAGGCGACAAAGCAGGAGAAAGCAAACGGCTCGCCGAAGCGAGGCCGAGGTAACAACAGATCCAACAAACAAGAGATAGGACTGAGAACCGCACAGGCAGTCATGACTGTGTTCCGAATCCCAATTCACAAAGTCCTGGATAAAATCCGAACCCAACCCTATTTCAAAGCATCAACAAGGGTTCCAGGAGAGTTTATGGGAAGAAGCCTTGGGAAGCATTGTGCTTACCATAACGAAGATGGGCATCTGACTTAGGGTTGTAGAGCCCTAAAGTCACACCTGGAAGACCTGGTAAGACAGGGCCATTTGAGGGACCTTGTAGATGAGGCCAGGACAAGAGAAGAGCAGGCAAGACTGCCTCAGACACCAGTAACTCCACCTCCCCCAGCACAGCAGCCGCAGGTAGGCAGACCTCGAGTAGTTAATGTAATTCACTCGAAGGTCAACGAAAACGAAATACGGGGGGAGACACAGAGGGTAAAGCACCTACAACATGTGTACCAGGTTCGGTAGAAAAGACCTCGAGCTGAGGAGTGCCAGGGACCAGTAGTGTCCTTTATTGAAGCCGACCTGGAGATGATACAACATCCGCACAATGATGCCTTGGTAGTATCCCTCCAAGTTGGGGAGTGCCAAGTAAAGCGCATCCTAATTGACCAAGGCAGCTCTTATGACATCATGTATGTCAGATGTTACAAGGAGCTTGGCCTTCACCCAGACAATATGGAAAAATCCAATGGCCCAATGGTCGGGGTCAATGGAACGCCGACGTGGCCACTGGGAGCAACAAACCTAGAGGTGCAGGCTGGCACCAAGAGGGTGAAGACAAAATTCACCATAATCGACACACCATCCCTTTACAATGCTATACTGGGGAGACCATGGCTGCATGCAATGGGGGCTGTACCCTCAACACTGCATCAGCTATTGCAGTTCCCAACAGAGCATGGGATAGAAAATATAGCGATCCTGGTTTTTCTTTCTTTAATTGTTGCATCTGGACGTAGGCTCCGTGGAGTTGGTTGTTGCGTATATCCTGTTTACATCCTTTACTCTTTGTATTTGAGTCTTGGGTTGTGTTGGGCAGGTTTGAAACAGGTTGGTTGAGCTTAGAAACCTAAACTAGTTGCTCAGATTTTGACTTGTCCGCTCGAGCGGAGCTTTTGGCGCTCGAGCGGGAGTTTTGACGCTCGAGCGTGATTTTCCATCTCCCAGTATTTCTTCTGCAGTGTTGGATGCTCGAGCGGGAGTCTTGACGCTCGAGTGGGAGTCTTGACGCTCGAGCGGGAGGTTGTGTGTAACGCTCGAGCGGGGAGTTGGACGCTCGAGCGGGGACCTGGTTCAGTGTAAAGTTCTGGAAGTGTGTATCCGCCGCTCGAGCGGGATTTTTGACGCTCGAGCGGGAGTCTGTGAGTGACGCTCGAGCGGGGGTTTCCACGCTCGAGCGGGGCGACTCTTATTTAAAAGCCAAATCCGACTTTTTGATCACTTTTTCAAGATCTTTTCTCTCTCTTACTTTTTCAAAACACCATTGTTGAGCTTCTCACTCTAGAGCTCTACCTTCTCTCTAGGTATTGATCTAGTAGGAGTTGTTTCCTCACCTTTGACCTTTACAAAAAAGTTGTTGATCGTCGAGGGCTATCTTTTGATCCAAGAAGTTCGTGATTTGGAGCAATTCCGTTTTTCTTCATCTTCTCCATTGGATGTCATCTCTTGAGGTAGGGATTCCTACTCACTCTTATGGGTTTTAACATAGATTTCGAGTCTATTGTTTAAATAGTTTGATTTAGGACTTAGGGTTTCAAAAAGCATGAATGAGGGTTTTGTGATTTTGATTCTTAAAGGTGTATTTTGGGTTTCAAAATGATGTTCTAGTGGTTGGTTGTTGATTATTGAACCTTTGAGTGAATAATGAGGAATGGGGGAGAAAGCTCTAATGTGTTATATAAGTTAATTGGCATAATTAATTTGGGAAAGTTGTTGTTACTTGGAATTGAGTTGTAAATAATGAAATTGGCTCATTATATTGTGAAATGGTGGAATTGGATTTATTAATCGCTCATTTTCGAAAACATTCATATTTTATCTATTGAAGCTTTTATTATCTGTTTAGAAATAATTGCTTGGGCTACCGGTGGAGGGTAGTTTTGATTGTTGTAGATAATGCATGATGATTAGGCAAACTAAAACTAATCAGTTGGGTGTGTCATGGAGCATGGCGGTGGATAGAATACATTAACGTTATGTATTGATTGATTGTGTATATGACTTATATGTATATACATTGTGTGTGTGTGGGAGGAGATAGGGGATGTACTCCACGGTTTAGGGGAAGATGGGGGATAGACCTCTAAACCGGATGATGTTTGGGAGGAGATAGGGGATGGACTCCACTGATACAGCTCATATGCTTGTCAGTTAATGTGTTGATATAGCCCATATACATACCTATGGAAGTGTGATATAGCTCATATGCTTATCTGTTGAAATGTGGATACAGCTTGTATGCTTATCTAATGTAGAACGGGAAATGTTTAATATGGGTCACTGTCTCATGTAAGCTATTGGTCAGGTTCTGAGCTGCTGTTGTGAATTGAGAGTTGTATAAGAAATGGAAAATGAAATGAAACTTGGACACGGTTGTCATGTAATGGAAATGGAGTTATAACACTACTAAAAAAAACACTTTTTGCGACCGCTATAAACCGTTGCAAATAATAAAAAACAGTCGCAAAAGACTTTTTGTGACGGCCCATGCGACGGCAAATGGGGGTCGCGAATATGGGGGTGGCAAATACTTTTTGCGACGGCAAAGCAACGGTCGCAAATTATTTGCGACCACCTAAACTACTTATGGCGACCCCTATTTTGCCGTCGCAAAAAACAAAGAAAAATATTAACATGATCTTTGGAGACCATCTTGTTACCGTCGCAAAAAATTAAAAATAAAAATAAAAATAAATAAATAAAAGTGTAGCGTTAAGCACTCTAAGAATAACAATGACAAGAATTCAGACAGTATAGCATTTTATAGTTTTATTGAACATTCTATTTGAGTCTCAAAATTTGAGCCATATGTAAAAGAATTCAGACAGTATAGCTCCTTCATTTACACGCATTTGTTCTCCATTCCATAGTAAAAAAGAAATACTTAAATCTTGATATGTCTCTCATACTAGAAAAGGCATCCAAGAGTTTTTCAATCTTGAGCCGATTGATAGAAAGGGACCACCGACATATTATTAGTAGAAGACATAAGAAACTAATTGATGCACCTTCACTTTCTCATCTCGAATATGCTCAGGTGTAAGAGAAATAGGCTTCTCCATAGCAATGAAGCAAAGAATCTGTAGTTGGCAAGAATATATGTCTGTTACATCTTAAAGAAAAATGATAAACAAATTGGAGGGACTGTTATGAATAAATTTATATATCTATCATTTTAATATTATCTACTCTAACTTGATTTCAAGTATTCATCCACAAATACATGCGAATTTTTCACAAAAACTAGCTCCAAATCATACTGACTACAGGATCTAAATAGAGGGCCACTAAAAATGACCACCTTGTTTGTGAATTCTATATGGTATTAACTTTCTCAATTCTATAAAGTTTCATCACTGTTTGTGTTCTAACGCATTGTGACTTAGATGGATTGACATTGTCAACCTTCTAAAACAGAATCTCCCTGTAGCCAATTTAGAATCTCACCTAACCAGAACACATTTAGGGTGAGCTATTAGAATTTCATCATATGAGAGGTTGCTTACCAAGGTGGATTGACTAACTAGAAAGGAAGAATAAAATAGAGGTAGAAAAGATTGTGTTTATTAACATCTTTCTAGTGCTAGAATCTGGATTTCTAATAACTATTCATTGTTATTTTAAATCCATTGCGATTAAGTTTACAAATTAATAAATCTTGAAATTGATATCTAAATACGAGTTTTTTTAGAGTGAATGAGTAGTGTCAAAATTTTTTTCTTTCAAATCTCATAAATCCGAACTAAGTTTTTAGCTAGACAATGACTATTGGCATAAGTTTGATTCAACGCTCCATTTGGGTGGATGCAATTCAAATGAAAGGATATTAGAGTTTTACAAAAATACAAAGAGGTGGATTGAGAAATTTTGGTGGACAGATGGAGAGAAAAAAAGGGGGGAACATAAATTATTTATAGATTAATGGAAAAGTTTGTGGCCTAGCTTAATGTTTATGGAGTTTACTACTAATATGAAATTATTTTCTTAAACCTAGACTGAAAATGCCCGTTCAAGTTGTGAAGCTAAAGGTCAAAACCAGGTGTTCCAAAACTAGAGTATCAAAGAGATCCTGCAGCATCTCTTAGGATTTGGACTGAGCAACTCACCATTCAGAAATGGTTCTTCAAAAATAAAAATTCAAATATTTACTTAAAATTTAGAAAAAGAATAGAGAATATTGTTAAAGATGATAAGTATGACATATATATATATATACATGAAAGCTAGTAGGCAACTTATATTTTGCAGAGTGAAAAATATATTCAGTAGACAGAAAGCTAGTATAACATATGTTAGCTAAATGAGAAGGTATAGGTTAAAACATTACCAGTAAGGAAACACCAGATATATCAATGGCCTTCAAAGAAAGAAGCTCCAGAAGTCTCTCAGGTGTAGACACAAGGAACTCGGGCTCACAACTCTTTAGACTGCGGGAGAAAATGCAATTTTATAATAGAGAATATAAGAGAGATGAAGAAAAAACTCTCTCCAAATTCCTTAAATAGACACTACATAGCATGTAATGCCAAATGCACAGACTAAACATGAGATATACAAATGCCTTGAAGGAAAACTAGAAATGTGAAGACATACGCACAAAAATTGACAAGATATTCCACTGTTTCATCCCTATAATATGAGGAAGCTTTGGACAAGCAAGTCAAGCCTATTTGTCCATTAGGAGCAAGCAAGAAAAAGAAGAAATAAATAAAAATTGTCGCATGCCCCAGCATTCTACCTAATTGATGCTTGTTAAGATATTTTGAGCCAAGATCACTCCTTTTAATAATAAAATGAACACAGACTTTAATTCATAAAATGGTTCTGATTCTGCTACAATTACACTCTGAATAATGTGCAATTCTCCACCCAAGCTGATATTTGCCACAGAAGGCCATTAAACTAAGAGCCAATTGCAGTGAAGTATGGTCACGGACCACCAAATGATGTAATGCACAGGCAAGCTTGTTTATCTGTCCACATTACGCACCTCATTTCCATAACAAAAATCTCACCATATGATTGCGTGCGTATGCATAACGAATATCAATCAAGACTACCACTATGACCTTTGCTACAATTGTAAACAAGAAGCACAGATATGGACATGAGAGAGAGAGAGAGAGAGATCAATGAAAATGGGAAAAAAGATTCACTACTTACCCATGAATTTGGTGATCTATGGAGGCACCAGGATGTAGACTCACTGTGTGTATTCCAAGAGCCTTCAACGGTTTGCACGCTGAGCGCACCTAAGCACAATAAAAAAGCATCAGTCAGTAGACCATATTTATCATTCAACAGGGCCCAGTAGTTAGTCAGTACAACCCCAAGGTGATTGGTTAGAACTCAGCCAGCCAATTCACCTTCATGCACAAAATTTCCCAAAGAAGGGTATGTGATGTTCCAAGAATTTTGAACTTTGCCTCCTATTTTTAATTACATCAGAAAAGACTAATTTGCATTCATTTTTTGTCGGTTAATAGTGACAGCCTCCATGCTGCAGTCATGGGCCACTATTTTAATATGGGCCACCCTATCTATATAGCCATTTGGAAGATAACACACAACCACGTCACAAACACGTCACACAGACACACACACACACACACACACATATATATATATATATATCAATTTTAATATCATACACGTGCCACACAGACACAAAAATCAAAGAAAGGAATGGTTACCTCAAGGTGGAACTTGTACTTTATACCAAAGGGGCTTCAAGATTTAAATTTCTGAACCCAAAAATAGAAATAATCCCTAATTGTCAGATAGTGTCTCCAATGGTAAAATGAAAACGATAATGACTAATACCCCAAAGATCTACATGCATGAGGCAAAAAAAAAATTACCTTCTCAGAAAATTCTTCATCAAAACGTATCCAGTAAACACTATTACGAAAATCCAATAATCCCTAATTTGCATTATCTGCAGTGTTAAAAGGTTTAGAGAAGAATTACTACCAATACTTCCCATTGACCTTGAAACAGTCGAACATAAAGGTTACTTTGCTGTTTATAAACTTTTATTTTAGAAAAAGATGCAGATGATTTCTCTATTTAGAAAATATTTTCACATTACATGTATGTTTACAAAAGAGAGCAGTATTGTATATTGTTCTTGCCTTACGAACTGTTGTTACGGAAAGACCTTTGCTCACAAGTGTGTCAGCAATCCATCCTTCTATATTTGCAAACACAGCCATGGTCAACCAGGGCAATACACAAAGAACTCACTGTGGGGGAAGCTACATCTAGAAAGGTAAGATCTATCTCTTTCTTCTTCTACGTTCTTCGATAGCTGCCCTATTCAGTAGAGACCATTCTAGCTAGCAAAAGAATGGAAAGAAACAACATGCAAAGAACTCCAACTTTAGATCCAAAACAAGCTAAAACCATATACATTTCAGAATCACAAGTCAACTTTCAAAGTCAAAATAGAATAAACCAAAAACAACATCAAATCGAAAAAAACAATTAAAAAACATTAAACAAATATAATTTCCAAAAACTATATCAAACAAAGTGAAACGATCAACATAACATAGATAATCAACAGATCTTGAACCTAAAGGTTCAGATTATACAAAGCTTAGAATTAGAATTCGAAACTCGAGATATTCATATATACAATTGAAATAATTAAATCATCAACCACAACAAGCAACGCAAATTATAATTAAAATTTGAATCAAATTGTTTACCTAAATCCAAGCGTGAGGCACACGATTCTCAGTTGCGTAGCCGCAGTAGTGGTTATCGTATCTAGAGCGTTGTTGTCCGTGCTTCTCATCTCTCTGTTTTTTCTCTTTGCTCGATCAGACAATTAACCTAATTTCACTCAACAATTTTTTGTTTCATCGTCGATCAAATCTTGCGAAGGCTGCAACTTTGTCGAGAAAATTCAACTTAGAATATCGAATTTCGAGCCGGAAAATGAAATTCAAGATCAGAGAAACAGAGCATGGATGAAGATGAAGATGAAGATGAAGAAAGTATGTGTGTGTGTGTGTGTGTGTGCGAGAGAGAGAGAGAGAGAGAGAGAGAGAGAGAGAGAGATTCACACCACTGGAGTTGCGACTATGGCGAGCAAGAGAGCGATGGAGACAATTTATGATTGTCGTGATTCGTAATTCGTAATTTGTAATTCGTGAAAGTGAAAGGGCTAGGGCATTGCTAGTAACATAAATAAAAGGAATAGGAATAATAAATTAGGATTCATTTATTTGCGTAAGTGAGAGGGCTTGGGCAATGCAAATGTTATTTTTTGCGACCGTTAAATAGTCCGTCATAAAAAAATAGACGCAAAAAGTCTCTTTTCTAGTAGTGTAAATTGATCTTTATGAGTTAAACATTTATGAATTGCTGATGTCTTAGTTATTACTCATATTGTGTTTAGCGTATCTCTACTGGGCGTTGGCTCACCCTATATGGGACATCATTTTCAGGTACAGGTAGCATGCCACCTCCAAGGACATAGCTTGGATGGATGTGGGAGTTGTAGACTTTTTTTTGATTATTTTGTTGTATTACATGTACATCAAGCCACGGGCTTATTTTG
Source organism: Camellia japonica (assembly GCA_030407325.1). NCBI lineage: Eukaryota > Viridiplantae > Streptophyta > Magnoliopsida > Ericales > Theaceae > Camellia > Camellia japonica. The sequence continues at coordinate 31,694,407 of JAPPVO010000029.1, read as the reverse complement.
TATAGAGTTAGTACTCTTCTTTTGTGAAACCAAGTGTTAACTTGGAAAGCTGTAAGCCTATAGGGCACTTGCTTTTGTTGTTAACATGTAATACTGTTGTAAGAATTACTCTGATGAATGAAAATGTGTTAATTTCTTTATACCATTGCATGTCTAATATGATGGGATTTATGTATTATTTTGAGGGCGTTACAGAAAAGGTCAGAGGGGATCAGCTGTAGGCAAAAAACTGCTCCATGGCAGCAATGAAATCCATCTACAGCATACGAGAGCCAGAGACAGTAGAAATCGAAGACGAGGACAATGAGGTCCTAGAGGCTGTCAGCAAAGAGCCAGCTGAGAAGAGTGAAGAAACCCTGAAGTAAATCCTTGTCCCGCAAGGAGATGAGGAACGCTTATTCCTTCTCTGCTCAGGCTTAGCCGAAGAAGAGGAAAAAGAACTGGAGGAGTTCTTGAGAGCGAACATTGAAGTGTTTGCCTGGACGCCTTATGAAATGCCAGGCATTGACCTCGAAGTCACTTGCCATAAACTGAACGTGGACAGGTCGGCCAAACCCGTGATCCAACGGGCAAGAAGACCGACGTTGCTGCATGTTGAGGCAGTGGAAGAGGAAGTAGACAGACTTTTGGAGGCCAGAGCCATTCGAGAGGTAAATTACCCGACATGGCTATCGAATATAGCGGTGGTGAAGAAAAAGAATGGTAAATGGAGAGTCTGCGTGGACTTCACCAACCTGAACAAGGCCTGTCCCAAAGACAGTTTCCCATTACCCAAGATAGACCAACTGGTGGATGCCACTTCAGGGCATGAAAGGATGAGCTTCCTGGATGCCTACAGGGGGTACCATCAGATAGCCATGTACCCCTTAGATGAGGAGAAGACAACGTTTATCACCCCAAAAGGACTGTATTGCTACAGAGTGATGCCTTTTGGGTTAAAAAACGCAGGAGTAACTTACCAAAGATTGGTAACCAAAATGTTCAAACACCTGATTGGCCGAATAGTGGAAGTTTACATCGATGATATGGTCGTGATGACCAAGGAACCTGAAGGTCATCTGGCCGACCTAAAAGTAGTCTTTGATATCCATAAAACATATCGGCTTCGACTCAATGCATCGAAGTGTGCATTTGGAGTTGGATCTGGTAAGTTCTTGGGATACCTGGTAACCAGAAGGGGCATTGAGGCGAGCCCAGATCAGATATAGGCCATTCTAGAGTTGAAGAGCCCGACGTCGGCAAAACAGGTGTAGATGCTGACTGGAAGGGCTGCAGCCCTGAACAGGTTCATAAGCAGAAGCTCTGACAAATGCAAACCCTTCTTCAGCTTAGTGAAGAAGGCCACAGATAGGAATGGCAATGGGGCGGGGCGGGGCCGGGGACCACACCCCCCGTCCCCGATCCCCGATACTCGAATTTTCCCCGGCCCCGGCCCCGATCCCCGACGGGTAACCTGTTACTGCCTCCACCCCCGGCCCCAACGGGGATCGGGTTTCCCCGACCCCGAGCATTCCCCGGCTAAAAAAACAGATCTGAAACAATTTTGTTTTGACAATTTTAACAACAACAAAATTTAATATAAACTGATGATGATCCCAATTTTGTTTTCATGGATATAAACTTTTCTGAAATTGTTTTGACAACAACAAAATTCAGAAAAGTTTAATATAAAATTTAATATAAACTTTAATACAAACTTTAACATAAACAATTTTAACAACTTCTGAATTTTCTGAATTTTAACTCATCCCAACAACAACAAAATTGGAAAACAGATTTGAAAACAGATCTGAAACAAAAAAAAAATTTAGAAAAGGGGGAACCAAACAGATCTGAAAATAGATCTGAAAACAAAAAAAAATTCAGAAAATGGGGAACCAAACAGATCTGAAAACAAAAAAAGAAAAAAAAAAAGAAAAGGGGGAACCAAACAGATCTGAAAACAGATCTGAAAACAAAACAAAAAAAAAAAGATATGATCTGATCTGTGAGGGAGTGGATGAGACGCGGTGGTGGCGGTGGTGGTCGGCGACGTCGAGACGAGGGAGTGGATGAGACGCGGTGGTGGTCGGCGACGTCGAGAAGAGAGAGTGGATGAGAGACGCGATGTGGTGGTGCTGGTGGTGCGAGCTGGACGGCGGCAGTGGTGGATCTGAGAGAGAGAGAGAGAGAAGTCAGTGAGGTAGAGAGTTGAGAGACGGAGGAGACGGGGTAGAGGAGAGAAATGAGACCTGAGAGTGAGAGACTTGGTTTATATATATATATATATAAGGGTAAAATTGTAATTTAACATCGGGAAAAAATCGGGCCGGGGAACGGGAACGGGGACGGGGACGGGCCGGGTACGGGACTGGAACACTTATCCCCGTCCCCGGCCCGAATCTGTTCGGGGATTAAGTTTTAAATACCATCCCCGTCCCCGCGGGGGTATTTTTCGGGGAAAACCCGCTCAATTCGGGGTCGGGGGGTCGGGTCCCCATCGGGCTGGTTTCAAATTGCCATCCCTAGCCATAGACTTCTTATGGACAGAAGAGTGCGAAGTCGCCCTGGCCGACTTAAAGAAATATTTGACCACGGCTCCAGTTCTCTTAAATCCAGAACCTGGAGAGGTGTTGTTCCTGTACTTAGCAGTTTCAGAGCACGCGGTAAGCGCAGTGGTAATCTGAGAAGAAAAGGGGAACAAAGGGCTGTTTACTATGTAAGCAAAACCCTAGCTGAGGCAGAAACGAGGTATTTACCCCTAGAGAAATTGGCGCTGGCATTAGTAATGGCTTCAAAGAAGCTAAACCATTACTTTCAAGCCCACAAAATTGTGGTGCTAACTGAATACCCTTTGAAGTCCCTGTTACAACAGGGAGATCTGACAGGAAGAATAGCCAGATGGGCAGCGGCCTTGGGCCAGTACGACCTAGAGTACAGATCCAGAACCGCAATCAAAGGCGAAGTCTTGGCCGACTTTGTGGCCCAATTCACTCCAGGAGCCACCATACATCGGGCTCTGTTGGGCTGAGGTAAACGATGCCCAAGCGAGTAAAGAAGAGCCCAGCCAAGGGCAACAGAACAAAGGAAAGAAGAAAAAGTAAGGCCTTGTAGCATTTACATCGTCGACTCCTTTCGACTGTTTGTTGATGGGAGTTCAAACCGACAATGAGCGGGGCAGGAGTAGTACTGGTATCCCTAGATGGACAGATACTAGAGTAATCCATTCGTTTGGGGTTCAAGGCCTCAAACAATGAAGCAGAGTATGAAGCACTGATTGCAGGACTGAAACTGGCAGTAGCAGTAGAGGTAGATGAGGTGATAGTCTTCTGTGACTCTCAGCTTATAGTCAACCAGACAACAGGCGAGTTCGCAGCCCGAGACGAAAGGATGTCGGCCTATGCAAAAGAGGTCGGCAGATTGATGGCCCTGTTTCAGAATTTCAAGCTACAGCAAATTAGCTGAGATGATAACAGTCACGCCGATGCCCTGGCCAACCTGGCTAGTGCAATACAACCTGGAAAAGCAAGGACGATAATGGTTAACTACTTGTCGGGCCCAAGCATCGAACCACTGACCACAGAGCGTGAAGTAATGTGTGTAGACATGGGACCAAGCTGGATAGACGCAATAATAGCATTTCTGAAAGAAGGAAAACTGCCATATGATCACAAAGAGGCACACAAGATCAGATTGAAATCGGCATGATTCAATCTGATAGCAGAAGGACATCTCTACAGAAGATCCTTCATTGGACCCCTTTTGAGGTGTGTACATCCATCACAAATTGAAGATTTTTTGTACGAAATACAGGAAGGAATATGTGAAGCCATGCTGGGGGCAGACCACTTGCTCAGAGGGCTATTACCCAGGGGTATTGGTGGCCCTACATGTAGAAAGATGCAGAGGCCTATGTCAAGAAGTGTGAAAAGTATCAAAGGTTTGCACCTCTGATACACCAACCAACAGCAGACCTAAACCCAGTATCCAGTCCTTGGTCATTTGCCCAATGGGGCATGGATCTCGTTGGGCAATTGCCCCAAGCAACTGGGCAAAGGAAGTACCTGCTGGTAGCAACATATTACTTCACCAAATAGATAGAAGCTGAACCCCTTACCAAGATTCGAGACGTGGATGTGAAGAGCTTCTTCTGGAAGAACATCATCACTAGGTTTGGGATCCCAAGAGCACTAGTTGCAGCCAATGGAACACAGTTTGACAGTAAGCTAATCAAGAACTTCTGTGCAAAGTTCAAAATCAAGAATTATTTTTCTACCCCAAATTTTCCTCAAAGCAATGGACAAGCAGAAGCATCCTCAAAATCATCTTGGATGGAATTAAGAAGAGGTTGCAAGCAGCAAAGGGAAAGTGGGTGGATGAACTACCAAGTGTACTCTGGGCATATCGGACTACGCCGAGAAGATCTACTGGGGAATCCCTATTTGCCATGGCTTATGGCACAGAAGCAGTCATTCCTCTAGAAGTCGGCATCCCAGGAATCAGAACCCAGGGAGTAGAGGATGGGACTAATGATGTATTATTAGCCTGAGATCTGGATCTACTAGAAGAAAGAAGGGAGAGAGCTGCAATTCAGCTGGCAGCATACCAGCAGCAGCTTGCCAGGGCTTATAATAAGAAGGTCAACCCAAGGGAATTTCAAGTCGGTGACCTCGTCTTGAGAAAAGTCATCGGCAACAAGAAGGATCCCAGAGAGGGCAAGCTCGGCCCAAATTGGGAGGGACCATATAGAATCATCTTGGTACTAGGCAATGGAGCATATCGGCTTGAAGGTAAAGAGGGCAAAGAATTGCCAAGGCCCTGGAATACTTGCAATCTTAAGTTTTTCTATCATTAAATTTTCTTGTTCTTTGTTATTAGCCAAAGTAATAAATAAAGCTTGATTTTTCACACTTGTGACTGATAAGATAGTTGATGATGTTTCTAGAATACATGCATAACGAGAACCCAAGTAGAACTTAAGTTCACATTAGGGGGCAGAAAGTTGGAAAACGGTTCCTGGCAAGGTAGAATATACAAACCGAGATCATGTTTAACACTTGTTGAAATTTGTGAAAAATTTACAAGTTGAAGTTAAACCGGGATCATGTTTAACATTTGTTGAAATTTGTGAAAAATTTACAAGTTGAAGTTAAACCGAGATCATGTTTAACACTTGTTGAAATTTGTGAAAAATTTACAAGTTGAAGTTAAACCGAGATCATGTTTAACACTTGTTGAAATTTGTGAAAAATATTTACAAGTTAAAGTTAAACCGAGATCATGTTTAACACTTGTTGAAATTTGTGAAAAATTTACAAGTTAAAGTTAAACCGGGATCATGTTTAACACTTGTTGAAATTTGTGAAAAATTTACAAGTTGAAGTTAAACCGAGATCATGCTTAACACTTGTTGAAATTTGTGAAAAATTTACAAGTTGAAGTTGAACTGAACACTTGTTGAAAATTTATGAAAAATTTACAATTTAAAACCAAGGTTGTATTAAGAGAAGTACTTATGTACTTACCGAAGTATATTACCCTGAGGAAATTACACAGATAAGGTGTATGCTTGAAAGCATGCAAAATTATTCTAAGTATAGAAATCATACAAGACAGTAAAAGGAGGACAAAGATACAAGCATTCAGAAGAGAAAGTTGTATTTATATTCAAAAGAAGGCACATCGGCCACATGAAGTGCTTACATTGTTCCAGAGAAAGAAAAAGTACAAGGTACAGAAAAAAGAAAAAGAGCATCAAACTAAGATTCTTCAGCACCACTAGCAGGTTGGGTCTAGAGCTCGGAAGACTACTGAGAAGACTTGTCGGCCGCCATTTTAGCCGCAAGCTCGGCATCTATTTCCTGGAGGGTTTGGTCGAGGCTCTTATCGGCAATAGGCACGTCCGATATTGCCTTCTTAGGACTAGCATCTTTGGGAACTTCCTCACCCTCCTCATCTTAAGTCAAGTCCAGGACTTGCTCATTTGAAGTAGGGGACTTGGCCCCAGCAGCTTCCTTTGACTTCCTCGCCAAAGCTTCCTCCTCAGACTTAGAGGTGTCGTCGGATTGGCTTGGAGTTGGGGGGAATGACAGGGCGAGGACGTCGGTGTTCCTGAGGGGGGGAGTCCTCGGGGATTTCAAACTTTTTCAGTAAAGCCATCTAACCAAGGGTGAAACCCATGTTGCATGCCTACTTTACCTGACGCTCGTAGTCCGCCGTGACATCGGCCACCCCCTCAGCATATGCCTTTTCATCTGCAGCCTTGACCTCGGCAGCTTTGGTGGCCAAGGCGTCTTGAAGTTTCTTTTGGGCCTCGGCTGTCTTCTCTTCGGCCTCTTTTTTCTGGGCTTCAAGGACCTTGTTTATGGCCTCAACGGCATCCGCTTTTTCTTTAGCCTCATCCTTGGCTTTGACAGCAGCCTCGGCCTGGTCTGCCAAAGTCTTCATTTTTTATTGAAAGTTTTTATTGGTTTTCTGTAGACTAGTAACCTCCCTAGTCTTGTCGGCCAACGCCTTCCTTGTCTCAAAAGATTGCATTGAGAATGAGTGGGCGTGCTGGATTGCCTGAAGAAAAATGGATAGAGCAGAAGTTATTAGAAAAATTTTCTAAGTTTAAAAAAGAAAGAAAGATACCAAGTGTGAAGACTTACTTGAACAGAACGCTGGAGCATCAGAGCAAAGTTTTCATACTCACTCATCTCGGCGTTTCGGTCTAGATCTCCAGGAAGGAGCAAAGCTGTGCTAAGAGCGATGCCGACATTAACGTCGTCGGCACTATCGCCAGCTCTAACTGGCCTATCCTCCAGAGTGATTTGGGGGGCCCAAGGGGAGTCAGACTTCATGGAGCCCGAAGTTGTTGCAGAAGACAACCTCGACCTCTTTGATCTTGTGGACTCGGATGGTTGGGCCTCGGCAGGCCTCTTCTCGGCGGCAGATAGGGCCTTATCACTCTCAGCCAATTTGGAAATTGGCAAGGTGTCCTCGGTATCAATCTGAGTCACCGTTGCCTTTGGCTGAGCCTTCTTTAACCTTTTTTGTTTCGACTTTGGCTAAGATGGTGCTGATTCAGCGTCAACAGTGGCCGGGATGTTGGCCAACAGGTCCTTAGCAACTGCTTTCTGGCGGCCCATCTTAGCGGCAAAAACTGTTCGGCGTCGTCGATGGCGTTGAGATGGCGGGATCAACTATGGAGCCGAGGTAGATGGTTGTTCTGCTGGATCTGAGGTTGAACCCTGATCCGGCTAAGATGAAGAAGCTGTTGGTGGAGTTGTGGCGGAAGGAGGAGATTTGCTTTTCTGCTTCCTTGGGACATCGGGAAGTACTGACTTATAGGTCGGGATGAAATTGAGTAGCAAAGGGGCTCTCCGCTTGTGGACTGGCAAATCCAATAGTTTCTTCAAATCTTTGCTGGGAAAGAAAGACTTGCGAAAACCCTTTGGTGGCTGAGGAAGAACTGCAGAAAGTAGAGCACAGATGTTAGAACAAAGTATTGAAAACTTTAAAAAAGAGAGTCAGAAAAAGTGACACTTGGCCCTTACCATCTCCTTCCCCGAAAACTGTTCGGCTTAGGGGATAAAGGTGGAGGTCATCGTTGGGCTGAAACTCCCAGTTGCCCGAGACGATGAAGTAATCGTCTCCAGCACCCTCGTTTGGGTCTGGGAGGTCGGCAATGAGCTTGTACTCAGTGGACCTCGGCTTGAGGTAATAGATGTGGCCTTTTTCCGATTTCAGGCGACACATAGTGTAGCAGTATTGGAAATCGACAAGAGTAACCCTAGCATTCTCTTGTTTGGCTAAAGCTATTGTTCTGGTTATGACTCGGTAATAATTGATGGCAGGCTGCATTGGGTTCAACTTATAATAGTGAAGGATTTCTTGGAAAAAGGTGTCAAGTGGAAACCTAAGTCCACACTCAATAAAGGCCACTACTGGGAAGGGCATGAGGTTCACATCGAGCAGAATGGAATCCTCCTCCCCTGCCAACCTGAGGTGGACGTCGGCAGGGATGGAAAACTCCCGCCTAAAATACTCTAATTTGGTCGGGGTGTCTACCTTATGCTTCCACATATCCATGACGTCGGCTTAGGGGAAAGGTGTATAAATTGGAAATAAGGGTTCTGTAAAGGCTTAGAAGACCTCGACAAAACCTAAAGTTCACACTGTGGTAAGAATTTATGAAGATCAGAAGGGGATTCGTCTTAGTTTTCCCTAAGATTTGTTTGTTCTAGGGAAAATCTCAAACCTAAGTCTAAACGGAGATTGAAGGCAAGCATCTGGAGAAAATACAGAAAAACACAAACAAGAGCAATGATTCAGAATCAAGAATAGTGGTGTATCATCAAGAACACTGTGACAGAGTGCGTGCATTGGTACAGAGCCAAGAACAGTGACAAAAGTGAACAAATTTGTGAGCAGTATGTGAGTGTTCAAGACACGAATTAGGCAAAAAGCAAAATCGTAAAATAAATGTGCTCAAATACGTGGTTTATAAATCAAGAGCTTGAGCAGAACAGCAATGGCAAACAAATAATAAGGTAAAGCTTTCTCAAAAATTGGAAACCATGAGGGAACAGAAGCTTACCAGAGGAGTGAAGTCGGTGTTGAAGACGCCAGAGTCAGGAGACGGTTACAATTAGAAAAGGACAGCGAAAGCTTCACCAAAGGAGAGGAATGAAAGCTGTTACAGAGCTTGAAAATCTGGAAACAATGGCGTATTTTGGAGAGAGAGGGAGAGAGTTGAGAGCTTGAGAACGAGGATGCAAAAGTGAAGAGACGGAGAGAGAGAAATTGATTTTTGATCAAAACGCAGAGAATAGAGGCAAAACACCATCAATGAGCCTAGAACGACGAATTGATCAAACGACACACGCAGGCGTGAGATGACTTACAGGCGCGTATCGAGTATGGTTCAATAAGGGGCAAACGCGTGGCAGAAACGGGTGATCTATTTTGCGTGACAGCTTATACATGTGATAAAACTCTTGGCGTTCTTGGTTTAATGAAGCAATGACATCGGCTGATAGGAAAATCTTGGCTAAATAAACTCGAATAAACTTGGTTAAAAATTCTGAAGCCTTGATGAGACTGACTACAGGACCTGGTTGTGAGAAGCCGGTATATTATGACTTCGGTAAATTTATGATATAGCAAGATAACCGACATGAACGATATAAGTTCCATCACCTCAGGATGCCAAGGTAATAGAACCTATGGGGCAATTGTGGGGATATATTTTCTGAGTACCAACACGTGGCCAAGGTGATGCCGACGTGTCAGCCGAGATGCCACGTGTCCTGGTCGTGACGCCGAGGTTATCTCCGAAGATATCGGAATCCGGGATAAGCGGATAAAGGACAAGAGTCCTAGAATGAGGAAGGACTTCAGCCTGGATAAGAATAAAGCTCTTAGGGAGTTTATCTTTATCTATTGGAGAGTCCAAGATAAGCACTGAGCAGAAGTTCATTGAAGCTAGGCTTCTATTCGGACTAGGATTGTGTTGGCTATAAAAAAGAGGCACCCCCATGAGTCTAAGGTACGCAATTTATATTCATAACAGTGAGTTAAGCACTATTGATTATCTTTGAAGATATTTGATTACTAACTTAATCATTGGAGTGCCTCCGGGTGGATGAACCACCGTCGGAATCTCTTCTTTCTGTTGTAGGTTACTCAGGTGTCATCTATTTTGCCAATGCTCTCCAGTTGAATACTGAGTTGGTAGTGTGGTCAGAAATTCACTCACACACCTTGAATTTTATTATTTTCACTACAGTCTTGTCTTCTTGTAAGCATATGCATATGATATATCATTTAAATTGCCTTGAATCCAATTATTTTTACTACAGTCTTTTCTTCTTGTAAGCATATGCATATGGTCTCTTGATATCATAAGTGCTGACTGCTGAGGTAAATGCTTAACACCCGGCCACTTGCACTAAAAGTTGTTTCAAAAACCACTATAAAAATATGAATGGTTAGTATATCACAGGCCATCTATGAAAGCACATACCATATAGTTTCATTTTGTTTCCACTAATCCAAAATATCAAAATATCGTCATCATCCACATGTGGGTTATCCAAATAACATTACAATTCAGAACTACTTACTGTTGCATTTTGAGATGTTCTTCTAATTTTTATTACTGAAAAAAGCACTTAATCTTCCACCTCGAGATAAGGCCGGTGTAGTGTGTGTAAATCTATTTGCAGGTACAACTTTATACTTTTCAAATAATTTTGTACAATGTTTGCATAATAGGGTCAAATTATTTTTCATCAGCAAAAATAAGTTGTAAAAATTCTTGTAAACCAATATCTTGACACCTAGGATCAACTACTATGGCTAAATCTAAAAGATGAGGCAATGGATCAAAATATTTATTAAATTTTTCTTTCATTGTAATAATAATAACGATATAATTTTCACTATTCATATATTTCGTGAAAAATTTCATTACTTTTGCTAACATATGTAAAACAAAAGGTGGGGCAGGTATATATATAAAAGAAAATAATTTGTTGCAGTATGAAATTTTTTAAAAAAATCTTTATATAAGTTTACGTGATGCCAATTATGTTCTGTGGAAGTCAATACTCTTTCCATTGCTGTTGTTGCAAAATAATAAATCTATTACTTTTCTTTGTTTACAAGTTCTTTTTAACATATTATACGTTGAATTCCACTTAGTGTCTACATATAAAATTAAAATTTTAAAATTGTATACCTTCTCATTGACAAATTTTTCAATATTCTGAAATTCGATTAGGAAAAGACATAATAGTGAGAACTATATATTTATTATCTGTACAAAGGTGTCATATACATGCATAGCTTCTTTAACAATTAAGTTTAAAATATGAGCATGACAACGAACATGAAATAAATTATCATCAATAAATAATTGTAAAGTTAATTTCAAATGCACTACAGTTTAATTGTAATATAATGCATTATCTAAACTAATAATAAATATTTTATTTTGCAAAATCCACTCATATAATACATTCGTTATTACTATCCCAAGTCAATGACCATTGTATGGAAGTTTAACTAATTTAAATGAAATGATTATTTTATTTAATTTTCAAACATTATCAATATAATGTGCAGTGATGTGTTCATATTTTAAACTATTATTTCACCATAGATCAAATGTAAAACAAAAATTTTCATTTAAATCTTTAAAAATGTTAAATAATTTAGGTTTAATATCCTCAAAAATTTTTAAAATTCTATTTGTAGTAGTATTTCTTGAAAAACCTTGATATTGAGGTGTAAAACTTCCGTGAATCATTTCTAAAAATTCGAGACATTCACTAGTAGTAAAAGGTAATTTTTTTTAATAACATAATTAACTACAAAATCTTGTGTACATACATGATAATATGAAAATGTTTCTAAATTGCCAGTTAATGGACTCCTTAATTGCATTTGAGTTCTAATATTAGGTTGTTGGCTTTGTAAATGTCTTTGAGCATACCTTTTTAGATGACTAGTACCTCCCACTGATGCAGCATTAAGTAAATTTGCACAATATTTATATTTTGCTTTAAATACAGTTGTATCATTAGGATTAGTTACAAATACTTTTTCAAAATGCTCTCAAACAATAATAGACGTGCCCCTAGATGATGATGCTGCTATTGTTGGAAGAGGAATATTAGGCACAGTGAATCAACAGATTCATATTGTGTATATTGATCAACATCGACATAAACATTAGGAAAATTAGGACCCATAGTAATTTAAGTAAAATAATATATATTAACAACAATTAATTAAAATAAAAAGAAAAACAATAACTATGAATAACAAGAAGTAATATATGTTAACAAACAATTAATGTAAAAAAATAAGTGACTAATAAATATTAATTGAAACATTTAATATTACCGACTGGCGAGTGCGATACAAAAATTAGTTTCTTCTAGTAAAAGATTCTTCTTGCATAATTGCAACTGTCACTTAGAAATAAGACTTGAAAACTAAACGAGAGAGTTGAGAGTTGAGAGTTGAGAAAGACGTTTAGTTGTGATTGTGTTTGTGAGAAATAAAATGGGAGAGGGGTGGTAATTATAGGAATTAGGTGGAGGGGTCAAAATAATTTTTTTTAAAAAAAAATAGCCATTGGCCTGCAAACGGTCAAATAACCATTTGTTTTTACAAATTTGACTGTTGCTGCTGCACAGGTTAACGTTGGGGAGTTGAGTTGATCCGGGCTAACCGGGTTGGGCCTGTTGGAAATGGTTTGGAAAATCTGGGTAAAAAACAGATTTTTTCCTAACTTTGGTATAATATTTAGGTAGGACCCGAGCGTCGTTTTTCGCGGGTCAAAGTGATAATGCGTTCTATGCCGCGTTGTGATTCACGTGGTATATTTGGTTGCTCAAAACCATTACCGAGTGAATAGGAAATTGAAGCCAAAGTATGCTCCATGGAAATGGAGTTTTGGTGGAAAATCCTTAAAGGTTTGAATAAGGTTTGTCCCACATTGATTTGGTGGGAAGTTTTGAATGGGTTTATAAGGCATGAGATTGGAACTTGGGGTGTGCCCTAAGGGGTACCCAAGTGTTTTAGAGAGGGAGGTTATGGGCAAAATGGGCTAGACCCATCGGACCCAAAAATCACCACACGCGTGCCGCCGCTGCCGTCTGTTCGATCGGGCGGGCTGGGCTTGGGCGCGGGTGCGTGGTGTGAGGTTGGGTTGGGCTTGTCCGGCCTAATGCCTATCTTTTTGGGTCAAAAACATTTGAATTTAATTTTATTTTTTGGAAAAATAAAATCCAAAATTCAAATTAATTCCGGAAATAATCTGGTCCGGTTTTTTTTTGCACACCCAAACAGGTCCCTTCCCGTTTTTATCTGTTTGAATTTTGAACCCAACAGATTTAAATCTGTTTAATTCAAAACCAAACAGGTTTCATACCTGTTCAAACAGGTTTGCACCTGTTTAATTCAAAACCTGCAGCTACCAATCCATCTATAAATAGGACAACCCTCATTTGATGTTTAATTAATAATTTTCGTCCTTAAGCGCTCTGCAAATTTATTCTTCATTTTGTTGCATTATTTTCTTGTGAGAGAGAGTATAAAACACTTAGTTTGTTCGTTGTACAAATATATTGTGGTGCTGCATATATTTGTTGATCATTTCATTCTGGGAGATAGACGTCCATATTCTGAAAGCACCGTGGAGAGGACGAATCTATCTTAAGGACACAGTGTCAAACATTGGACTTGATCAGATTATTATTCAAAGAAATTAATCAAATAAGTTGTTTAATTTATTATTCTGTTTTATTTGTTTATTTAAATCAGATTTTAATTTTGTTTTTGTAACAAAATAAAATCTGTTTTTATTTATTTATTTTTATTTTTAGTTTGATTTTTGTAATCAAACATTTTTCTCTCATTTCCTTTATTTTTTTATATTCTAGTTGTTGTTTAGTACACAACAGAATTTAATCTATTTAAATACAGTGAAGATTATCCAACAATCTTAAGACAGATTTATTTTTGTTATCTTCATTGTATTTAATTTTTTGTAATTTCATAAAGACATATTTTGGTTGGAAAACAAATAGTGCTTTATGCTATTTGACAGATAGTAGTAATATACTGTCTCTTTTCTTTGACAACTAGTAGTAATATATTGGTGTCATTAACAATTGCAGAATATCAATTTGTGTTACAGAAAATTATTGTGGTGTTTTATTTTTCTAGTTTTAGTAACAAAGAAAATAAAATTATTTTGTGTAATAATTTATTTTCTGGTTTTAGTAACTAGAAAATTAATTTGTGTTTTAATTTTTTCTGATTTTTGTAATCGGAGATTATGGCTACTGCAACTGAAACTGCAACTGGAAGTGGTACTCCGATTGTTACACCAACACCGGTCCCTATCCAGAACCATGTTCATATACCAATAAATCATGGAGAAAAACCAGAAAAATTTAACGGTACTGAGTTTAAGAGATGGCAGCAGAAGATGCTGTTCTATCTTACAACTCTAAATTTGGCCCGATTTCTCCATGAAGAGGCTCCAGCACTTAAAGAGGGTGAAAGTGATCGGCAAGTTGTTGCCGCTGTAGATGCTTGGAAACATTCAGATTTCCTGTGCAGAAACTACATCCTTAATGGCCTTGACAACATGCTGTATAATGTTTACAGTCCTTTGAAGTCAGCAAAAGAATTGTGGGATTCTTTGGAGAAGAAATACAAGACAGAGGATGCCGGCACGAAGAAATTTGTTGCCGGTAAATTTCTGGACTTTGTTATGGTAGACTCCCAAACGGTAATTTCTCAAGTTCAAAGTTTTCAATTAATTTTACATGATATTCATTCTGAGGGTATGTCTCTAAGCGAGTCTTTCCAAGTCGCTGCTTTAGTGGAAAAGTTACCACTGGCTTGGAAAGATTTCAAAAATTATTTAAAACATCAACGCAAAGAGATGACCATGGATGAACTTATTGTAAGACTAAGAATTGAGGAAGATAACCGTAAGGCTGGAAAGAGGAATGAGAAAAATCCCATTGAGTCCAAGGCTAATGTGGTTGAACAAGTTCACAAACCACATAACAAAAAGAGGAAGTTTACTGGAGATGGTCCTAAACAAGGCGACAACAATGGCAACAAGAAGTTCAAAGGAAAATGCTATAACTGTGGCAAGACTGGACATCGAGCTTCTGACTGCCACCGCCCTAAGAAGGATCATGGAAGTATAAGCAAGAAGACTACCAATCAGGCCAATGTAACTGAACTAGATTACATCTCTGACGGGGTGAATGACATTAACCTCTCTGCTGTGGTGTCTGAGGCTAACTTGGTTGGAAATCCCAAAGAGTGGTGGGTTGACACTGGAGCAACTCGTCACATATGTGCGGACAAGAAGATGTTCACTACCTACAATGAGGCTGCAAATGGTGAACAACTTTTCATGGAAAATTCTTCTACTTCTACTGTGGCTGGACAAGGGAAAGTGATCTTAAAGATGACATCAGGGAAAGAACTGACCCTCAACAACGTACTGCATGTGCCTGACATTCGGAAGAATTTAGTTTCTGGTTCTTTGTTAAGTAAAAATGGTTTTAGGCTTGTTTTTTAGTCTGATAAATTTGTATTAACAAAGAGTGGTATGTATGTTGGTAAGGGATACATGAGTGATGGTCTCTTTAAATTGAATGTAATGACAGTTGTACCAAAAGTTGCTATGAATAAGAATAACACATCTTTTGCTTATATTCTTGAGTCGAATTTATGGCATGGTAGATTAGGACATGTGAATTTTGATGCTTTGCGTAGATTAATTGGTTTAGATTATATACCAAAGTTTGAAATTAATCCTAATCATAAATGTGAAATTTGTGTAGAAGCAAAACTAACTAAGGCTCCATTTAAATCGGTTGAAAGGAAAACCGAACCTCTAGAATTAATTCATACAGATGTATGTGATCTTAAATTTGTTCAAACTAGAGGAGGCAAAAAGTATTTCATAACATTTATCGATGATTGCACAAGATATTGTTATGTTTATTTACTTAGAAGTAAAGATGAAGCCTTAGAAATGTTTAAACTTTACAAAACAGAAGTTGAAAATCAACTTGGTAAAACCATTAAAATGGTTAGAAGTGATAGGGGTGGTGAATATGATGCACCATTAAATGAATTTTGTGCACAACATGGCATTATTCACCAAACTACAGCACCCTATTCTCCTCAGCAAAATGGAATTGCTGAAAGGAAGAATAGAACCCTAAAAGAAATGATGAATGCCATGTTACTAAGTTCAGGTTTACCACAGAACTTGTGGGGGGAAGCAATATTGTCTGCTAATTATGTTCTTAACAGAATACCCTACAAGAAAACCAACAGCACTCCTTATGAATTGTGGAAATGTCGACTACCTTCCTACAAATACTTAAAAGTGTGGGGGTGTTTGGGAAAAGTTGAAGTTCCTGTTCCTAAAAAGACTAAGATTGGACCAAAAACAGTAGATTGTGTGTTTATTGGTTATGCTCAGAATAGTAGTGCATATCGGTTTCTGACTTATAAATCAGAAATACCTGATATAAATGTGAACACTATTATAGAGTCAAGGAATGCTGTGTTTTTTGAACATGTCTTTCCTTACAAGAAAGGACAGGAATTAAGTTCACAGAAAAGAACTTATGATTGTACACAAAGTCAAGAGACTAATGACAATCAAACACAAGAGACTAGTAATGGTCTCGACCAACAGAATTTAACTGATGATGAACCAAAAAGAAGTAAGAGAGCGAGAACATCAAAATCCTTTGGTCCAGATTTTCTGACATACCTGTTAGAAAATGAACCTCAAAGCTTTAAGGAAGCAATGACAGGTCCTGAAGCACCGTTGTGGAAAGAGGCTGTTAATAATGAAATTGAATCCATTATGCAAAATCATACTTGAGAGTTGGTGGATCTTCCACCTAGTTCTAAACCTTTTGGATATAAGTGGATATTCAAGAGAAAAATGAAAGCAGATGGTTCAATTGACAAGTATAAAGCAAGACTTGTAGTTAAAGGTTGCAGACAAAAGGAAGGTCTGGACTATTTTGACACATATTCCTCTGTGACAAGAATAACATCCATTCGCATGCTTATTTCTATAGCAGCGTTGTTTAATTTAGAAATACATCAAATGGATGTTAAGACAACTTTCTTAAATGGTGATCTAAATGAAGAGATCTATATGGAGCAACCCGAAGGGTTTGTAGTGTCGGGGCAAGAAAAGAAAGTTTGTCGGCTTGTAAAGTCTCTTTATGGATTAAAACAAGCACCTAAGCAATGGCATGAAAAATTTGATCATGCAATGCTTACTAATGGGTTTAAGATAAACGAATGTGACAAATGCGTCTATGTTAAAAACACTGACCAAGGATATGTCATAGTTTGTCTTTATGTGGATGACATGCTTATCATTGGAAGTAGTCAAAACATGATCAAATCAACTAAGCAAATGCTTAATAAAAGATTTGATATGAAGGATATGGGGGTCGCAGATGTTATATTAGGAATGAAAATTACAAAAACATCTGACGGATATGCATTATCTCAATCACATTATATTGAGAAAATTCTTGGTAAATTTATCAAGGATGATATGAATTTAGCTAGAACACCTGTAGACGTCAATCTTTATTTATCAAAAAATAAAAGTGATGCGGTGTCTCAGTTAAAATACTCCCAAATCATTGGAAGCCTAATGTACCTAATGAATTGTACTCGTCCTGACATAGCTTATGCAGTCAGTAAATTGAGTAGGTACACTAGTAAGCTCGGAGAAGACCATTAGAAGGCGATCATTTGGGTTCTTAGATATCTAAGATTCACCCGTGATCATGGTTTGAATTTTACTCGATATCCAGCAGTACTCGAAGGTTATTGTGATGCAAATTGGATATCGGATACTAAAGATTCAAAATCCATAAGTGGATATGTCTTTAATCTGGGAGGCGCTGCTGTTTCTTGGAAATCTACGAAACAAACATGCATCGCACGATCCACAATGGAATCCGAGTTCATTGCTTTAGACAAAGCAGGAGAAGAAACAGAATAGCTTCGTCACTTCTTAGAAGACATTCCAATGTGGCCAAAACCTGTGCCAGTTATTTGTATTCATTGTGATAGTCAATCTGCAATAGGCAGGACACAGAATCATATATATAACGGTAAGTCACGACATATTCGTCGTCGACATAATACCGTAAGGCAATTGTTGTCAAATGGAATAATCTCAATAGATTATATAAAATCTAAAGAGAATATTGCGGATCCGTTAACAAAAGGTTTGACAAAAGAGCTAGTGTATAGTTCATGGGGATGGGATTAAAGCCTATTACATAAAGAGTCGTCATAATGGTAACCCTACTTATATGACTGGAGATCCCAAGAACTAAGTTCAAAGAGACAACTAAGTTATGTGTGGCTCGCCAGAAATCACCAAGAGATTAAAATTCCTTACCCATTCCTATGGTGAGAGTGATATCTGCAACATATGTTGTCTGCAGGGGTATAAGGATAAGCTTAGATTTTAATGATTACTTATATCTTGATGTAGGCATGAAAATCAAGACGAGTATAAGGAGATACTCACAATAAGAATCACCTATATGAGTGTCAAACTGGGGCCGGTTCTATGAGAATGAAGAGGCTAAATTCTCTAGAAACACTCATGAAAACCAGGAGCATTCAAGGCCAAAATGATAACAACAGTGAGAACCACGATGTGTTAGAAGATATTTTGTGTGAAATTTATTGTCTTGGCTTACACAAACGGCTGAACAATTCAAGGCATCGCGTCCATTGGTTAGCTAGTAAGTCCGATAACTTATCACTAGGGAAGGTTCAAGGCCGAAAGCTACCTATCCTGATGCAAGATATTTTCAACTTATACTCTTTTGATAAAGTCTGCATATTGTTGCATTTCCGTTGTCATCAAATTCCATTCATGTAGGGGATTGTTGGAAATGGTTTGGAAAATCTGGGTAAAAAACAGGTTTTTTCCTAACTTTGGTCTAATTTTTTGGGTGGGACTCGAGCGTCGTTTTTCGCGGGTCAAAGTGGTAATGCGTTTATGCCGCGTTGTGATTCATGTGGTATATTTGGTTGCTCAAAACCAATACCGAGTGAATGGGAAATTGAAGCCAAAGTATGCTCCATGGAAATGGAGTTTTGGTGGAAAATCCTTAAAGGTTTGAATAAGGCTTGTCCCACATGGATTTGGTGGGAAGTTTTGAATGGGTTTATAAGGCATGGGATTGGAACTTGGGGTGTGCCCCAAGGGGTACCCAAGTGTTTTAGAGAGGGAGGTTATGGGCAAAATGGGCTAGACCCATTGGACACAAAAATCACCACACACGAGCGCGCGCGCGCCGCCGCCGTCTATCCGGTCGGGCGGGCTGGGCTGGACTTGGGCGCGGGTGCATGGTGTGAGGTTGGGTTGGGCTTATCCGGCCCAATACCTATCTTTTTGGGTCAAAAACATTTGAATTTAATTTATTTTTTGGAAATATAAAATCCAGAATTCAAATTAATTCCGAAAATAATCTGGTCCGATTTTTTTCTGTACACCCAAACAGATCCCTTCCTGTTTTTATCTGTTTGAATTTTGAACCCAACAGATTTGAATCTATTTAATTCAAAACCAAACAGGTTTCATAACTATTCAAACAGGTTTGCACCTGTTTAATTCAAAACCTGCAGCTACCAATCCATCTATAAATAGGACAGCCCTCATTTGATGTTTAATTAATAATTTTCGTCCTTAAGAGCTCTGCAAATTTATTCTTCATTTTGTTGCATTATTTTCTTGTGAGAGAGAGTATAAAACACTTAGTTTGTTCGTTGTACAAATATATTGTGGTGCTGCATATATTTGTTGATCATTTCATTCTGGGAGATAGACGTTCATATTCTGAAAGGACCGTGGAGAGGACGAATCTGTCTTAAAGACACAGTGTCAAACATTGGACTTGATCAGATTATTATTCGAAGAAATTAATCAAGTAAGTTGTTTAATTTATTATTCTGTTTTATTTGTTTATTTAAATCAGATTTTAATTTTGTTTTTGTAACAAAATAAAATCTGTTTTTATTTATTTATTTTTATTTTTAGTTTATTTTTGTAATCAAACATTTTTCTCTCATTTCCTTTATTTTTTTATATTCTAGTTGTTATTTAGTACACAACAGAATTTAATCTATTTAAATACAGTGAAGATTATCCAACAAGGAAATAATATTCGAACCTAAAGAGCTGGGCTCACGGGTTGGGTCAGGCCTCAAAACAGACAGCCCAAGCCTAGGCCCGGGCCTAGACGGGCCTATCCAGGTTGTGAACGGGTTTTGAGTAGATCGCGGCCGATGGGCCAAATTTACACTCCCAACAAGCTTTTATAATATTTTGATTTTTTTGGGCTTAGCTTTTAAAATTTAAAATATAATATAAAAATATTTTAATAAATATATAGGAGTCTAAAAAGTGAGTTTGTACACATTTGCCCCTTATTGAGTCCAGGTAAATACATTTTCTGTCCCTTTTGAGGAAAAGAGTTTTGAAGTGTCTTTCTCACCAGAGTTCCCATTTGGAAATTGTTTTTTTTTTTTTTTAATATATTTTTTCATCTTTAGAGATTTTAAATTTTTTTTTTTCAGTTTTAGGATTTGAAGACCCTAATTTTTAGGTTGAAAATAGTGACAAATAAAGTTCAAAAAGACTTTTTTCTTTTCTTTCTTTCTTTCTTCTTCTTCCTCTTTTTTTTTTTTTTGGTAAAAATTCATCTTTACTGAATTTTGTTAGAATTGTTTTTTTATTTTTATTTTTATAAATTTTTTATTTTTAGATCCCAAGAACTAAAATACCTAATGGGTAAATTTTTTTACACGACTTTTATGAAATTTCACTAAAATAATTTTTTTATAAAAAAAATCTAACTTTTTTAGTTATACTGTTTATATGGTACTCAATGAACCATAAATTACATTAGGTGTATATAATAAAGGTGAGTCAATATTGCCTTTAAGCAGAAATTACTATGCCATTAATTTAAAATACTACATGAGTAATATCACATAATATTTCAAATTACTAGTGTTTTATTAACTAGATTTTACGAGGATAATTAGTTTTCGTGTATTGATCGGTGCCTAAATATACACATTTAATTCCCTAATATACACTTTATTAATTTGTATTAATTTATAATTTTGTGTATTTTTATATGTTTATATATATTTTCACTACAAGAAAAAACATCTTTGGCGACTAAAAAAGCACATTTGGTCGCTGAAAGTATAGGTTTTGGCAACTAAAAATAATTTAGTAGCCAAAAGTAAAATTTTTGGCAACTAAAAAACTTTAGTAGCCAAAAGTATAGGTTTTGGCGACTAACAATCTGTTTGGTCGCCGATATAAGGCTTTTACCGACTAAAAATATTTTAGTAGCCAAAAGTAAGGCTTTTGGCTACTAAAAATAATTTAGTAGCCAAAAGTGAGGCATTGGGCGACTAAAAAGATGTTTAGTAGCCAAATGTGATGCTTTTATCGACTAAAAAAATTTTAGTAGCCAAAAGTGAGGCATTGGGCGACTACAAAGATGTTTAGTAGCCAAATGTGATGCTTTTACCGACAAATAAAATTTTAGTAGCCAAAAGTGAGGCTTTTTGGCGACTAGAAATAATTTAGTAGCCAAATGTGAGGCTTTTTGGCGACAAAAAAGAAGTTTTGTCTCCAAAAGTGGTAATTTTAGCGCGAGAATTAATTTTTTTAGCGACTAAAAACATTAGTAGCCAAAAGTATACAATTTGCGACTAAAAAGAAGTTTAGTCGCCAAAAGTGGTCTCTTTTTTTTTCTAGTAAATAATTTATTTTTACATAAATTATGTTCAATAAAAAATAATTATATTTATATATATACTTTTATATTAATACGGGTCTATGTACTATATAAATAATATATATTGCATATATAATCATATGGTGTTATAGAGGCGTAGTGGAAGGAGTGTATTGTATAAGGTTTATGGTGTGAGAGGTTTATGGTTCGAATCTCCACAAGAGCGAATAAGAAGCTAGTGAGTGTATTTTTTTTTTTTCCACAAATGACCTTCTTGAGTATTGGTCGGTAAATGTATAATTTTAAAAAATAAAATTGACTATTGGCGACCAATAATTTAGTAGCCAAAACATTTATTTTTGCCGACCAAATAAAATTTAGTGGCTAAAAGGTAACATTGCCGACTAAAAAAATAGTAGCCAAATGTTGCACTTTCAGTGACCAAACACGCGTTTGGTCGCTAAAACATTTGCTGACAGGGTTTAGACGACTAACTTGGCGGCAAAAAAATTTAGTCGCTAATTGGTATCAGTGACTAAAAATCCGACCTTTGGCGACTAATATTTTGGTAGCCAAAACTGTTATTTCTTATAGTGTTTAGGTGTTTGTACATAAATTAGTGTAAATAATATTTTCTAATATTTTATATATTATAAAATGAAAAAAATTAAAAAATTGAAAAAAGAGAACCCTATTTCTCAATATATATATATATATATATATACATATATTAAAATATTATATTATCAATAATATATATATTATTTATATTATTATATTTTGTTTGTTTTGCAGGTGATGGGGTGAAATTTGCCTATAAAAGGCATTCAAGGAAGAAATGGGGGAAGAAGGCTGAGGCTTCGGCCAAGGAAGCCGAGAGAAGAAAGAAAGAAAGAAATAAAGAGAGGGAAAGTGAGAAGGTTTAGAGTGTACATATTTTATAGTGATTGTAATATTAGTATGTGGAACTAATCTCCATTTCTTAGGGTAGAGATGAAATTCTGACCAAGTAATTGAGATGAATTGTATTTGATATTTTTAGTTTGATTTGATTTTGATAAATTGTATAACTTTTAGATCTTTTTGTGTAATAAACTTTTTATTCAAATCATGTTATACAATTGTTTTCATTGCTGCGTATTAAAATTATTAGACGAGTCATACCTAATAAGATGGGTCGTGCATCAACCTTAGTTTAGTTTAGTTTATTGGTGACGGTTTGTGCTAAGCGAAGATGATTCGTGACTTTCTGGTTTTAATATACAAATCCTCTTGACTATGTATTTCTGATCAACTTGTATCATTTTATCCAAATTAATGATTTTCTAAAACCTAATACAATAACTCCTGATTATAAGGTTGGTGATGGATTCAAAATCCTGAGAAATTTATTATTTTATTTTATTTTATGTTTTATTGATTTTAGTTTTATTATTTTCAAAATCACACTCTTTAAATTACTTTAATTATTATTTTTGTATCAAAATAACTCGATCAGTCCTTGAGGATCAACACCTAATCTTACCGCTATACTGTAGAGTAATTATTATTTTGTTATAAATATAATATTTGGTGTGTAAATGACAGGATCTATTTTTGGCACTGTTGTCGGGAATTAAAGGTAAGTTGTCTAATTCAGAGATAATTTTTATTGTAATTCATTTTTTTATTATTTTAATATATATAGATATATATTTTTTCTCTTGTACAGGTGTTACTGTTTTTTTTTTTTTTTTCTTGTGTGTAGATTGTCTTGTGCATGTGAACTAAAAAATACAAAAAAATACAAAAGAAAAAAAACATAAAAAAATAACAAAAAAATCCATATTGTGACACTATGGATGACCTTTGCTGGACACTATGGATGACCTTTGCTGGATATATAACTTTGAGGATAAATAAAATAAAAAACTTAAAAAAAAAAAAAAAACCTTCTAACTACTAACCACTAACATTTATTTTATTGCAATTTACTTTATCGCATTTTTTTTAGGGGGGTTTTATACCCCTTTTAATTTTTATCGCACTTTTATTTATCACAATTTACTTACCGCATTTTTGTTCTATTTTGTTTTGTAATAATTTGTAGGTTTTTCTTTAGTGTGTTTTTGAAGAGGGGGGGGGGGGGAAGAAGTGAGTTGAGCATTCTTGTAAAATCTTTTGACGGAAGTAAATGTTATACTTATTTATTTTGATGATTTATTTAATTATGTTTTAAAAGAGAAAAATAGAATCCAAAATTTATTTTGATGATTTATTTAATTATATTTTAATTAAAATTTATTTTGATGATTTATTTGAAAGAGAAAAATAGAATCAAAATTTATTTTGATGATTTATTTGAAAGAGAAAAATAGAATCAAAATTTATTTTGTCTCATTATTTCTCACCTAAACCTTTATCCTAAATGTTGTTAGAATGTATTTAATATTTGATTAAATCAGAAGTTCAAACAGCCAAAAACAAATGTTCAAACAGCCTAGCATAGCAACAGGCCAAAAGGTTCAAAAGGTTCAAGTGGAAGATATTCAAATTAGTAATGATGGAAGTACAACGGCTATAAAGGTTCACAAGGCCAAAAGGTTCAAAAGGTTCAAGTGGAAGATATTGAAATTTGTAATGATGGAGTGAAAGATATTCAAATTAGTAATGATTGAAGTACAACGGCTATAAACGGCTATAATTTTCATTATATATACCAAAGCCTCTAATGTAAACAAGTTACAAAAAATCTGAAAATATTCTTTGATCTATAATCACTCACATCTATTCTCAAAAATTATACGCTGAGCCTTATAGCTTTAAGCCCATCTTTCCTGTGTGAGATTTACAAAAAAATCAAAGTTTCATTTTATATATCTATCTTTGAGAGATATTTATTGTAAGCTTTCTTTGAAAGCAAAAATATCATTTCATCTTGTAAAAGTGTTGCAAACACTGTGTTCTTGAAATCTTGAGAGTGATTGTGAATCACCTAAGATTTGCAAGGGTTTGGGCTTGTGAAGTCTGTGGAAAATTTGTGGAGGATTGCTCAATTTGTAAAGAGGTTGCTAGCACCCATGTGAAGCTAGAAGATAGTGAAAAATCTTAAGTGAAGCTTGAGGAGTGGATGTAGGCTTGGTTGAAGCCGAACCACTATAAATCTGTTTGTCTCCTCTTCCCTAATCTCTTTACTTTCCTACTACTGCTATAGTTATCTAGTATTCATGTGTTAATCATTTGATTTATCCTGTATATTAGTTATACTTCATTGTTATTTTGCTTGATCATTTACTGCTAAGTTCATCATTGTGCTTGTTAATAATTTGTTGTACTAATAGTTAATTTTATTGGAGTATTATTAATTTTAATTTGTAGAAACCTAATTCATCCCACCTCTTAGGTTGCTTTTTGGGTAACAATTGGTATCAGAGCCTGGGGCTCTTGTTTAGATTTAACAATCTTGAGTTTTTGATCCATAACAACCATGTATTTACTTACTCTGTTGTAGGACAAGCTAGCAATAGGCCATCTCTTTGATAGTAGTAATTACATTTATTGGAAAGAAAAAATGACTTTGTATCTTCAAGTTACCAATTATGATTTATGGCTCATTATCACTAAAGGTCCTAAAATCCCTTCCAAGGTAGTAGACCATATCAGTGTGCCTAAACTTGAGGATGAATTTGATGAGCGTGATTATAAACTCCTTCAAGCTAATGCTAAAGTCAAGCTTATTTTTGTGTGTGGACTAGATACAAATGAGTACAATAGAATTTTTGGATGTATTACTACTAAGGAGATTTGGGATAAACATGAAATCATCTATGAAGGAACTAGCCAAATAAAAGAGTCTCGGATTGACATGCTTATTCATGATTATGAACTCTTTACTATAAAATCATTTGAATCTATTTCTGAGATGTTTTATAAATTTACCAATATTGTTAATACTCTAAAATCTCTTGGTAAATCTTATACTAATGGTAAGCTTGTGAGAAAAATACTTAGGTCTTTGCCAAATGAATGGGAAGCTAAGGTTACAGCTGTCTAAGAAGCAAAAGACCTAACAAAATTAGGCATTGAAGAACTCCTAGGCTCACTCATGGCTCATGAACTTTCAATGATGGATGGCAGCAAAAAGGAAGCCATTTGGGGAGAAAATGATGGAGTAGCCAACCTGTGTCTCATGGCTCTTGAAGAAGAAGAATCCACTCAAGATGAGGTAATTTCTAATTATGTAGAACTTGAAAGTGCTTTCAATGAATTACATGACATATTTAGAAACGTTTGTGTTAAGAATTCTAAATTAAAGAAATTAGTTACTTCTCTTTCAAATGATGTGGGTGTTTTAAAAATGAAAAATACTACTTTGAAAAATGACTTTACGTCTATTGCCAATGAGAAAAACATTTTGAAAAATAATGTTGAGGATTTAAACAAAACTCTTGAAAATTTTGTAAAAGGAAAAGAAAACCTCAACAAGCTTCTTGGAAATAAAAGATGTGTTTTTGATAAAGTAGGCATTGGTTTTGATCCTCCTAAACTTTTTATGAGATTAAATGTTCTTGAGACTAATCCCCATGAACCCAAGAAAGTATGGGTACTAAGAAAGAAATCAAGATATTTTGTAGGTGGAATCTCAAAGAACATCGAGGATTTCGAGAGGAAATGCACAACAAGAGTGTTCAATCTAAAAAGCAAAATCAGCTCCTACAAGAAGAAGAATGATGAAATGAAAATCACCAAGATGAACAATAGAGGTAATGTATCGGTGAAGATTCCAAAGAGGTAAATGAAGGTATAACTCCTAACACACCTTTAAGCTTAAAGTTCTATATTCTTTAAGGTGTGATTTGTGTACAATAGGTTGTGTCTAATCATTGCTTCCATGTAACCTAATTGTACTAAGTTTGCTAAGTCATGTTCTGCTAGTTTCTTTCAAACATTCATTGAACTCAAAAATGAGAATTATATTATTTTGATGAATGGCTATTAGAATATGAATGATTCATGTATTCATTAACATTTTATATCATGCCATCCATTGCTATGAAAAAGAGATAAGAAGTAATAAATTTTTTTGTGAGCATACTTTTTACATCTTGTATATGACTTTATGGTAATATGTTAATTCTTTTTTGAGTCATATCTTTGTAGAATTAATTTTGATGTCATAACATGTTTTTGAGATGTATACTATCTATATTTTGAATTCTACATTTGTGATCTCAAGAATATGCTCAATATGAAAATTTCATGCCTATATGTGTAACAAGTCCGCGGGGGACCTCGCTACAGTTCGGACTCGATTTGTGTCACGGTTCTCAATCTGAACCAAAGAGTCCAAATCCGGCAAATCGTTTTGAGAAAACAGATTTTTGAAAGAAGTGCCAAACATGGACTGCTTTGCCAGATACAGAGTCGCCACCTAAATATTTTGTTTTTGGGAAATTTAGGAAACCCTGACTCGTTGCCTAAGGCCACGTGTCCGTCATCACCAAAGTTGCCTCGGCTCGGGAACTTGGGTACGATTAGGGAAGGTCACTTCGTGAGCACCCCCGCTCGCCCGATCAAAGATCGGCCTCTACTAAACATGATATCGAGTTTTGAAAACCTTATGCATTCTTATTCCGGTTATTAGCCTAGGTTTACTATGCGATGCGCACAGCATATAAGTATAGACTGGGTCGCCTGAATTGGAACGAAACATCTCATGCTTGTTTTTGAAAGATGGTTTGCTACTCGCAAGTAGGCTTAAAATGCAGATTTTGCCACCCTCAGGTGGGCTTAGAAAACATGGTTTTGCCACTATCTAGTGGGCTTAAAACTCACAGTTGATGATTTGTCCCAATCCAAACAACCCAACCTTCACCCACAGGCATTCAGGCAGATATATCACATAAGCAAATAGCCTCATGGTAAGCATGCTATCATGGCAATCACTCACACGCATACAAGGATGCTAAAGCATAAAAACTTACTGAGTACTCCAAGCCAAAATAGAAACTGATTAGAAATCATGCATGATCCTAATTATACAAAAATGCCTAATGCAACACATGTAATAATGCAACTATAGCAGGCTCGGCTATTCTAAACATGGCATATGGAATGCTACAGCTAACATGTATTCAACTCGAAATTGAAATACAAATGCAGTTAGTATGATGCGCCGAGCCCGGTGTATGCAAAACAGATGAATGAATGCAAACATGCTATCATACTGTATGCTAATTGAAACGTGCCCTAATCTAACCATCGTAAGCCGGTAAATAAAAGGGAGAAAGACGTGGGGTTGGAAGACATATATCACACTCACGCACACTTATTACAACATTGCCCTCATTCGGAGGGTCCAAAAGAATAATATACAGTCCCGAATAAATACAGTCTGAATAAATACAAAACCCTAATTAATTAACAAATTAATCTAGGAAAGCAATAAATTTAGCATGCAAGCCAGGGGACCGCCTTGATTCTGCTCCAGATGATGGATGATGCATGTTTGAGTTGCTTTGTGCGAAAATCCACTGCGATGCCCCAATTAGCCTCTGTTTGCAGTTGTTCTTGGAAAGCGCACCAAGCTCCGGAAGGCTGCTGATTCTTGATTTGCTGCAACAGAGAGCAGGAAAGGGGCATAGCAATGTATTTTCACATATGTGTGCTTGACTACTCTACAGAGAGCGTAGTCCTCGATCCTCGTGCCACCAATCACGCATATCAATGGCTGATGGCCGAAGAGTCGAATTGCACGACTTAATATGAAATGAATGCACACATAAACACAACAATACCTAAACTCCATCATGGATAATCCGGAGTGTTGGTGACTGGGAATTGAGACACGTTCTGTCACTCGGAGTACGAAACGTCCCTCGTTTTCCGTGCTCGGGCTAACTCCTATCCCAAGCACAATGCAATATGCATGACATGCATGAATGCAACTAAGATACAACCTAACATACACAATGCTATGAAATGGCATACACGATGCACGAGATAACATGGCATACACAATGCGCTAACATACAACCTAGCATACACAATGCTATGAAATGAAATGACATACACAATGCATAATGGACTTACACCAATACAAGTGGACCTCAGTCACACTCACATGAGAGGCCATAAGATGAAAAATGAGACACTCAAGATGCGTGCACACATGCACGCAAACCGAGGACCGAACCTAGGGCATAAATGCCACTCTAACAAGACATGGCAAGGCATGGAATATGGCATACAATCATGCAAATTTCAATGCTAAAATATGATGCTAAACAGCCCCGAAACATGGCAATATGGCACCAAATGCATGAGATGAACCCCGAAACACAAAATTAGGCACATGGAATGACTTACAGCTATACAAAGCATGCATTATTTGAACATGAAGTGTAAAGACAGAGTCCAGACAGTCCCAAAACATGCATTTTTCCAGTTTAGAGTGTGGCCAAAAAGTGCTAGCAAGATGGCTTAAATTAGCATGCAATTTTGACGGGCAAACATGGTTTACATGGAAAGTGTAAGAAGGAAGTGGAATATCACCAAACCAGCAAAAATCAGTGAATAAATCATATGAAAATAGGCCCAAATAACCACTGATATGCAACCATGGCATGCCAAAATGATGAGTTGCTTTAGAGGGCCATACAAGGGATTCTTAAGCACATACAAGATAAACATGTGGAAGCCCCAAACCTACTATGAAAATCAAATATGGTGGTCCCAAAACTCAACAAATTGGCCCCAAAATGTGACTAAGAAGCATGCAAGATGGGGTCGCTTTGAAAGGCCAAAATGGCCATCAAACAAGTCAAGGTGAGAGGGGGTCACCCCCCTCTAAGTTGGAGACTCAAAACATCAGCCAAGCCACTGGAAATCCACTGGATTCCAGTGGCTAAAGGGCCAAACAAGGCATGCAACAATAGCTAAGATATAAAGCTCAAAATAGGAGGCAACCAAGCATACAAGGTAGCACATGACCTCAAACAAGAATGGAACCTTAATAAAACATGAAGATATTGTCAAAAAAAAGCCTTTTTCCAGTTTATAACAAGTCTCAAAAGTGATCACAAATATGGCTTATCTATCATGCAAAAAAAGGCCCTAAAAGAGATAATAGAGGTAAGAGGCAGCATCTGGCCCCAAATGGCCAAGATCCCTTCAACAAAGTTGAAGAGGGGCTCAAAAAATGACACTTTACAGTTTACATCAAGCCACGAAAATAAACACAAGTAGGCCTAAAACATTATACAAGAAAAAGGCAAAAAGAGGGATAAAGAAGCAAGTGATAGCTTCTGGCCTCAAACAGAGGAGGGCCCTTCAACAATGTTGAAGAGGGGCCAAAAATATGATATTTTTTAGTTTATGGAAAAGTCCAAAACAGCTCACAAATAGGCCTAAAATACTATGCAAAAAAAGGCCAAAAAAGAGAGGTAAAGAAGTAAGTGGTAGCTGGAGACCTCAAACAGCAAGAGGTCCTGAATCAAACATGAAAAGGAGCTTAAAACATGACTATTTCCATTTAGGGTCGGAGCCCAAAAATATAAGCACAAGGAGCTAGGATTGCATGCCAAAATAGGGCCAAAAAGAGGGAAAAGAAGCTTACCCTTGTAGCCTATGTCTTCAACAGCTCTTGAACCAAGAAATGATGCTCCCTGCCTCTGGAAATGACCTCCAAGTTGCTGGTATGGAGTGGAGAGGTGTAGTGCTATGGATTGGTGAAGAACTTTGGGGTTTTTGAAGCTTGGAAGAGAGGGAGAGGGAGAGATATATGCAAGAGCCTTAAACAACTTTTTGTAACCCTTAAAACTGAAGAGGGAGGGCTGGTTATATAGGCGAAGGAGTGGAGAAAAGGGGGGGAGATTCAAATTTGAGTTTCCCTCCTAAAAGTTCCCCCCCTCGGATACAGAATCTGGGGGGGAAAGGGGGTCACAGCTGGAAGGAATAGGGCATGGGGAGCATGGCCGGCCAATTATTGAGGCTTCAGGTGGCCGGCCGGCCACTTCCCTTGGCCGGCCGGCCAAGGTCAAAAGGGTCAAGCAAAATTAGCTGGCCGGCCACCCATATTGGTGGCCTCCCATGTGTGCACAACACAGCCATGTGGTTGAAACCTTGAAAAAGTGAACCAGGAGAGAGAAAACCTAACTTTTTAGAGGGGTTCAAAAGGGTCAATATGAATTGATGGCCGGCCATGACATATTGGTGGCCTCCCAGGTCTGTACATCACAAATATGTGGTTGATGGCCCAAAAAGGTGGCCCGGGGGTGGTCAACACTAGCTTTCTAGCGAGGAAAACGGGCGACGGAGGGCGATGAAGGAATAAAACTGGTTCTGAGGATAATTGCTGGCCTCCCACCCTTCTACGACCTTCCTAACAATGAAACAGAGGTCCCTGCCAAAAATGAACTCAAACCGATGCAAATCGAAGGTTCGGGGGCCAAAACGCGCGGCCCGGGGCCCCGAAAACTGACTGTTAAGCACCGGAGGTGGTGTTCGACCACGAAGTTGGTCTCTCGGACCACAGTGTCCCTCAAAAGGGAGGAAATAAGATGTATGCCAAAAACCAGAGCAAACGGAGGTGGTTAGGCGGTCCCGAACCGAGGCACACGACTGACGGCTCCGAAAACCGGGAACCGGGCTCCGAAATGGGAAAAATGGCCTACGACCACGAAACGCAGCCTACAGCCACTGAGAGATGATCTACGAGACCTCTCCCTCCCTTCGGGAAGAGAAAACAGAGAAAACAGAGCCTGGTTCGCAAACCGAGGCAAAGCACAGAAAAGCCCGGAAGTCCGGAGGCAAGGCTCGCAGCCGAGACTCTGAGACTTCTGAACGAGCACGATATGCAGCATCACCAAGTACTCAATCGGTGACGTCTGAGTCTTAAGGTCGGTCAAAAATGGGGTGTCTACAATATGCTTTACATTGGAATATTTGAATGAGTTAGGAAATTCGTTAATTATGATCCATCAACAATGTCTAAATGAAAAGAAGTATCATACGTTTGTAGAGACATTGCATTTATCCTATTGAATATCTTTTGAATATGGATTATATTGGCATACATCTCGTGAAATGCTTTTGATTGATAAATTGTTGAATTAATTGTTTGTAGCATTCATGTTGTGTTCCACATTGAGTAAAATGTTTTATCACACTTGAGTATGTGGATTGAATTGATGAAAATGCCTCTTGATAATGTTATGTGATTAAATGAGATTGTTGTATCATTTTTTAATAAAACAAAGAGCATAACACTATTTTCTTATGCATATTATGCTATGTGTTACAACTTTAAAATTCTAAAAAATAGCATTCCAAACTTTTGTTTGATCATTGAATTATTTTTCACTTTTTGAGTTTGTGATAAGAAGTGATTTGTGCTGTATTTTTATTGAGTAATAGTGATTGTTCTATGAATGCTATATATACACAAATCACATTAGAAAAGGGTAGCACCAACTTCGGGGGAGAAATCATTTTGCTAACATACTTGTTAAACCCTTTTGAGATGAACTCCTCATGAAAGAAAATTGAAGATTGAAAAGCTTCCATCTCTTGAACCTAACGTATGCCTCATATACTCTCTTAAGCTTTTGAGGTAAAATTAACTTTGCATAGATTAATTTTTTTTAAACCCTCTTGGTATTTTTTTTTACATTACCATTCCAGCAACACCAACGTCTCATTAAGTTTAATTTCTGCTGGTATTATTTTAGTTTAATTTTTTTTATTTTTCTATTAGGATTAATTTCTTTTATTTTTATTTTTATTTTATTTTTTTTCTCATTATTATTTTTTTGTTTGGGCTTAATTTTCTTATTTTCTTTGCTTTTTAATTTCATTTTTCAGTACTTAAACATAAAAACAAAAACAAATCAAAATACAAATATTTACATAATAACAAAAAAAAAAAAATCTTCATTTTTTTTTACGGCCACACGCTGATCAAAATAAACATAAAAAAAATGAAACAACACCCTTCATTTTTTCTGGCCATACGCCGATCTTACTTACTCTTCTCTTCCATCGTTTTCTTCTTCTTTTTATCACCTTAGGTGACCCTTGACGCCCCTGCCCCCGTGGTTTCGTCGAGAGCGACGACTCCCCGCTGACTATCAAAAGCCAAGAACGATGTTGCTCCAAATCAGGCCATGGAGGTGGTCTTCCGTTTAAGCTTTTTATTTTCGACCTTTAATGCACCTATTTCTGCTCGCGCATCCTTGTACATGAGTTGGAGCAGAGAGAGTTGGGCGTTGACTTGGTGGAGCTCACTCGTTCTGCTCTGCAGTCGATGCGCCAATTTTGTGACTGCAGTCACCGTCTCCATACAGGACGTCAGTGTGAAATGATTGGCTTTAATATCTGATTGCGCTGCCATTATTTGCTCAATCGACATCATAGGAAGGTTGGGAAGAGTGGGCACCGGGGCACTCAACCCAGCAGCGCTTGAGGGGTCATTCAAGTCCGGAAAAAGACAAAGGGGACGGGACGAGACGAGGCCATGTAGTAGGAGAGAGATGTGTAATCGAAAGGAGAGTTGTTTTTGGCAACCTTTTTGCTCTGCTCAGTCTCTCTGTTCTATCTCTTTCACGAAGCGAATGAGGAAGAAGAAGGTGAAGAGAGTGATTAAAAAGAAAACGGAGGAGAAGACGACAAGAGGGAGAGAGAGCCGAGGCAGCTGATTGACTGATTGACCCGTCTCGCTTTTGTCGGTCGGCTGACGCAAAAGCGGGGACGTGTGTCCGACGCGATTTTCGATGAACAAAAAAGAGACGCGGGTGAATCATATATATATATGTATATATCTATTTTTTGATGCCATTTATCCCTATCATTTCCCTCATCCTTCTCCAGATTTTGAGCCATAATTTCCTTTTGATAATGTCGCAGGTGGAGAAAATTATATGATGTTATGTATCATGGTATTATTTTCAAACTAATCTGATGTTATGTATTTATAGTTTGATATCTTAATCTTATATCATGTTATTGATTAAAGGTTATTTATTACACATGTGCTAACCTATGTATTTAGAAATAAATTCAGGGAGCCTGACTTGAGGGGGAGCCCTTGTTACTCCCAAATCAAATCAAAACATCATTATGTGCCATCATCAAAAAGGGGGAGATTGTTAGACTTATTTATTTTGATTATTTATTTAATTATGTTTTAAAAAAGAAAAATATAATCCAAAATTTATTTTGATGATTTATTTGAAAGAGAAAAATAGAATCAAAATTTATTTTGATGATCAAAATTTATTTTGTCCCATTATTTCTCACCTAAACCTTTATCCTAAATGTTGTTAGAATGTATTTAATATTTGATTAAATTAGGAGTTCAAACAGCCCAAAACAAAAGTTCAAACAACCTAGCACAACAGCAGGCCAAAAGATTCAAAAGGTTCAATTGGAAGATATTCAAATTAGTAATGATGGAAGTACAATGGCTATAAAGGTTCAAAAGGCCAAAAGGTTCAAGTGGAAGATGTTCAAATTTGTAATGATGGAGCGGAAGATATTCAAATTGGTAATGATAGAAGTACAACGGTTATAAATTCAAATGACTGCAACGGCTATAAACGGCTATAAATTCAAATGAATACAACAGCTATAAACGGCTATAATTTTCATTCTATATACCAAAGCCTCTAATGTAAACAAGTTACAAAAAATCTGAAAATATTCTTTGATCTATAATCACTCACATCTATTCTCGGAAATTATACACCGAGCCTTATAGCTTTAAGCCCATCTTTCCTGTGTGAGATTTACAGAAAAATCAAAGCTTCATTTTATATATTTATCTTTGAGAGATATTTATTGTAAGCTTTCTTTGAAAGCAAAAATACCATTTTATCTTGTAAAAGTGTTGCAAACATTGTGTTCTTGAAATCTTGAGAGTGATTGTGAATCACCTAAGATTTGCAAGGGTTTGGGCTTGTGAAGTCTGTGTAAAATCCGTGGAGGATTGCTCCATTTGTAAAGAGGTTGCTAACACCCATGTGAAGCTAGAAGATAGTGGAAAATCTCAAGTGAAGCTTGAGGAGTGGATGTAGGCTTGGTTGAAGCTGAACCACTATAAATCTGTTTGTCTCCTCTTTTCTAATCTCTTTACTTTCCTACTACTGTTATAGCTATCTAATATTCATGTGTTAATCATTTGATTTATCTTGTATGTTAGTTATACTTCATTGTTATTTTGCTTGATCATTTACTGCTAAGTTCATCATTGTGTTTGTTAATAATTTGTTGTACTAGTAGTTAATTTTATTGGGGTATTATTAATTTTAATTTGTAGAAACCTAATTCACCCCCCTTCTTAGGTTGCTTTTTGGGTAATAGTAAATGTTTGAGTTATCTAGTGTTTTGGAGCTTTATGTATAGTGGAGTTATGGCGTATTTTGAAAATAATTTCTGGGGATATGAGAGTCAGCATGTCGATTATCTTGAAACCCTTTTGATTATTTTCAATATCAACATTATACTCCCCTACCTCAATATTTTTCCTATTTTGAAGAGACAACGTTGTAAATTCTTCAAAATATGGTATCCAGTACACCAATGTTACACTCCCAAATCCCACCTCAACAAAATTTAGATCTCCAGGATAGAGTGTTACCATTTCTTTAAAGCATCTTAGAGTCCACCTATGAGTTGTTGCATATCCAGAGTCAATCATTTGCGAAAATGGAAGTCCATTTAGAGCAAATAGCTAAAATTCTCGATAGGAAAGAAGAGACCGTCTCTCGTTTTTCAATAGAAAAATCGTTAGGTGAGTCTCGGGCTCATTTTGATTTTCATGACAGTGATATGGGTGAGCCGTTATCTACCCCTTTCAGAGAATCACATTTTTCGTTTATTGAGAATGATCCAATCTCAACTCCATTTTTTCATCTTGTGTGGAAGTGCCCCATTTGGAGTTAGAACCTTTGCCCTCAGATTATACGTACTGATGAGATTTTAGATAAAGTCTAGACTATCTCCATGGAAACCTCTCCACCTGTTTATCTAGTGTCTAAAAAAATAATGAGTGAGTTGAGTGTATTTGACTGTGATTGGGATTTCGTGATTGACAATGAACTTTTGATTTATGTTCCTAGGGTCTATTTTCATGCTTTCCTGCTAAAAGACACATACCCTAAATTTGCATATATTACTCCTGCTCTGTTAAAAGATGATTTTTTAGCTCATTTTTGTCCACTCTTGGACGAATCAAATAATTTCTATTGGGATGACCTATATCTCATAAATCATAAGAAGCGGAAAAAGTGGGATTGTTGCACCCAGTAAAATATATTAGTTTATTTTGTCTTGTTTTGTTTTATTTTATTTTATTTTATTTTGTGTGTTTGTGTGTCAGGGCAAAATACACGAGTACACCTTCGAAGAAAACCGTGGAGTAAGACCAAAGAAATTTAGTCTGAAACAGGTTACTTAAGGGAGGATACAATTTTCAGCCCTAAACTATCTTGCAATCTAACGATAAATATCATTTTTTATTTGTTGTGTTTCCCTTCTTGTTCACTATTCTTGTCAGTCCTTTGTGGTATGGGCCATTAGGGACAATGTCATTTAAGTTGGAGAGAAAGGATTTATTATGTGTTTTCTTTTGTGTGTTTTTAATTTTAATTTTATTTTTAGTTGTATATTGAAACAAAATTTCAAATATATATACACGTCTTTGTGGGAGCTGTTCGGTTGTGTTTTAAAAATAAAAATAAAAATAAAACAAAGTTTTTTTCTTTGTCTATGTGATTGTGTTGTGTGTTTAAAATAAAGAAATAAATAAAATTTGTGTGGTTTGGTTTTCAAAAATAAAAAATAAAAAATTGTGTTGTGTGCGTAGTGTTTAAAAAAAAAGTTTTGTAATTAATTGTTAATTTTTTTATATTAGTAATTTAATTATATGTTAACTTATTATACTATTTTTTTATTAAAAATAATTTTCGGTCTCATATTCGAATTTTGTACATGCACATAGCCGCTTAAATACTCTTTGATTAATTTTTGGACTTAGACTGGAAATCATGATGTCCAATACGGAGGCTATGACCCGTGTGAGATTTTGAACTTATCATTCTTTTTGGAGGGTTATTTTACATTTATTCTTAATTTCTCTTTGACAGCTCATTATATCATTGTTAGGTCTTATTATTTTTTCAAATTGGTCGAAAATATTGAAATCATCATTTTTATGCCATTTTGTCATTATGGATCATGCTATATTTTGAGAAATGATTTTAGGTCATCTTTCTTTGTTTGAGCCTTATTTATAAAAAAGATCTTCTTATTTCAATTATCACTGGTTAACCCATTGAGCCTGTACAGATTTTATTTTTTATTATTCATTTAGCCATTTCCTCCGGTGTCTCAAGAATGGATTTTATCTGTTATTTTGAGAGGAAATTATCTTGTGAGCAGACAAGGAGTTTATCAAAAAAAGAAAAAGAAAAAGAATAGAAATTTATTTACTCTGATGTTAAAAAAAGAAAAAGAAAAAAAGAAAGAAAAAAAAAAAAAAACCATGGATAGTATTTAAGATGGTTGTGAATCACATGTAAAAAAAGAAGCTCAAAGGGCAGATTAGTAAAATAGCATTTCATATATACTGATTTAGATTAATTCATTTCTTAGACAACTGTTTTCTACCCTTCATCCAATTTTGTAAATAATTTCCTTTGACCCAACATTACAACCAAAAATAGTCTTATTTGATCTCGAGATTAGCATGATTTTCAAATGACAAATTGACATAATTTTATTGTTTTTGGTTTTCCTATCATGAGACTATATATTATTTTTTCTATATAGCGTTTTTCATTTCTAAATGTGAGAAATTTTCGTTTTGTTAAACATAAGTTTTTCTCACAAATATATACCGGTGAGCTGAGCCATTTCAAAGTGGTTCATTTGTTAAGAGTAAACTGGAGAGAATTGAGTTGAAGTATACTTCTGATAGAACTAGAGTCTTATTCTATTTTGAGATTAAATAATATTTTTGCCGGCTATAATTTACACACACATCAAATATAGAGATAGATAAATTATTTTTACTAATTGATAATATTCTGAACTCTGATAATTCTTTTGCAAATATATTAAAATTAACAATTATCTCTATGAATATTTTCTTAAAAAAAAATTGAATTTTTTTTTTGAATTTTGTGGGTATATTCACTGTAAACCCTCACGAGATTATAACTTATACGTTAGGGGCAACATAGGGGTTCAAAGGCTAGTTGTATATGTTAAATGTAACCGTGTTTCCTATGAAAATGACTTAGATAGATTTTATTTTATTTACTTTTTAGTTTGTTTTGCTCGATGACTAACAAAGTGTAAGTTTGAAGGTGTGATCGATGCTTAAATGTACACATTTAATCTCTTAATATACACTTTATTAGCTTATTAATTTGTATTAATTTATAATTTTGTGTGATTTTTATATGTTTGTATATATTTTAGGTGTTTATACATAAATTAGTGTAAATAATATTTTTTAATATTTTATATATTATATTATATATATTATAAAATGAATAAAATAAAAAAAAGAAAAAAAAAAAAGAAAGAAAGAAAGCACGCCTCCCACGCCCCCATTTCTCAATTATATATATAATAAAATATTATATTATCACTGTTATATATATTATTATTTTATTATAATATTATATTATTTATATTATTATGTTTTGTTTGCTTTGCAGGTGATGACGTGGAATTTGCCCATAACTGCATTCAAAAGGAAGAAATGGGGGAGAGCAGGCAGAGGCATTTAGGAAGCCAAGAGAAGATAGAACGAAAGGAAAGGGGAGTGGAGAGGTTTATAGTGTACATATTTTATAGTGGAGGTAATATTAATATGTCGAACTAATTTTTATTTCTTAGGACATAGATGAAATCATGATCAAGGAATTGGGATGAGTTATATTTGATATTTTTAGTTTTGATTTGATTTAGATAAATTGTATAATTTTTAGATCTTTTTGTATAATAAACTTTCTATTCAAATCATGTTATACAATTGTTTTCACTGTTGTATATTAAAATTGTTAGACGAGTCATACCTAGTAAGATGAGTAGTGTATCAACCTTAGTTTAGTTTAGTTTAGTTTAGCGGTGATGGTTTATGCTAAGTGAAGATGATTCGTGATTTTCTGGTTTTAATATACAAATCGTCTTGACTATGTATTTCTGATCAACTTACATAATTTTATTTAAATTAATGATTTTCTAAAAACTAATACAATAACTCTTGATTATAAGGTCAGTGGTTAATTCAAAATCCTGAAAAATTTCTTATTTTATTTTATTTATTTTATGTTTTATTAATTTTAGTTTCATTATTTTCAAAATCAAACTCGTTAAATTGTTTTAATTATTATTTTTGTATCAAAACAACTTGATTAGTTTTTGAAAATTGACACTTCGTCTTAACCGCTGTACTTTAAAGTATTTATTACTTGGTTATAAATATAATATTTTGATATACAAATGACAACATCATGTATCATAAAAATTATTTGGAAATAGTCACAATATATATATATATATATATTAAATCTATTCAAGTATAGTCCATGTCCTGTAAAATTTAAATTTATAATATACATTTTATTTTTCAACAACTCTTTACCCAAAAAAATAATTAGAAAAACACATTATGGATTACATTTTTTTTTGTTATTTTATGAATTAGTTATTTTAATTGATTGACTTTTTACAAAAATATGTATAAAAAAAAAAATAACGAGAAGAGTTGATTTTTTTATAATAACTTTTTTGCTATTTAAGTAGATTGTCAAAACAACCAATGTAGCCCACATTCCACTAACATTAAATATACACTATACAACTTATTTCCAGATAAAATTTGGGATAAGTTTTCATGATTCATAACATTTTTCTTACTCAAAATGCTAACCATTTTTTTTTTTTTTGTACATAATTTCCTACTTTGCTCTAGAAATTCTACATAATTAGGGCATGGACTTTGTTCAAATACATTTTATTTTAAAAAAATTTAAAAAAATAAAAAAAAATTTGAATTTTTATTTTTGTTAATTTAAATTTTAATGTTTTGATTTTTTTTCATTGTGTTATTTGCTTATTTCTGTTAAATAAAATTGACAAAAAATTAAGTATTTGTCATTATATTCAATGTAAGTGTATAAAAAATATCTAAAATACATTTTTTATTGAGTTTAATTATTAAAATATAATTTTTCGTTCAATTTTATCTAACAAAAATAGACAAATGGTTTAGATTGAAACTAAATCAAAAAATTATAGTTTAAATTGATAAAATTAAAAATTTAGAATTTATTTTATTATAAGGTTCAACCTTAGATTTTTATTTTTATTTTTTATTTTTGGTAATTTTTCGAATTCTTTTTTAGCGACATATGTGGTATCCCAAAAGACCCCAACAGGCCCAAAGCATCACCAATACTGACGGATGAGAACAAATTACAAATTAAGAAATGGGCCCTTCCAAATTTTTGGGCCATGTCATATAACTAGCTTGAAGCAATTTAATCCAGTTTCATTATAATTTAAAAAAAAAAAAAAAAAAAATTGATATACAAGTTTATTTTTATATCCACTTTCTAAATCTAATAATGTATAAGTGATTATTGAGAAGATACGAGAGAGTGTTACTTTAAATATTTTAATTGATTATCACATCATTAGATGTAAAAAATAGTCTAATTTTTGGACTTATATAGCAATGTCCAATTAAAAAAAACATACGAAGTCCACTTTGATAATCATATTTTTTGGAGAAAATTGTTGAAAAATCCAAGTTAAGGAGGGTATAAGATATTAGGTCCAACGAATATTT
The DNA here is from genome assembly GCA_030407325.1 of Camellia japonica. NCBI lineage: Eukaryota > Viridiplantae > Streptophyta > Magnoliopsida > Ericales > Theaceae > Camellia > Camellia japonica. The sequence goes on along the minus strand of JAPPVO010000029.1, from coordinate 31,654,228 downwards.
TTTTGTTAATGATTGGTCCACATTTTGTGAAATAATTTGGTGACAAGTCATTTTGTTTGTTTTGAAAAATATTTTATTTTCAATTTTAAACCTTACTCTTTTTTTTTTAAAAATTCTTATCTATTGACTTTTGTTGATAATCTGTTCAAATTTTTTCTTATCTGTTCAAATTTTTTCCTTATCTGTTCAAAAATCTGTCCAAATTTTATTATCTGTCCAATTATCTGTCCAAATTTTATTATATATCAATTTTTTATTTATCTGTTTAAATCTATCTCTCATAATTTTATTATCTGTCCATTTTGTTTGTTCTAAATTATATCTGTCAAAATTCTATCTATTGAAATTTTATTTATATCTATTCAAAATCTATCTGTAAGAATTTTCATCTGTTTGAATTCTTATCTGTTGAAATACTAAAGCAAAAGCAAATCCTATCTATTGAAATATAGTCAAACCAATCCTATCGTTGCAATACCTTATCAAACCAAACCCTAACAACAACAATACACACATAATCAAAAAATGTTCTTGGTTGTTCTATGTCATTAGTTTTTTCCATTTATATTCCAAAATCAATAAAGAATCCATACATGATGTTGGTTTTAAAAAAATGAGAGTGTGAGAGAGAGAGAGAGAGATGGATGGTTGATTGGTCTTTTATCCTTGTCGGTGTTTGCTCTATGGTAGGTCGTGGCGGTGACAACGGTTGTAGCGGTGGAAACCTTTATTTTTCTTCATTGCCATATCGAACAAATCTTTCTCTCTGCTATGCTAGAGTGCTGAGTGAGATCTGGACCACCGCGATGTCAGATTCTGGCGAAACTTCCTTAGATTTGGATTTGGATCAGAAGTTCTTTGCTCAGAAGAACTTCTAAGCGACAGATCTCCGCTACCACTACGATTTCAGATTCTACCATCTTTACTTTCGACAACTACGTCTTCGTCTTTGCCCGTTGTCGATGGTGGCAAATATGCTGGATGGTGGTAATGGTGTCGAAATAAAGAGAGAGAGAGAGAGAGAGAGAGAGAGAGAGAGAGGACGGTTGGTGGTTCACGTTAACGGTGGCGGTAGAAATTTGTGAAGAATTGGTAAGCTAGAGAGATCAAAGAAACCCTAGAGAGAGAAACAAGAGAGAGAGGAGAAGGAATTCGAAATGAACTTTGAGCATAGAGACAAGTAAATTTTTGGTGTGGAAGTTTTGTATATATGATGGGTATTTTGGTCATTTTGGCGGAGCTTGTCCTTATGGACATAATATCTGAGCGTTTGGATCTATGAGCAAAGAAAAGTCAAATTTGGATTTATGAACCGAGTGCCCTATTTTTTGTTATTCACTAAGCTTCTGTTTGCTTTGGAAAAAGCTTGAGATTACAAGTTCAATGCTGTTGCTAATCCCAAAAATAATGTGATTAATAATATTATCTATTGGTTTCACTAATCATGTTAGGAAATTTGAGGAGTTTATGATCAAACCTGTAAGTTGTAAGTCCATGTAATGTATATTAAGAGTTACTTCTTTTAATTTGAAAAATATTTTACATACTAATGAATCTAACAAATTTTTCATGCAATAATGAAACTTTGAATACACTTTGATGATGCTAAGTAAGAAAATGTGGAAGATTCCTTAATTTTTTTTGTATAGTAATATGATATGGACTCTTTCATTATACACCCTCAAACAAATCCCATTCCATGGATTACCACATCATCGCATCCCCTAATTAAAAATAATGGCATCCAGTACTTTACATATTACTCTTCCTATCTATAATTGCATAATATTATGAATTCGATTAAACAAATATATATATATATATATATATATATGTATATATATATTATATAGCCATGGAGGAAAATAAAGAGAAGGGCATGGGATATAATGCACCAAAATGAGGAGTCTTATTAGCCACTATATTTTCATGTGGTCATGTACAATACCTTAGCTTTTTCATGAGCCAATACCAACCACCAATTCATAATATCCAACCCAAAACACTATCAAATTATCAATGTCCACTACACCATCATTGCTCTTACCGCCTATTGCATGAAGAAAAATGGTAGGTTCAAAGACATCTTCTCTTCTAATTCTACTCATCATCATCATCTTTTTCTTCTTCAATATTGTCTCATCTCATAAGGTCCTATGCCATCCGGCGAAGCCTCCGGCCAAGTGCCCAAAAGACACTCTCAAGTTTGGTGTTTGTGGTGAATGGTTGGGATTGGTGACTGAAGTCATTGGGACTAAACGTAATCCGCAATGTTGTACAGTAGTGAAAGGTTTGGCTGACCTCGAAGCTGCATTGTGTTTATGTACTGCAATTAAGGCTAATGTGTTGGGCGTTATCAAGCTTGAAGTCCCCATTGCTCTTAGTTTGGTCATTAATAGGTGTGGAAAGAAGGTTCCAGAAGGATTTGTATGTGCATAGATCGTGTGTATGTGTATGTGTGTGTGTGTGTGTGTGTGTGTGTGTGTGTGTGTGTGTGTGTGTGTGTGTGTGTGTGTGTGTGAGTATGATTGTGAGTTGGTGAGTGATATGAATGTATTTATGATGTGGTGGTCAATGATTGTTCATCAATGAAAAACAAGATTGATTCTGCCTCTCATTGTTTATGCTTTTGGTTGTGAACATGTGCACTTTGTTTAATTTTGATTCTCAATATTTTAATTGTGTCAATTTTATCCTCCAAAATATTAAATGTGTATTTGTTGGCTACATATTTTGTGTAAGCCAATTACAATTCAACGCGTGGCAAAATAAGGGCAATACGGGAAGACTATTCAAGTTTTCGATCGTGATCGTACACGTGGCAGTTAGTATTGGTTCTTACAAGATCTGCGTAGCACTGGATCAGCAAATAGATGCAAAGTGATGTGGCTTCAACGGTTACTCACATTCAAATTCAAAATCAGAAGGGAAGCCTAACTGCAAGTGATGGCATAGTGGAGCTAACTATAAGGCAACATGATCAGCGATCATAGAGGAACGATTCGACGGTTAGAAGTGCAGTTCGATGGTCATCCTTGAGAAGTATAAATAGCAGAGAAGGCCCCAGAAAAAAGGCCCAGACTCAAATCCAAGAAACCAGTTTTATCTACTTTATTTCCTTTCTAGTTTTACATTTCTTGTTCTTTGTATTTCTGTACTTTAAAATTCCTGCACTGCACTTCGTTCATAGGAGTAGTTTCAAGTAAATTGTTACTGTAAACCTCTACGAGGCTGAATTGGATCATTGTAAGTCTTTCGTTTACTTAATGTAATACTGCAATTGTTCTTCATTTAATCATTGTCAGTTTATTTCTCCTAAGTAAAGCCACCAGTAAAAGTCTTCTTCATTGAGGCTGAAAGAACTAAAACATAATTGTCTGATAATTGGTTGGCAATTAAATTTCTGTAAGGACTGATTGATCCTTGCTGGCACGGTCACAATTACAAAAATAACCTTCGAAAGCCAAAAAGCCAACATATATTTTTGGCACGCCTGGTGGGACTAATTGAAATGGCTAGACGTAGAAGACACGGAGAAAAGGAACGCTTGGAAGAAGGCGTAGAAGGAGAGGTAGAAATACCTAATTCAGAGGATAATGTGATAACACATCCTGTGGAGACACCAATTTTATTAGAATCTATGGTCAAACAAACCAGCACTTCGGAACAAGTACCACATGTTCATAATATTGGACGAGGCCAAGGAATTAGACCATCCACTGTTCCATCTACTCAGCAAATGAATCCATGGGGTGGCCTAGTAGATGCCATGGGACAGCAGTTAATGAACAGAATGAAAAAATGGGCAACATCCTTTTTGGATCAGATGAATACCCATTAACCAACAAACATAAGACACATGGAGGAAATTTCAAATGTCCCTTAGCAAAGATTGGCTAGAGATAAACAGCCTATGCAAATTAATGGACATTCTAATGGTCAAACTAGTAATCAGAACTATGAAAGACCATCACCTCAGTTTTGGTATGAACCTATTTTGAGGCCTATAGCAGGTCAAAATGCCTCAGTACTTAACAATGAAGCCATGCAAATTGGTGGATCTGACCCAGTACAAGAAAATGGCGTAAGAATGGTTCCAAATCCCATGTTCGAAGCCATACCTGGCAGGGGGTTCATTAATCCTTTATTCGAATTTATACTCGGGGGTTGGAAGGTTTTCCTGCAACTGGAAGAGACAGAACACTTGTTCCAGCACTTTTCGCAGGACAAGCTCATAGGGGTCACCCATATCCCCAACAGCAGCTGGCACCACAGGGGCAACCAGTCCCAAATATACCACCTTATGGACCAAGAGGACCCCAGGCACAAGGTTGTCCACCAAATCCTGTGTTTATTTCTCCAGTAATGGTTCAACAGGCACAAAATATGGTCCCTAGAGACCAAATTACTGATATTGTTAGAGAGATATGTGGACCAATGGCTCGGGGGGTTCAAACTCCTGTGTACAGGAAACCATATCCAGAATGGGTGGATAGGGTACATGAATACCCAAGAGGATTTAGGATACCAGACTTTGCCCTCTTTTATAGGAATGGAAACTAGTCAACAGTGGAGCATATTGCTAGGTTTGCTGCTCAATGTGGTGAATTTACCAATAATGATTACATGAAGTTAAGATTGTTCCCAAATTCTCTTATAGGGGCAGCCTTCGTATGGTATATTAACCTTACGCCTGGCTCCATTCAGACTTGGCAACAAATGGAAGAGGCATTTCATGCCCAATTCTTCCAAATGGAGCCAGAAGTGTCCATGGCAGATTTGACAAGGTTGAGCCAAAGGCCTAATGAAAAGGCTGCTCAATTTATTGCCAAATTTAAAAGAGCACGAAACAAATGTAGGGTCATCCTACCAGAGCCAGAATTCGTGAGATTGGCTCAAAATGGCTTAGAGTTTAGGCTTCGAAAGAAGTTTGACTTAACTGAGTTTAGAGACTTAGTGGAACTAACGTATAAGGTGTTTAGGTATGAAGCATTACTAGAGGAAGAACAAAATTGAAATAATGCATCATACAAGACATATTATAGAGATCCTAATTATGAGATTGATGCAGCAGAGATTGTGGGGAAAGAATCTGTGATCTGTGAGGCATTAATTCAGAAGGACATAACAATTGACCAGCAGTTTAAAAAGAAAGACCTTTATAGGAAATACTCTTTCGATTTAACAAAGGCAGATGACATTTTTGATCATTTGCTTGTGGCCAACTTCCTTAAGTTACCAAAAGGAGTCAAAATTCCATCTCCAAATGAACTTAAAGGAAAAGTGTATTGTAAATGGCATAATTCTTGGTCTCACTCGACTAAAAACTATATTGTTTTTCGAGACAGGATCCAAGAATAAATTCGGAAAGGAAGTTTAAAATTCCCAGCTAAAGCAGAAAAGGCCATGGGGATCGACAGTAATCCATTCCCAGAAGTTGGAGAAAGTGCAGCTAATGTTGTTATACCAGACTTCCAGAATTTATCTTTGAAGGAATTGGAAAAGGTCAATGTGCAAATGCATATTGCCAGCCAGACTACTGTCAAGAAAGACACTAGAAGTTCAACAGTTGTTGGACAAGGCTCTATAGGTCAGGAAAAAGACTCTGATGAGGAAGCACTGAATGATGACTCTTTAGAGGCAGCAGTTATCCAAAGAATGTGTCCCAGGTGTAAGTTGAGCTATAAGTGGCTGAAAGGGCTTCCAATTGATGGGAAGCAATACTATAGGGATGTGTAGAGATGTCATAAGCCAACCAGTGCTCATAACAAAAGGCCATATCCAACTGGTCCTAGGCAGCAGCCAATTATGGCTAGATCAGCAGCTACTAGAATGCAATCCAACGGTAAGAGGCCTTTACATGAGTCCAGACCTCCCAACTATTACAGAATGGAAGGCAATCGTCCTGAAAGAAGGACTGAAGTAGGTTCAAGTTATGGGAGCAAAGCCAGAAATTGGCTCCCTAGACCAGCCTCGCACAAGATGGAAAGTGGCCACCTTCATGGAAGGCCTGAATTAGGCCCAAAACAAGTAGTCAGGGCTAAGCAGTGGTATTCACAGACGGCTTCGAAATTGGCTTCGAAGGAAGAAAGAGACAGCTCAACGACTGAGTTGGTGGGTTCATGGGTACCTGGAGTCCCAGATTGGTTTGTCATGCAAAACAAACCTAGGGAGATACCTGCCCAAAGAAATGCTGTTGGAGATCAGGGTAGAATGGTTAAACCTCCCCTGGTGGCCCCAAATAATTGGGTGTTACTAAAGCATCCAAAAACAAAGGAACCAAACATGGTCCCAGTAATTTCTAGATCACAAAAGAGGAAGATCCAGCGTAGGTACACTCAGTACCAGAAAGACCTGAAAGAAAGTGGAGAAAGCTCTTCATTGGTCCAGACAGAGGGGCAGATAGAAGGAAAGAAAAATCCAAAGTTAGAACATAGTCCAAAATCAACTCTACAAGACAAAAATGGGTTGCAGCAGAGAACAGTTGGCCAAAGTTCACTCTGAACTAAAAGCCAAAGAGAGGTCTAGTTTAGCAGGATTGGAGAAGGCTTTGATGGAGAGTGATAGCAAGACAGATGGAGAAGTTGGCCTAGGCCAAAAGAAAGAAATGGTTGAGGAAGAAATGTTTGAAACCTTCATGGTGGAACAGACATTTTTGGTTGAAAAGCCAGCAGAAGCAGACCATTCGAAGGAGTTTGTTAGTAATGAAGTGCCAGAATGCAGCATGGAAGATGCTTCTGAAGTAGTTGAACAAAGTGGCCAAGAGGAGAAACAAGTACAACCAGCCATCCAATTTGGCTCGTTTCCTCCAGTATCAGTGAATATGGTACATATACTACCACATGAATTCCAAGCTGGAGATGAGAACCAAGAGGGTCAAGAAATTGACCCAATTCCAGTCTCTAGTGAAGACTCACAAGTGAGTATGGTGCAAGATGAATCCAAAATGGCTACCCCAATGGAAACTGAATACGAGAGTGAAAAAGAGGTGAGTATTAACCTCTCATATCCTTTTGAGTATCCCACAACATCTATGACACAGCATGTCAAGTCTTTGTATATCAAGGCCTTCTTCGATGGGATATAATTGAATCGAGTCTTGGTGGATAATAGGGCAGCAGTGAACCTGCTTCCAAAATCTCCCTTGAGGAAACTAGGAAAAAGGAAACCCAGGTTAATCCCAACCAGCACAACCAATGCTGGCTTTCCTGGAGACAAACAGATGGCTCAGGGAATTTTGCCCATCAACCTGAGTGTGGAAACCAGGGACTGCATGACGGCATTCTTCATTGTCAACAGCAATGCTAAGTACAATGCTTTACTTGGTAGAGATTGGATTCACACTAACAAGTGTGTGCCTTTCTCTCTGCATCAGAAGATAATGATGGCCTTGGGCAATGGAGAGACAGAGGAAATCGATGCAGATCCTCAACCCTTCATAGCTTGTGCAGACTTCGCAGTGGCCAAATTGTATATTGAATGAGTGACACCACTCAGTATACTGAGAAAACCTGATGGATCAGCCGAAGTGACGGCTGATGAGGAATTGGCGCACCTGAAGCACTTAGTCTAGGAAAGTGCTGATGAAGAGTTTGTCGTTAAGGATGACAATGATGCCTGGTTGTAGGCCAAGAGATGAAACCCAGGAGGCCAAATCTCTGGCTTTAATTAAGTTTTCAGCATTGGACATACAGTCAATAGTCTAGAAAGTGCAAGAATAAGAGAAAGAAGCCATAATAATTGGTTGGAAGAAGGAGCAGCAACAGGTCAGATGCTTGGCCTTGGATAAATACTGTGCTTTGGATATTGAAATAAAAATCCAAGAGATACAGGAGGAGGATGCCTTGTGGAATGACTTTGTCTATGAGGAGGAGAGTAAGGATGTTGAACCAAAGAAACTGGGAGCAGAACAAAGCAAGGAGATTGCTTCGAAGTCAGAAGGAATCAAAGAAGGAACATCAGTAAGTTCTCAGATATAAGACCCCTTGGAAGAAGTAAATCTAGGGAAAGGTTCTACACAACAGCCGACCGATATAAGTGCTTGGTTGAATGCTCATGATAGGGACCAGTTGTTGGTTGTTTTGAAGAAATATAAAGATTGTTTTACATGGTCTTATAATGAACTACCAGGATTGGATAGGTTATTAGTAGAACATAGGCTCCCTATGAGGCCTAATTTCAAGCTATACAAGCAAAAACCAAGAAGAATGAGTCCAGAAGTGATTCAGAAAGTTAAGGAGGAAATTCTTAAACTCCTCAAGGCAGGCTTTATTAGGACAGCTAGGTACGTTGAGTGGCTATCCAATATTGTGCCTGTAGTTAAGAAGAATGGTAAAATGAGGGTATGCATCAATTTCAAAAACTTGAATCTAGCAACTCCAAAAGATGAGTATCCTATGCCTATAGTGGATTTGTTGGTAGACAGTTCAGCAGGGCATCAAGTTTTATCAATGATGGATGGGCATTCTGGTTATAACCAAATCTGTATTGCAGAGGAGGATATCCACAAGACAGCATTCAGATGTCTTGGGAATATTGGCATCTTTGAATGGGTCAAAATGCCATTTGGCCTGAAGAATGCTGGAGCTACATATCAGAGGGCTATGAACACTATCTTTCATCACCTCATTGGAGGGTATTTAGAGTGTTATATTGATGATATTGTAGTGAAATCCCAATCCATGGAGGAACATTTGTTTCACCTAGAAGCAGCTTTCGAAAGAATGAGAAAGTTTAAGTTGAAACTCAATCCTCTTAAATGTGCTTTTGGCGTATCATCTAGAAACTTCTTGGGCTATGTAGTACACAAGAAAGGAATACAGATTGACCAGAATAAAGTCAAAGCCATCATTGAAGCTAGACCTCCATTAAGTAAGAAATAATTACAAAAGTTCCTTGGACAAGTTAATTTCTTCGAAGATTCATTTCTAATACTGCAGGGAAAACTAAAGTATTTTCTTCCTTGTTAAGGCTAAAAGATAAAGAGGAGTTTGTGTGGACAACAGAGTATCAAACTGCTTTCGAAGGAATCAAAGCCTACTTGGCCAACCCTCCAGTGCTGATGCCACCAAAGGGTGATAAGCCCTTGAAATTGTATATAGCTGCAGCAGAGGATTCATTGGGAGCTTTCTTAGCCCAAGACAATGAAGAAGGCAAGGAGCAAGCTGTTTATTACCTTAGTAGGTTTCTAAATTCTTGTGAATGTAAATACTCAGCTGTAGAAAAGTTGTGCCTTGCATTGTATTTTGCTGCAATGAAATTAAGATACTATCTTTTGCCTACAACTGTCTTGGTAATTGCAACCACAGATTTGGTTAAATATATGTTATCTAGACCCATGTTGAGGGGAAGAATTGGCAAATGGATACTAGCTTTATCAGAATTTCATCTAGAATATGTCAACCAAAAGACAGTAAAAGGACAAGTTTTAGCTAATTTTTTGGTAGACCATCCATGTCAAACGGAAAACCAAGAGATAATGGAACTTGGTATGGCTAGTATTGAACCATGGCAAATGTGGTTCGATGGATCAAAAGCCAATGGTCTAATTGGAATTGGTGTAGTAATTAAGTCACCACAAGGAGTAGAAACCACGCACGGTTTTAGAGTGGTTGAAATTACTTGTTCCAATAATCAAGCTGAATATGAAGCCTTAATAATTGGACTGGAAATACTTATTGGATTACAAGCTCATGCAGTTGACATATTTAGAGATTCTCAATTGGTAGTTAACCAAGTGAAAGGGATTTTCAAATGTCAAAGTATAAGCATGTTGCCATACTATGTTGTTGCATTACATCTGCTTTCTCAATTTCAGATAGCAAATGTAACTCATGTCCCAAGATTCTTGAATAATAAAGCTAATGATGTGGCTCAGAAAGCTTCGAATTTCAAGAGAAGGGATAATACGCAAAGGGACATAAGCCAAACAACATATCAGAAATTAATACCACCCTTAAATAAAAGGAATGTGGTCCTGGAAGTCAATCATAATGACTTACAAGAACAAGATTAGAGGCATCCAATAATGCAGTATCTGGCGGGCCCATCTTCGAAGGCCAGCAGAAAAATTAAATTGCAGTCTATGCAATACATAATGTATGGAAATGCTCTCTACAAAAGAGGGGGAGATGGGTTATTGTTGGAATGTTTAGGCCCAAAGGAAGCATTGACAGCTATGGTTGAGGTTCATGAAGGTATCTGTGGTGCTCATCAGCCCGAAGTGAAGATGAGATGGTTGCTTCGAAGGCATTTCTACTATTGGCCAACTATCTTTAAAGACTGCATAGAATATGCAAGAGGTTGCCAGGCATGCCAAAAGCATGGCACAATAAGGCATGTGCCCATAACTGACCTGCATGCAGTTGTGAAGCCTTGGCCATTTAGAGGATGGGCCATGGATATGATGGGGAAAATACACCTACCCCCTTCGAAGCATCATTGCTTCATCTTAGTGGCCACTGATTACTTCACAAAGTGGGTCGAAGCTAAGCCATACAAGGCTGTAGACCAGACTGAAGTCATTGGATTCATTAAGGATTTAATCCATAGATTTGGCATCCCACATATTATAACTGTTGATAATGGGACTGTATTTGATGGGAAAATGGTAAAGTCTTTTGTGGCAGAGTTTGGAATTAGCCTTGTTAATTCCATCCCCTATTATGCACAAGCCAATGGTCAAGCTGAATCATCCAATAAGTCTTTGAAAAAAGGAATACAGAAAGTTGTGGAAGACAATCCTAGGGATTGACATAACTTATTATTGGATGTATTATGGGCTTATAGGACTTCTCCAAGGTCAAGCACATGAATCACTCCTTATGCCTTAGTATATGGGCATGATGCAGTGCTACCTGTGGAAATTAATGTTAAGTCCTTGAGGGTGAGATGCCAGGATCAGTTAGATTTTGAACAATACCATCAGAGTATGTGCTTGGAGTTAGAAAGTATAGATGAAGCTAGAATTCTGGCATTAAATAGCATTCTTTTCCAAAAGAAGAAGACAGCCAAAAACTATAATAAGAAAGCCAAATACATTGGCTTTGATGAAGGTGATCTGGTATGGAAGACAATACTCCCAATAGGGATTAAAAGCCATAAGTTTGGCAAATGGTCACCTAACTGGGAAGGACCATATCAAGTTCATAGAGTCCTGCCTTTTGGAGCATATCATTTGAGAAATTTGAATGGATATGTACATCCCAAAAAGATTAATGGCAGATATTTGAAGCCTTATTATCCAACCGTGTGGGAAACACAAAGAATAGAATAAGTGCTAAATAAAAGAACATGAGAACACTTCAAAGATAAATAAGAATTTATTTCATAAAGAGTCAAATACATGTAGTCATAGATTGGCCCAAAAGTTAGTATAGTGTTTAAATTGTTCTTTTACAATAGATGCTCTATTCTTGAGGGATGGAAACAATTGAATGGCTGTAATCATCTCTTGCTTTCGATCAGCTAGCTCTTGATTAGTGATTTGCAGCTTGGTAGTAGTCCGATCCAAAGCTTGGTTAACTGCTGATAATTCTTCCTCAAGTTGAGCTTTCTTTTCCAACAGTTGAGCTTGAAATTGGGAGACAGAGGAATGTTGTTCCTTCAATTCTGACACCTCAGTATGTACTTTGGAAACAAAGCTCTGATCCTTCACCAATTTCTCCTCCGCAGCCTTGGCAGCATGGCAAATGTTGATGTAAAAATCAATAGTGGCTGCTGCCTGAGATAAATAACTTGAGACAGCCATGCCGGATTGCTCAATGACCTTGCAACACTAGAGGAAGCCATCTTTAATTATAGGCCTTTGTAAGGCTTCGAAAGGAATCCTTGAAAAAGATGCCAGCAGCTCCAGACAACTGTCCAAGTCTATCGAAGGCAAGGAAGTCTTACCACTGGAGGAAGAGCTCCCAAAAATTTCTAGCAGAGAATCAGCTAGAACTAATGGCTCAGTCTCATTGCTAGTTAGTGGAGAGGTGGAATGTATGTCAAAAAGACTAACTAGTCTAGCCTGAAAAATGTCCACATCATCCATTGACATGGAAGGTGCAGAAAGAGCTCTGGTAGAAGGAAGAAATGATTGCATAGGAATCGGAGAAGAAGATGGAGTATCCTTAGTAGTCTCTATGGTTTTGCTACCAGTTGGTCAAGAGAAGAAGGACTGGAGCTAGGCAAAGGTAATGGATGATGGATTAAAGAGCTACCAGTACCCTCAATGTGAGAGTCAGCTACCATCAAAAATGAAGTGGCAGCTGGAATTTCCTTAGGAAGAGGAGGAGAACAGTGCTCGAGGGAAAATCAAATTGAGAAAAATCAAAAGACAAACGAGGGAGATATGGAGTTAAGCCAAAGGGAAAAGGAGCAGGAATACTTGGCCTCAAAAGGGTATGGAGAATATAGGGCCAGAAAGTGGGAGAATTATCTGAATGGGCTCCACATTTTGAGGTTGTTCAACTTTGACTGAAACTAATGGAGTCCTTATTGGAAGAATAGGCAAAGTAGTTGTGGCTGCAAAAGAAGAAATACAAAACAATGTCAAGCCTCATCATTGAGAATTTGAGAAAGATGAATAAAAGTACAAAGGAGCTTACTGGTTTCAGAAGTAATGGCTATGATTGGGAAGCTGCGAAGAGTATAATGTCCAGCAGCTTGCTGTTTCCTTGCAACCTCTTTCTGGAGTGCATCAGCGGCGACAGCTTTATCCCTGAGCATTTGCTGTTGCTTCCTCTTCTCAGCCCTTTGGAATACAATAAGCTCTTTGGAATGCTCTGCTTGCACTGCTTTAGCAGATGCTTCATAGATAGGATCTCCAGTGAAATCAGTAAGAGAGACAGTTATCTTCTTTCTTCTTTTTAAGGGTGTCTCTTGCTCTTGATCTGCCTCTTCTTCTTCTGCTGCCTGAACCCCAGGTGCTTCCTCTTCAGGATCAAGTAAAAGCTTCATTTTCTTTTGTTGCTGTTTGCTCCTGAGAAGATTTAAAGTTTGGATCTTTTGGGGAGAATCTCCCTGTGAGGCACCCGCACCACCTTCAAAAAGAAGAACTAGAGGTAAGGCTAAAAGCATTATAAAGAAGAAGAAGAGAGAAGAAACAAGAGTATATACATTTCTTCGAAGCAGCTCGAGTAACTCTAGGAAGAGTTGAGGCAGTTGGAATAGATTGTGTGGTGGCAGGCACAGGAACTGAAGTGGTAGGAGCAGTGGAAGAGGTGACAACTCCAGCTCATTTGGGTTTGGCTTGGGGCACATCCAGCACCATTAATAGGTCTTGAGGAGGAATGGCCAAGTATACCTCCATATTGGTCACCCACCAGTTTTGGCACCTTTTCAATAGGTTACCTTGAGGAATGAAGGGGATATACTCAAACTCAATCAAGTCCTGTATAAATTTAGAAGTGGCTTCTTCTAGTCTGGATCTTCGAACCTTTAAATCCCTGTTGGTAAGACTTAAATTGGTTTGGCTGCATAGGGGTATTGGGACCCCTTGTGAGAGGCCAAATTGCCTAACAAATTGAGCGGGACAATAAGGCTCAACAATGCACTTGTAAGCTCTGGGATTCATAGTCCCAATGAATAACTCTCTAGGGATCAGAATAGAGGCCCATATGTTCTTGTGATGAGGTGAAGAACAGAACCTATCACTTAGAAAGTTTTTCAACCAAGATGGGCCAATGGTAGTAGGTTCGAAGGGACGAAAGCTGTAAGAAAGAAGGGAAGCTGGAAGTTGGTGGAAGAAGGAGAAGTAAAAAGCAAAGGTAGAAGGATAGAGTGAAGCGTTGGCTAGCCTCATGCCATGAGTAGTGGGGTTTGGCTCAAAAAATTTAAGGTTGCGTTTGGTAGAGTTTTGTAAATATGATTTGAGAGTATGAGTTGTATTTTGAGTTTGTGAGCTATAGAATTATGATTTGAGTGTAGAAAATTTATTTGGTTATGATTTTTGAATAGAGTGTTGAATTGAGTTTTGAATTGAGTGTGGAATTGAGTTTTGAAAGTTTGATTTGACATGTGAAGTAAGAAAATTTGTTTGGTTATGAGCTTTGGAAAGAGTTTTCAAAACTTAATTCAAATTGTTATAACTCATAACAAAACATACTACTTTCACACTATTGAAAATTCTAATTAACACTCATAACCAAACTCTTTTTAAAATTCAATTAAAAAAATTTATTCATTAATCAATTTTTTAACTGAAAATACTACAAAGGAAATAATTTTTTTTTCAAAATAAATATTCAAAAAATTTAAATCATAAATATTTAAATAATCTAAAAAATTTAATAAGTAGAAAATTAAAATAAATATTCAAAAAATTTAAATCGTAAAAATTTAAATAATTTAAATATTCAAAAAATTTAAATAATTTAAAATGTTAATATTTTAAATTTAAAAACAACTCTACACTCAAATCGTAACCAAACATATAAAATAAAACTCAATTAAGAAATTATTTTTAAAATTCATAACCAAACACATAATTCGAAACTCCATACTACTTTCACAACTCTACACTCAAATCGTAACCAAATACATAACAAAAAAATTAAAATATTTGAAAATATTTTTATAAAACAGAGTTTGAATTTATTTTTATAAAATATTTTAAAATTTAAAAAATTAAAATCGTAATATTTTGGAATTAAAATATTTAAAAATATTCAAAAAATTAAAAAATTAAAAAAATTGTAACATATTTAAATAATAATTATTTAAAATATTTAAAAAATTAAAATATTGATTTGAATTGAGTTTTGAAAAGAGTTTTGAATTATGTGTTTGGTTATGAGTTTTGAAAAGTAATGATTATATTTTGAATTGAGTTTTGAGAAATGGGTGTAAAATTATGATTTGAAGGCTCAAAACAAACAACACACTCAAATCAATGGGTGGAACTATAATTTGAATTGCCTACCAAACGGAGCCTAAGGCATTTAGATTGTAGCTCAGTAAAATAAGCAAAAAGCAAAAGCTGAAGTATCCAAAATGGACCCCCTTGATTGGCATCCAAGGGTTTCTCACAAAAAAGAGAATAGGCTCTATATACGTGACCTAGAACGTATGGAGCTAAGGCCACATTTTTCTGTAAAACAAGGGCTTTGGCAAGAGGGGCAAATTCAGGCATGATTCTTTGAGAAGAGGTGCAGAAAAGGAATTTCCAAAGCCAATATAGTATGAAAGAGAAGAATTCCCTATCAGTCACAGGGCCCTCCATTTTATTCTCAGCCTTGACAAAGTCACTATAGGATGAGTTAAGAGAGTGGAGGGAGAAAGGGGTTGGCAGGTCAGGGTAATTTGGTCCAAAGGGGGTTCCAATGGGGGATAAGCCTAATAGATGACAGATATCAAGAACAGTAGGGGCCATCATCCCACATTTGAATTGAAAGAAATTAAAGGCAGAATTCCAAAAGTAAAGGGTAGCAGGTATTAAGAAAGGGTCCTCTGAGATAGTGAACCTGGATAATTGAAGGGCATCGAAAAGGCAGAGCTCTTGAAGGTCCAGAATCCTATCAGGGACAACCTGATCATACCATTCTTGCCACTCTGGTCTCACCATGGGCCAGCAGCGATGGGGGCGGTTCATCCTCCAGTTTCCCCAGTCAAGACCACCTTCGTAAAGGAGACAATGGTTTTCTAGATGTGGATATAGAGTTGGAAGCTCAATAGGAATCTCTTTGAAGATGGGCCCAAGCACATACTCTTGCTACTCATGAAGGCGGGGAATGAAGATGCGTCCGTCAATGGTGCTTTTCTCACCTGCCTTATACTTCTCACACTCTTCGGCAATAATCCTGTTCAAGGTCATAGATGGACTCGCACGCTGCATAACCGGTATTTTCAACGAAGAAGAAGCCATTGATAGAAAGCTTTCTCAGAGGACGAAGTTGGGAAAGAGAGTAGAGAGAAGTGGAAGGTTAGTAGAGATAAAGGGTTTGTGCGATAGACAAATAGGTGAATTCTGAGCACGAAATAAAAGGGTTTTAAAACTTTTGTGTCTGAAAATATACCCGGTCGTGTGACACGGACGGAATTCACGAAAAGTACTAAAAATACAGATGCGAAAGGTTTCCCTCAATGTTGGTAGTTTTGGAAAGAAACATATCTCAAATACTAATATCAGCTTCGAAATACAGCATTTGACTTTGAAGCCAAATTTTGGCGCCGAGATCTGATAACAAATAGCTTCGAAGGCAAGGAGCCGACTTCGAAGCATATTCCACACCTAAGGATGTAAGAATGCTCAAGTATTTGTTTACTTCAAAGGAATTAAAAACCTGTTTTAGGTTTCTTAATGAGAGTAATATCCTTCGAAGCAAAACTTGAGATCCCTTAAGGATGGGAATTGTTGTTCGAAGTATCAAAACCAATAGTTGGTTTGATAATATACAGAAAAGATTGCTTTTTCGGACTAAAACAGTGCAGCCCTCGAGAGGGGCTTCCATATTTTTGAAAGTATGGACTGTTGTTCGAAGCAAAAATGATCAATTTAAAACTGATTGATCGTACTAACCATGACCATATGTTGGATATGATTAAAACAAGCTTTAAGGGGCAAGGTTGTTAAATTCGAAGCACTGATTCTAAATAGAAATCAGCAAAAAAATTGTCAACTGTATTCCATGAATTGGAAAAATTCAGGTTGGTTTTTCAGTGTTTCATTTGAGATGATTGAATCCAGATTCGAAGGATAAGATTGTGGAGTTCGAAGCCCTAAATTTTCTTATAAAGACAAACAGAGATAAAGTCAAACCATGCCAAACAAAGAAAAAAGTCTTAACTATATTGAAACAAAAGCAATTACATCAAAAGGCCCTCATTGGGTACAAATTCGAGTTCATAAAAGCAAGGAATAGAATAAATAACAAGATCATGGAATTTAGTCCAGCTACGGTCAATAAATTTCTGATCCTTTTTTATTCTATCCTCTGTTTTCTCCAGGTTTGGCTGCTGAAGTTGATGTGCTCTTACTTGGTAAAAGAGTTCTTCAGCCTTTATTTCGAACGCTGTTTCTTTTAACCCTTGTTCCCGCTCGTCCATATCCAAGTCATCCCAGTACGCAGAATCTTTATTCTTAAAATCATCGTATTCTTTGATGAGGTTCTCTGCTTCGTATTGGGTATGAATTCGAAGGGATGAAAGTTGGTTCAAAGATTGGGTGGTGGCCACAGAAGTCCGGTGCCAATGGAGAAGCAACGGGAGTTGGTCCAAAAACATTTGGAGTTCTGCTTGGACGATGGGGTTGAGGACGTGACCCCGAGTCATAATATCACAAGCCCATCGAAGGTTCTTGAGAGGGATATCGTCTTCAAGAATATTGAAAGGCAAGTGAGAAAAAGCCGTAAGCAGAAGTTGGGCTTGCTTTCGTTGAGCTGGAGTAGGAGTAGGAGTAGGTGGGGGCTTCTAAGGAGGAAAAACCTTGTCCGCAGAGAGGGTAAGCCTCAGTCTCTCTGTCCAGCAGGGATTTTGCGGAGGAGGAGGCATAGAGGCTTCCATTTCGAAAAAAGGAGGAAACTGGGGGGCATTAACACAATCAAGTCAGTCAGAAGAGCAAAGCCTCGCCTTCTGGGCTAAGAACGATAGGTTATACCCTTGTGCCTCTTCTGGGCATCGGGTAGCTTGTACTGTCTTTGTAGGCATGGAGGATGTGTACCATGCTACAAGCAGATTGTCCTTTAAACTGCGTCGGCGGTCGATGGACATGTAAGGATAAACCACCGAACTTCGAGCATCAGAAGGGAATTCTAGAGGATCAGTGAACTCGACAAAGTGATGATTAACTTGCTCCCTTAACTCACATGCCTCAGGTTCCGACCAACTTCTCCAACCAGAAGCCCCAGTGGAAGATGAAGCCACAGCCTCATCCCATGTAGAAGATTGTGGATTAGAAGAAGAACTTCCCATATCCATATTTGCAAATTTCTGAATCAAAGGATTGTGGACAGTGTGTTCGTAGTTCAAGGGTTGATAATTTGCAAAAGCTTCCATGACTTGAATATAGAAAGGTGGGTAAAGGTGGCTAATCAATGCATGAAGATTCTTTCGAGGGTGAACGGTATTATCAAACAACTCTTCATATGCTTGATCGAGATAAGAAAAGGTCTGTTTGTCCATTGAATTGGACTTTTCGAATACTGAGATAGTGAGTTTGTTTAAGGGATCAAAGAGGAGTTAATGCAAAGGTTCATCAATGAATGACGGTTGTGTTTCTAAAAATGCAAAGCCCATGCACGTTCTAAAAACGTGGATAAAAGACCTTGATCACTAATATCACCAAGTACTGGATATATTAGTGCGGGGGGTAATGTTGGCTACATATTTTGTATAAGCCAATTACAATTCAATGCGTGGCAAAATAAGGGCAATACGGGTAGACTATTCAAGTTTTCGATCATGATCGTACACGTGGCAGTTAGTATTGGTTCTTACAAGATCTGCGTAGCACTGGATCAGCAAAGAAATGCAAAGTGATGTGGCTTCAACGGTTACTCACATTCAAATTCAAAATCAGGAGGGAAGCCTAACTGCAAGTGATGGCATAGTGAAGCTAACTATAAGGCAACATGATCAGCGATCATGGAGGAACGATTCGACGGTTAGAAGTGTAGTTCGATGGTCATCCTTGAGAAGTATAAATAGCAGAGAAGGCCCCAGAAAAAAGGCCCAGACTCAGATCCAAGAAACCAGTTTAATCTACTTTATTTCCTTTCTAGTTTTACATTTCCTGTTCTTTGTATTTCTGTACTTTAAAATTCCTGCACTGCACTTCATTCATAAGAGTAGTTTCAAGTAAATTGTTGCTGTAAACTTCTACGAGGCTGAATTGGATCATTGTAAGTTTTTCGTTTACTTAATGAAATACTGCAATTGTTCTTCATTTAATCATTGTCAGTTTATTCTTCCTAAGTAAAGCCACCAGTAAAAGTCTTCTTCATTGAGGCTGAAAGAACTAAAACACAATCGTCTGATAATTGGTTGGCAATTAAATTTCTGTAAAGACTGATTGATCCTTACTTGCACGCTCACAATTACAAAAATAACATTCGAAAGCCAAAAAGGCAACAGTATTATAGAGATCCTCATAACTGATATTGTCAATATTCATCATTAAAATTAGACCTTTTTTTGGAACAAAATACTCTTCAGCCAAAAAATAAAAATAAAAATTCCTTTACAATCAAAATGGTATAAAGAAAATACTTTAGCAATCAAAAGTGTATTTAAACCCCTTTTTATTTTTAATTTTTTGGCTGAGGTGTAAGTTTTTGTTTAAAGCGTAGTCATGGTTATGACAATGAAAATGTGAGAAGAAATATATAGACAAACTAGGCCCATGAAGTCTGCTGGCCAAACCAGGATTGAGCCCAACTAATAAGACAAGAACGCCCAACTACGAGATTGTGGGTCAGGAACAAAGGTTGGCCCATTTTAAAAAAGGGAAAATTACAGAAACACCCTTGGAGGTTTACTTAAATTACGAATTACCCTTTGTGGTTCTAGAAATTATATTATGTTTTTAAGGTTTCTAATTTCATAACAAATAGACTTTTTTATTAATAAATTATCAAGTTAATTAATAATTTTTAATAATATTAAAATTTTATTTAAATTAATAATTTATATAATTTTATTATTGTATAGGAAAACAGTTAAAAATTTCATTTTTTTAGTTAATTCTATTAAATAAAAAATTCTGACAAAGTGTTATTTGTAATTTTCCAAACTATATGGGCAATTTGTATTTTAATCATTCCTCAAAGAGTGTATGTGTAATTTACCCTTAAAAAAAAAACTATTCTATTGTAAACAACCCACATTTTATTACTTTTCAGATAAATTATTTAGGGAAACTTACCGGTAGGTCCATACACAAAATTTATCTAATCCAAAAAAAATAGATATATATTTGTACAAATTAGTTCTACATATTTTTAATTACTACAACGAAATGCACATTTGGCGACCAAAATTAGCGACTAACAAAAATTTAGTCACCAAAAGTTGTGGAATTGGCGACTAAAATTTTTTTAGTTGGCAAAAGTACAATATTTAGCTACTATTTTTTTTAGTTGAGGTATATTGATTATTGGTGACTAAAAAAAAATTTAGTCGCTAAAAATACCAGAATTGGCGACAAAAAAAAATATTTTAATTGCCGTATATTGAGTTTTGGCTACTAAAACCATTTAGTCGCCAAATGTAAAATAAAAAATTATTTTTATTTTTGGCGACCAAAAGTTTGGTCGCCAAAAACATATTTTCAGCAAAAAAAAAAAAAAAATTTAGTTGCCATATATTGAGTTTTGGCTACTAAAACCATTTAGTCACTGAATGGAAAATAAAAAATTATTTTTTTATCTCTGGTGACCAAAAACATATTTTTAGCAACAAAAAGATATTTTAGTCGTCGTACATTGAGTTTTGACTACTAAAACCATTTAGTCGCCGAATGGAAAATAAAAAAATTATTTTTTATCTTTGGCGACCAAATGTTTGGTCGCCAAAAACTTATTTTCAGCGACAAAAAAAAAATTTAGTCGCCAAAAAACTAAAATATTTGAAGGGAGACATTTCAAATTTTGGAGGGATTTATAAAATTAATTGACGACTAAAAATATTTAGTCGCTAATGGTGTAATATATATATATATATATATATTTGGTTCCAAACCACAAACCAGCGCCTCTGTTTCTCTTTTCAGCGCCTCTGTTTCTCTTTCTCTTCAGCGTTTCTCTCTCTCTCTCTCTCTCTCTCTCTCTCTCTTCGCTGCTCATCTCCTTTCTCTCTCTCACCACCGCACCTTCGCTGCTCCCCCTTACAGTCGCGGGCAATCGAAGCACCGATTTACCTAGATTTGCCCTATTTTCTCTCTCTAAAATCTCTCTATATTCGTATATCTGTCTATTTATCAATGACGAGACCAATGATGTGTTGAAGATTGTGATGACGATGAATCAAGAGAAGGCAAGAAAACTAAATGGAACGATTCTCAGTATGAAGCTATCCTCAAAGGAGGGGAACAAGTCACCTCTGTTCTTGAAGAGATTGCCAAGCTTGTAACTACTTCTCCCCTCAATTCTCTTGATATTCTTTGTTAATTTTTTGCCCTTAAAACCCTAAACCCTTTATTTTTTACTAGAAACTGAGTCTGTTTACCTTCAAGTGTTTCTTGGTTGAATGATTTTTGTTTTTTCTTTTATTCATATTTGTACGGGAAAGAAATATACCTTCTCGTATAATCCTGTTGATCAAGTCTGCGTTCCTCCGTACGACGTCGCTTTGTCACCTGAAAACACAAACGTGAACTGGCCGGCGGGTGTGTGCCGGAACCTCTCCGATGCCTAAGTCAGAAAGCAAGACAAGTAGGCAAAAGCTCAATGTAATCAGGGAGCAAAAGTTGTGTTACCTCTCCAAAGGTGATATTGGTGAGCTTATATAGGTTTCGCGTAGCACAATCCTGGTAGGACTCTTACTCCTCCATGTAGAGTCCTTCTAGGATTACTCCTCCTTGCGTAGAGTCCTCCTAGGATTCATACTCCTGAAGGATAACGCTTATCCTTCAACACCCCCCTCACTGCTTAAACCAAGTGAGATGGTTTTACCACGGTTGGATGTCAATACGACCGAAATAACATGACCATGCTAAAGCCGCAGACTAGACCGAGCTACCACTAGTTCGGTTCTTACTTCCACTGCGTGTACCTCGGTTGGACATACTCCAACTGTGGTGTTTACTTACTCCCGTGCTAACCGTAGTAAACCCCCGACCGAGCTAATCTATAGCTAGGTCCACCACAAGAAGCCCAATACCTTGGTTCTGAATACCACGACCGAGATAACTACTACTACTTACTCCACTGTCTGGTGACCATAATCATATTGGACCGTGGTAACACTTGTCAATCCCTTTTCATACCTGGACCGAAGTAACTATGGCGCGCTACGACCGTGCTAACCAAACCGAGGTCCACCATGAGAAAGCCATCATACCTCGGCTCAAATATACTATGACCGAACTAACCATCATTCACTCCGACCGTGGTGACCGTCACTACAGACCGACTTGAGCTTAACACTGCGATCCACTTGCTAAGCCCTTTTTACCGGCCGACATCTTTACCTGCACTGCACCTCGACTGATCCTTTTACCTCGGCTGATATCTTTACCTCGGCTAACATTGCGGTCAACCAAGTTACTTCGGCTCTTCTCTCTGTTTGACTACCTTGCTTGGTAACTCGGCCATAGCGTTGACCGCCACTAGGTCCTGTAGCTAGGTCCAATAGCTTGGCCCCGTAGCTAGGTCTTGTAGCTCGGTCTCGTAGTTAGGTCCCGTAGCTCGGTCTCGTAGATAGGTTCCATAGCTCGGCCCAACTTGTTTACAAATTACCCTCTCAATTGCCCCTTAATTCCATCTGCATAGCATGATGGGATTATTTTTCCTCCAGCCGAGCTAAGAACGCCCCACTCTGCCGAGCTAAGAATGCTGCACCATAAACTTCAACCGGGCTGCGAATCCCTCGTTTTACTTGGCCGAGCGAGGACTCAATTTATTTCGCCTTTGTTTCTTTTAGCACGGTCCAACGATCTGTACTTAATACTTTCCTTTTCACTTTGCAGACTGACTAGGTTGGCCAGACACGCCTTTGCACGCTTAACCGAGGTACTATATCCTGCAATGTGAGGCTGCCAAAGACCTCTTCTTCAAGTGTGGGTGGAAAGCAGCTGTGGCGCAACTCGGTCATAGCCAAGAGACCGAGGTCTTCTAAACCCTCCTCCATATTGTATACCGAACTCCATGGTGGAGTATGCAAATGCCATTCAGCAAAAAATTCTCCAATACTGAGGAAGAGGATGTATCCCAAAAGCCTGATAATAACGCCCAGCTCGGTCGCCAGTCCAACTCTCCAACTCCTGTGGTCTCCATCCCACCTTTGCCTGCTGTGTGATGTGGTGCTTTCGACCGAGCTCAACCAAAATGTGCTTGTCATGACCAAGCTATCTTTAGGTGAAGCCAGGGTTGATTCGGATGTCGATTTAAATGACCTCTATGCATGATTTTTCTTCTGTTTACCAAAGGAGTTTGTAACCTGGCTACGGCCCTCCTTTTGTAATGCACTTTTGGAATGAAATCTTCAGTTCTCTCAACTGCTTGTTCGGCTTGCTCCATGCTTGCATTTATTTTCCGCTATGTTTTGAATGAAGTATGACATTCTCTGGCCGATATACTCATCTCGGTCTTAACCTTGCAATCTATCTTGTCATACCTGCCAACTACTCTTCAGCCTTGATCCTTATCCGGCTGAAGAGTACCAAGTGTTGGTTTTTCCAGCCAACCACTTTTTAATCCTTATCTCGGCCGAAGAGTAAAAAATGTTGGTCAAACCTGCCAACCCCTTTAGCCTAGGTCCTTACCTTGGCTTAAAGGGTGCAAAAAATTTTGTTGGTCATACCTGCCAACCTCCTTTAGCCTAGGTCCTTACCTCGGCTTAAAGGGTGCAAAAAAGTTTTGTTGGTCATACCTGCCAACCACCTTTAGCCTAGGTCCTTACCTCGGCTAAAGGGTGCAAAAGTTTTTTGTTGGTCAAACCTGCCAACCACCTTTAGCCTAGGTCCTTACCTCGGCTAAGGGTGCAAAAAAGTTTTTTGTTGGTCAAACCTACCAACCACCTTTAGCCTAAGTCCTTACTCGGCCTAAAGGGTGCAAAAGAGTTTGTTGGTCAACCTGCCAACCACCTTTAGCCTAGGTCCTTACCTCGGCTAAAGGGTGCAAAAGAGTTTTGTTGGTCAAACCTGCCAACCACTTTTAGCCTAAGTCCTTACCTCGGCTTAGGAGAGGTAAGTGTTGGTTTTTCCATCCAACTCTGCTTTCAATGCCTCTAGCTTACCAAAACAAACTTTTACAGAAGAAAATATCTATGCTGAAAAGGGAACTACTTGTTTTATTGAGGAAATGTAAATTACAAGTACCTATCGAAAAAATAGCTCGAGATTGGCAGTGTTCCATGGTCTGGGGATAGCCTTGATGGCTCTAACTTCCAAGTGATATGCCCCTTTTCAGCTAAACCAACCACTTTGTATGGTCCATCCCAATTGGGCCCTAGCTTTCCTTTCTGGGTTCTTTACATCTATCTTTCCTGTACCAAGTTCCCCACTACCTTCTGTTCAGCTACCTCGCTAACATCTGCGAACAGCTCCTAAGCTCTCAGTTCTTCTCTTTTATGTATTGGTCCAAGTGCCCAGCTGCCACTAA